>LPNX011073733.1:457716-573126 GCA_001517045.1 Pseudotsuga menziesii | reverse complement strand
ACAAGTTAGCTTGATCTCTTAACATCTTATTAATTCAACCTTTGAATATAAACTTTCTTTATCCCTTTCAAAAATCTAAAAAGACTATTAAAAAGACAAAGAAAATCTAAAGAAAATGTACTCAAAAACTATTAAAAACTAATAAATCACCAATAGACTCTCCCAAAAAGACCAAAACTGAGAAGTAATCAAACCTATGATTGAAGGTGAAATTAAAACAAACCAAAATTGAAGAAAACAAACCAAAATGAAGAGAAAAAACTACTGACATAACAGGACCTAAACATGAAAAAGATTCCAAGTGTACTTTATGTCTTTGTCATGCTCGTTAAACAACAAGAACAAAACATCTAGTTTACTGTTGTAATCCCCATTCCTTGTACTCAAATGGATCTTTCCGAGTGATCTTGTTTTCCTTCACACTTGTAAAACTCAAGCTATATGCCGCTCTCGAAGGAGCATTGGGTAGGTGGTAATTTAATCTTTTTCAGGCCTCCCTGACTAAGTACGAAAAAGGTTCACCTTTTCTTCTACAGAAGTTAAGAGAGTTCTTATGTGGTATTTTTTATACTTTTTCGACCTCAGGAGACTAAATTGGACGAAAAAGGACCCCCCTGGAGGCTTCTTCAAAGTTTTAAGACTCTCTAAACATGAAAACACCAAGTAAGCATGTACTAGTTCAGGCTCATAAAATCCACGAATCAGTAACATTATCAAGCATTATTACCTCTTCTCTTCAAGCTTGTCAAAAATGAAGAGAGACTTGAGTTGACTTTCCTGGACTCGTTAAAATTTAACAGGAAAGATAAGGAAGAAGTTTTCTTTTGATTCTCAATCGGTGGCAGCATGTCATCCTTGAACATAGCACTCTCTGCACTTTTCGATACTCATGTCTCATTGTTCACTTTCAGTTCAGCTATCACTTTGAGTTTCTTACTCTTCCACTTGTATGTTATACCTAGGGAATCTGATCATGTCTCCTACATGACAGATAAGTTTAGTTGTATTATCTGTAAAGTTAAAATATGCCTTGGGTCATCTCTATGTCATTCTCATTGTTCAAGGATTTTTCCGTGCATCTAATTTTTATCCTAATCCCATCATTTTCCTATTTGATACTACTTGTGTCTCCCTTCCTTTATCTAGTTCCTAGTCACTCTTGTGGTCCATTGGAGGATCACAGTATTGTTTTTCATCAGCACTTCCTGATGATGAAGACCTAGAGTTTTGACAATAGTACCTTAAGATTCACTTTCACTATTGGTGAATTCCTTTGCTTCAGTTGTCAATTATCACCTATCGGTTGACAATCTATTGAATCCTATCCATGTTTGAATTTGACACATCTATTCACATGGCCTAGATTGCACTGGTTCTTTTGGATTTTTGACGAAGACCTTAGGTTCATATCTATAACCTAAGTTGCACAAGATTATGTTGTGTTCACTTACACAGTTTCCAGATCTTTGAAGACTCATCATTATTGTATATTGTGGCTTCGATCCACCTTTGTAATATACGTGGTCTTGAACCCGTATCATATGATGTACCCAAATATTGTAAAGGAGCTAGTGTTCCAGTATATTGAACATGGCATCCTCAGATATGATTTTGTATATGACATTGTTATGTATTTGTTTCAGGTACTTCCTCTTCTCCATTGGATCTCTGAGTTCTCCAAGATAATGATTATAATGTATTTCGTCCACTGCTTCCCTCTAACCTCACACATTAGGGGGAATCTATTATCAACCCAAATGGCACTTCTCTGTCCGAGTGCCAACATTCTTTATGTTGGTACACAAAAGGACAAATTAGAATTGAAGTTTCCAAAACACTATAGATAGGCATGACCTAGGATGCATTACCCTCAAACTAGCTTTATTATTTTTTTTCTAAGTGTTGAGTTTCATACTGCATTGCAACTCGCGTATCGTACGTGAGTATTTGCATTGCAACCCTCATACACTGGCGTACACGGGTTTCCTTCAAGCAACTCGCGTGTCACACGCGGGTTGCCTATATTAATAGTCACGTACACCTTGTTTTGACTTTAAAAAATATAAAACACGATTAGATGACATTAGTTGGGCCCTAATCCATAACTATCCCAACTATCTCAACCATCCCAACCTTTGAAAATACTCTATTTCCCAAAGTATAAATAGAGTCCTTGGGGTGGGGACTAATCAATCAATTTTGGAGAGAAAAGTTATGCTGGTGGTATATCTTTAGAATCTTGGAGCAGCAGAACTCAAAGTCCTTTGGTTGTAGAGGAGTCCTTGTCTCAGAATTTGGGTTGTACTCTTATCTCTTTCATCGATTGTTAATAAAGAGAATTATTCTTCCAATCTTGTGTTGTGTTGAGTCTATTTCATGTATTTTGGTTAATGAATATATTTGATTATATGTTTGATATATTGTTCATCTAACCTCTGATATATATATGCATGAGATATTACTTGAAGGATTTACTCTTTGCAGCTGAAGAGGTGCGTCCCTAGAAGCTTTAGAGAGAAGAGGAGCAGGAGAAGATCAAGCTTGGATCAACTGTCGGTAATTGGGTAAGTTAATACTTTCTTCCTATTCCCTTTCCATTCTCTGGTAAAGCTGATTGTCTGCAAGTTAGTAGTAAGTTGGTAACCCCAGACCCTAGGTTACAAGGGTGCTTTATCCTGAACAACATTGTTCTCATTATTTCTATCAGGATGTACTTGGTGGTCTGAATTGCTAGCTTCACCTTTCTGTTGTTGTTCCTTTCCTCCAGAGCCTCTTACCTTTGCTTTCTGCCTCTGCTTTCTCATCATCTTTCCTCGGCCTTCAAAGAAACTTGATATGCTTCTTCAATAGATCTCAATGACAACAAACTTAGTTCATCTTGTATATCAAACCTTATACTATTTACATACCTGGAAACTTTCCCAGGTGTATCCTCTATATGACCTGATCTGATATTTACCTTATAAATTTCCTCAGTAAACTCCCTAATTGTCATTGACTTCTGCTTAATATTTTTAATTTTCTTAAACAAAACCAATTTGTAATATTTAGGAAGAAATTTACCTCTTAACTTAGTTGTCATTCTGCTCCATCTATTGATCTTGTCTTTGTGTTTCAATATCCTCTCCTCTTGCACACCATCCCACCACAAGGATGCATGCCCTTTCAACTTTGTGACAACAAAACTCACTTTCTTGTCCTCCTTCACCTCAACATAATCAAAGTGTTTGTTCATAGCATTGATCCAATCAATTAGTTTCTCTAGATCCAAGCTCCCATTATAGAATGGTACATCAACCTTTGAATTTGAATCTGCACCAAAGATTGATTTCAGTATTTTTACCTCGGGAGTTTCAGCAATTGGATCCTCCTCCTCATCTGGTATCTCTTCTTCACTTGTATCTCTAGTGTTCTCTTGATGTCTATATGTCTCCAAGGCTTCCATCCTTGCTCTTAGAGTTATCACCTCCTCTCTTAACTCTGCATTGGAAGTAGGTCTTCCTCGTCTGCCCCAACCTCGTCCAACTCTGACATCCATCTCCTAGCACAATATTCACTTTTGGATACACCTTTCCTATCAGTAATATCTTTCTCTGAATCTGTTAACAATTTAAAGGTAAATATGATATTTCCTATTAGACAAGAGAAGTCCTACCTCATAAACTAACAATTCCACAATATCAAGAAGAAAAGACTATTTTGACTGCTCCGATACCAAAAATGATTGCCTAGCTCCCTCTAAGGCCAATCTAAGAGGATATTTTTTATGCTTCTCGCCTGCTGTTTTAAACATAAAACAAAGATTTGTATATATAACAACAATATGTATAAAAGCACAGAGTTAAAACTAGTTAAGTCTTATTAATCTTGGCGCTTCCCTTTGTTTAATGGACTCCATTATTTTTCCAGCAAACTTCTTATCACTCTTTTGCTTGTATTTTAGCTCGATAGTATTTGGTGTTGGGTCATATCAGGTAGATCACAGGAGTTGAGTATTGTCTCTTTAAACCCTATCACAAACCAAAAAAGGACACTCACAATGGCTTTGTCAATGCACATGACTAAGAACTATGAGCCATATCACAATTCCACAAAGCCATTGTAGTTTTCATCGCACCACCGGAAACCATTGAACAAAACAACGACGGATCTCCACCATCGAGCTTGTAAGCTCATTATTTCAGCTTCCTACACTATTGATATGCCTCCACAACACTCGGAAACTGTCGATTTCTGTGCATAATCCTCCATTCAACCTCTGCGCAAATAAACTAGATCTGACCTGCAATTTATTTTGATATAAACTTAAAGAATTCCCTTTCCAATCGATTTCAGTTTCGATTGACCAGATCCTGTGAATAATTGAAACAAAGATTGCATTCAATTTAGACTAGAAACATCCATCAATATATAGCATGTGCACAAAATGATATTCAAACTACAAGACTCTGTGTAAATTAATAATTTCGCCAATGTAACTATAGGCTTCATAATATATGCACATGGAATCAATTTCAAAATGCCAAGAAGCCTTCATAAGCTTGAATTTCTTCAAAATATCAATACATTCAGAGATTCGTGTCTCTGCGCATGCTTCGGCAATTTAAATTCTAAATTTCTCTCTGCTCTATCCTCCAATATTCCTTGAGCTGACTCAGACCTAATGAGATACCTAAAATCCCCAATGAGATAACCAAAACAACGTTTCCCTGCCTTCCATTTGTGAAACTACCAGTGGTTAAATACCATAAAGGAATTCGTTACAGATCCACAATTATGGGATACAACCCAGTTCGAATTTTGTTATTCTTCTATGACTCACCTTACTATATGCTAGAAATACTCAACATAATTAACTAATCTTATCCTATCTGTTACATTTGGAAGGATCGAGAATCCTTTTTTTTTATTCATACTTCTATTTCTAATAAAAAATAGAATATTACAAGAAGACTCGAAGTCTCTTCTTGAAACTTCTACTCTGACTCGTCAAAGTCATTGAAAAATTCCTCTTTGAGCTCATGCTCCTGCATCAAACACGGTTTGGTAATGGTCATGCACAGTAGTAGGAAGCTCTCCACGTAGTGTAGAAACATGCATGAAATAACGATAGATTGAGTATTGACTCCACAAAAAATGAGATAAGGGTGAAAAGACAACCAACATATCTTCTTACCATAAAATAAAAGGACTTCTGACAACTTTTTACCACCGACATGCTTCAATAACTGGATGAAGTAACTTTTCCCACCAACCTCACACATGCATTCAAGGATTGGGTTTAATAGTCAAAACGAAGTAATTGGTTCATTTAAAGCACATGGCATATTTTGGATGAGTTCTAAGGTTGACACTTGGGAACATAGGATTTACTTTTTCATAGGCCCACTTTCCTCTTCCCCTCTAGTGGAATCATAGTCCCTCTAGTGCTCTTTAGATAACCATATTGGACCAATTTATTATTTTCCAACACAATATTTACATACATTTCGAATTGCCATTATAAGCCAACCATACAGTCCAGATAAAACTATATACATCATACATGCCTAGCCATTAACTAGTCAGCCCTTCACCTTGAGCTCCACATTATGAGTCCATACTAGCATACTTACATCATTTACATTATTTTGATTAAATACATTCCAAGTCAAAATTGGGATTATTATACCAAGCATTATGCCCTAGGGTTGATCACATTAAGGGCCAACATTTCTCATCCATCTGTTGCAAAAGTCATAACTTGATTGGTAATTCCTACCTTTAATTGGTTGATCTAGTTAGCACCTTGTTTTCCAAATGGAACCCATGTTGTTTTTTTATGTAAGATGAGGATCCCCTTTTATCCCCACCATGAGTTCAAATCAAAACATCATATTTATCATTTCATCTCATCTTGTCCTTTTCCTTATGTGTCCCGAACGTTTGTCAATTTATATCAACATTTTTTCAAATACTCACTTGTATTCATGTGCTCACTATCTCATTGATTGTTGTTTATTTTGCAACTCTACCATTGCAGTCACTTTTCACCGCTTTCCATTTACATACCTTTGGTTTTGTTCATTAACCTTTATCATTGGAGAAAACATCTTTATGAGTGTACACAACTAGCCTAGTTCCTTTTTTGCAGTGGTTTTGCATAGGGATGACACATGCACTTAGAATGTAGTTGTACACCCTTAAGACACTCATTTCATCCACTGTACACTAACACTCTTTATCTTTTTTAATATATAAAAAATGAAAAAAAAAACATAAAAGGAATATAAAAAAAAAGTTGGGGAAAAGAAGGTAAATTTCTATTGAACAATATAAAGTAAATACAACAATATACCTTGATATCCCTACTATATTCCCTTCTCCAAAGCCTGAGTCTCCTCCTTAGCCACTATCATTTGATCCCTTTTGTCAATCCAACTCTACAATTTACTCCAATGAAAAATCTTTTTATAACGTACTTTTCTTCACTCAAACTCTAAACTCTCAACAAAAATGGAAGCCAAAGCTAAGAAGACTTCTACTCAACCAAGATTACTTCAACATAAGGATGATTTTACTTGGATTTTTCTCCTCCTTACTCTTCACCTCATCTTTGTTTTTATAGGACTAGAGAGGGTGATGATCTCAAAATGAGTTTTCAAGCATGCCTTACATATGTCCTTCATGCAAAAAAACTAAATCAGTCTTTCTTACACACACTTTCAACCTTAATTTTCCCCAAATGAGGGTTGGTCACACTTAATATC
The DNA here is from genome assembly GCA_001517045.1 of Pseudotsuga menziesii. Classification (NCBI taxonomy): domain Eukaryota; kingdom Viridiplantae; phylum Streptophyta; class Pinopsida; order Pinales; family Pinaceae; genus Pseudotsuga; species Pseudotsuga menziesii. Next base: position 566,377 of record LPNX011073733.1, on the reverse strand, counting down.
ACAAAAGGGGAGACCAAATAGCCATGGTCACATTTTTCCTATTAAAGTAGTGACCATGCTTGAATTTGAAAAAACATCAACATTTCATTTTTCTTTCTTGCAAAAAAGGTGACTTCACCAAGGGTGTTAAATATTATTGTAACACATGTGAGAAGTTTGCATACACAATTTCAAGGGAATTTGAGGTAATGTTGCATGAGATATAAAAGGTGTGGGATATGAGCATAATATAGAAAGGATTCCAAGCAAGGGGTTGAGGTTCATTTCAATAAATATCGTTATCCCAAGGGGAAGTATATCAAGTCCAATTCAAAAGGATTGGACCTTGTTGAATCAAGATGGAGTGATAGATAACCTTGTTGAATCAAGATGAGTTGAGAGATAATTTAACACTAATTCACTAGAGGATATGGATATTTCACTTATCTTTATGTTAAGGACCTTTATGAATTTGTAAATTATGACTCCAAGGAAGTTGAAGAAGATCATAAGAAAAATGTGGAGCTTGATTAGATGGAACAAATGCCAAGGAGAGTGCAACTAGAGATAGAAATGATTTTGTAAGAGAAGGTATTCAAGACATAAGACACAAGATACAAGCATTGCTTAGTGAAGTAGTCTGGTAACTTCATACAAAGAACACATGGACCTCACAGTTTTAGAGATAATGTAAGGGTAAGATTATAGTAAAGCAAGAAGAAAGTAATTTGCATGCAGAGGTGCAACTCTTTTTAAACAAAGAGAGATTGTTGAAAATTCATCATGATTAATGCTTGATTAGATGTGTGCAGGATGATGAACATAGATAATACACACACATACTTGTAGATGGGGGAGTGTTGACATATAGACAATGTAAAGATGTAGATGGAATGATCAGCGCATAAAAGCACATGTATGGGGAGACAATATATGGCACATGTAGAAGAAGTTGAAAGGCCAAACATGGGAATTTGTAGAGGCAGGCACACAATAGTGAAGTAAAGCCAAGAAAGGGTGGAGATGGGAGATTGCAACAAAATTATTCAATTCATTTGGGTGCCAAGCTATGATGGCAAACAATGTATATTGAAGGAGGAAGAAGCAAATTGGCTTGGCCTGTAATACAAGAGAAATTTTGATTGGAGTTGAGTTGGCATCAAAAGAGAGATATTGGGCTCAAAAAGATCATATCAATAGATGGAAATAATACCTCAAGGAAAACATAGAGAAAACTACTAAGAGTGTTTTTGTTGACAATTGAGCTTGTAGATGTCGAGGACATAGTGAGGAGGATGAGACTAATTGTTTGATGCAAGACAATAATTTGCACTTGAGAAATTTGATCAAAGGTTGAGGAGTTCAAAGGAGGTATAATGCTTGTGGGATTGACATATTAACATCATGATAGAAGAATTCCAAGAGAAGTATAATGCCATGTGTGTTTGATATGCGTAGAGAGTGAGTTGTACTTGAAGAGGTTATGAGGACTTGTGAAAATCCAAGGGCAAAACCATATAGTAATATTGATTATAATTTCGAATATAATGAAATAAATAGACCTTGTAACTCAATTGTTGTGATTATCTTTTCATGTTGAATTTCAATGTTATTTATCTTTGTTGCAATAGCTGGCGTAGTTTAGACTACACCATATCAAATTAACAATAGGTAGCAAATGACTTCGTTAGGTTGGGATAATCTAAACCTAACGCAATCATCTGCGACCTATTGTCATTTGCAACTTTGTATCAACCATGTTTAATAAAAAATATCAAATTGTCATTTTTATCAATGGTTGATGCAAAAAATAGTAACCATGGTTTAAGCCTTGATGTTAGTCATTTCCATCTTAAAATAAAACATTTTCCATACTAAGTTGAGTAAGAGTCACTATAATAGTTTCTTGATGAAATTGTTGTTTTAATGTGAAAATATATTCAACACCCTAAATACCCCTAATACAATCAGATTATGCAAGATTAAAATTTGAAATATACATTCCTATGAACCCAAAATAAATCTCACACAATTTGAAGCTAAAAATAGGAGTTTCCCTTCTCCTTATTTTAAACAATGAAAAAAAACAAACTCATAAAATAATTTAATTTATATAATAAAAAATACAAAACATATATAAAACCTTAACTTTATTTTCATTTTTTATGGTCTTGGAGTAAGACTTGCATTTGTGAATAGTAGCTAGTGATGAATATCCTCATACAATACTAATTTAACCAATACTATATGATAAATTTTGCTTTCTTAAAATAAAAATAAATAAATAAACTCTTATTTCTCTTTTCATTCTTTTAATCAGTCCCCAAAAAAATCATAAAATAACTTAACTTTTGTGGAATTTTTTAAGCATCCAGAATCTCAATCCAAATTGATGTAATTAAATAATAACAACAACATTATAATGATGGGCTGCAAATACAACATAGAACCATTTTAACTCCAACCAATAATGTCATGGAAGGAAGCAACCATTGTTGTTTCCTAAACTATTCCTCTTGTGAGAATTTTTTGAAATTGAAGAATATGATTGGAAAAAGGTGCAACGTGTCTAAGCTACTGAAAACAACTAGTGTTCTTCCTAATTAACTTCTTATCAGAAATTTAAAATGCTTCTTGAAAATGTTTTTTCATAATGATTTAATCAACTTCTTCCAAGAAATTGAAAATGCTTTTCATAATAATGATTATAAGGGTGATTATCAAGTCTCGTGAGATTAATTTTTGTCCATCAAATTTTAACAAAATAAATAATTAAATATTACAAAATTATTTAAATGGTTTTCTAATATTAATTTTGTGTTAAAAGAGTTAAAAAGAAGTTTTTAATTTATTAAATCTTAAGAAAATAAATAAATAAAAATTATATGATTACTTTAAAATTTTAATTTCGATCCATTTTAAAACAGAAATAAATAAAGAATAAATAAATATTCACAAATTACTTGAATTGCTTTGTGGTAAAAATACAGAAGTCATTTTTTAATACCAAAAATATATATTCTGAAATTTTGAGACATTTATATTTTACCCTGAAGCTGAGTCAGAAATTCAGATTGTCACAATCCAAAATAATTAGAAATGTTCAAATATATATCCAAAAACTCTGTACATAGCCTATTTGTATGATTGGTCCCTCATACTGCAGGAGGATGTCAGGAGGATGTCAGTAGATAAATTAAGTGCCTCTCAGCTCAAAAGATAAGAAAAGCCATTAAAACTGTTACATTATGCTCCTCATCATCGTTGCTTGAACACTGCATTTAGACACATGATAAAAACACGTGACTTTTCTCTCTGAAAACAACTTCCACTGTTGAATGTGGTCCTCAAATTCGTTTATGCCAAAAACTGATGGGGTGAAGCAATGATAGCATTCATTCTCCTGATAAAATTAGGAGATTCTCAGGGGCCTTTAAGCCCAAAGCAGAGCAGCAGCGGCAGTCATTATCCTGGTCATGATAGCATGAGAGAGACTGAGGCTGTGTGGGACTTGCGACAGCTAATTGTCCTTTCCCAGTTGGGCTACACTCGAGGGCTTTTATGTGGAGAACACGTCATTATAGTAGAGTTAATGATTGAAACGTCATCACAGCATGAGAGAGATTGGAGGCTTTGTGAGGCTTGTAAAAGCTACTTGTCCTTTCCCAGTTGGGCCACAACTCATGGGCTTTTTATGTGGAGAACACATCATTGTAGTAAATGCTAATGCTTGAAAATGTACCTCCACTTACTGCCTTATTCACTAAACAAATGACCAAACTGTGCAATGGGTTTTGGTGCAAATGTTGTAACTTCCACTCTGTTCTTCATTTTGATAGAAGGCCTTGCTCTTCAACATCATCCTCTTTGTCATGGTGATCGCCAGAGGCCATGTGCAACTGGCCTTTGATCTGTCCCCCTGTTAGTTGCTTGGCCTTCATTGCCTCAAACTGCCAATGAGTCCCGAAAACAACAAATAGGATTGAAAATGCACAAGCAAACTGCGCCACCAACAGACCATACCATAAACCACTGAAGCCAATCTTCAACCAGAAGGTCAGGGCTAGAGCCACAGGAATGCCCAAAAAGTAAAATGACCCCAGATAAATTCTGGCCCCAATAGCGGGTCTAGCACTGCCCCTTAGGACACCACAACCCGTTGTCTGAGGGCAGTTTCCTATTTCGCATAGACCAATAATAGGCATAGCTGCAGCAGTTAAGGCCAAAACACTCTCATCATTTGTGAAGAGCTTTCCCCATTTGTCTCTTAGGACACTAGTCCATGTTATACTGATCAGAGCTATGACCACTGCACAACCAAGGGCTACATAGGTAGCAAGCTTGGCCTTGGCAGGCCTAGAGGCACCAAGCTCGCTCCCAACACGAGTTGAAACAGAGGAGTTGAGTGCGAGAGGGACAGTGTACATCAGACTTGTTGTTTGCATAAGGATTGCAGTAGTTGCCACTGCAACTTCTGGAGTGGGAAGATAACCAGCCAACAAAATCATGATCTCATACCACCACCATTCAAGGCATATTGCAAAGCAGCTTGGAAGGGCTAGGTTTAGGAGAGGCCACCAGTCTCTAAAAGAATCAGCAGACCAACCATTCCAAGTTCTCTTGTATATTTTGGAGAAGTAGAGGTATCCAACCAAGAGCAACACCATGTTGAGGTTGGTTAGAACCGAAGCAATTGCAACCCCTGGCACACCCAATTTGAAAACAAAGACTAGGATGATATTTAGAGGTACATGCAGAGCTACTGCCAGAGCAGAGCACCACATCATAGGTGTGGTAATACCTTGTGATCTAAAGTATACACGAAGAGGGTGCAGGAAACTATTTGTAAGAACATCAGGGAGTGAATATAGGCAGTATGTGCTTGCAACTCTTGTGATGGTGGCATCTTGGCCCATCCATAACATGATGTTTTGCAAATTGAGCCATAAGAGGCTTATAGGCAGACCAGCTGTGAGAAGAATCAGTATGGTCCTTTGCAGAGAAAGGCCTATTAGATTCCAATTCCTAGAACCAAATGCTTGGCTGCAAATAGGATCCATTCCTGATGCCAATCCAAACAGAACTGAATAGCCTGTGATGTTGGTAAAACCTATGGAAAGTGCACCTCCTGCCAATTCTTGACTTCCCAATCTTCCCAGGCATAGGACTGAAACCATTGCACGTATATGCACCACACAGTTCATGGCTGTCATAGGGACTGCAATCCTGCCAAGCTCCTTCAATTCCTTCACAATCTGCAATAACAAAGACCAATTGTCAATCCCTTCCTAAAAAAGGACATATCTGCTTTGAAAAGAAGATAGTAGTGAGTTTAAATAGGGCTCAATCTCAAATTTTCAACTAGTTTTCTGCTAGAAAATAAAACTCAATCACAGAAAACCTACAGAGAAATTGTGAACTCAATTCAGAGAAAATTTCCACAGTTCTTTGCAAACAAATAAAACTCATAACATAGCAATAGTCTATTCTGCAAATTATCAGTCAAAAGCTATAGCGGTATATCTAACTAGTCCTACAAATGAACTCAAAACATGGAGAATTTCAAAATTCTCCAAGTAACAAAAAAACATAAACTCCAACATAACAGAATTTCTGTAACAATACCCAAATCAAAAGAAAGGCAAAAGTGATAAAATCATAGACCATTCCAGAAACTTTATGTAGTTCCCTATAAACACTAAACTTCTCCAACATATTCTCCATTGAAATTTATGCAACTCTTAAAAAGATTATGCCATATAGAAATGTATTTAAACAAAAAATTACAATTTTGAAGAGAGATATACATTGTAATACTTAATAGTATCTATATTCAAAATATATGTACTTTAAAAAAAAATTGAGCCACTGTATATATAATTTTTTATAAAGTTTACCTGCAAAGCAGAAGGAAACTTGCCCAGAGCTTCAATCTCATCGTCTAAGCAGACACTATCCTTATTCTTTGAAGAGTCTTCCATGTTTATCACACAAGCATAAACCCAACTCACTCTTTAACCAGAAACTTGAAAGCTCTTATAATATACACTATGCAAGCTCTGACACAAGCAAAACCCAAAACCTCTATCATAAAACTGCAACTGGCTGAGGATACATTAATAGAGGATACTAAGACAAGTATATATACATAAATCATTGTCTTTATATCTGATATTTCAATTTTTATATATAATAAATTAGTTAAAATATAATAATAATTGAAGTTAACATCACAGTCTCTATACCATAATGTTTAAAATATCAAAGCATTCATCCGGTTAACTAGATTCTGTGGGTATTTTTTTCAATGAAGATCTTTCGTAGCACATGCTCACTTGCTTAATTGTTCGCTATCAAACACACATTCTTATGCATTTGCAGAGATTCTGGTGCAAAATATTCTTAAAAACGCTTGAATTTCCTCTGTTCTGCACTAAATTTAACGAGAGAACCCACGTTCGTATCCTCGGAAGATTTTGCGAATGCCGAATCGTTGAAATGAACACTAAAAACACGCAGAAAATCCAAGCGCCGTCGAAGCTCACCATTAAACAGAGCTTCTGATATCCGCGTTAAAAGATGATATATATAATGATATCTAGGCGCAGCGTAGTTTCTGGGTGGGTTTTAATAAGTTTTGATATTTTATGTTAGGTTAACAGCGTAGCGGCGGTTTAACGCGTCTGCTTGCTGCCGGCGGCGTTCCACGTGTGAAAGAAAAACCGTGAGTGTTGGCATGCCAGGTGGAGGAGGGTAAACAATAAGCAAGCACCAAGTGATTAAGTTTATTGTTAAGTGATTTTCACAGTGGGATATGTGGTAAGGAGTGACATAATATATATATATATATATAGATAAGTGATTTATTTCTGTGAAATTAAGATGAAGTTTCATTTATTTAATTTCTTACTATAAAGGTTTTATGATGGGGTCTTAAGTTCATTTTTAAGTGATTTTCAGGTGATAAAGGTTTTATGATGGGGTCTTAAAGTTCATTTTTAAGAGATTTTCAGGTGGGAAATGTTGTAAGGAGTGACATAATATACATATTTAAGTTATTTATTTTTGGGTGAGATTTAGATGGATCTTGATTTATTTAATTTTTTACTATAAAGGTTTTATGATCGGGTCTAAGGTTCACTATTAAGTGATTTTCACGGTGGGATATGTTGTAAGGAGTGACATAATATATATATATTTAAGTTATTTATTTCGGGTGAAATTGAGATGGATCTTCGTTTTATTTGTTTTTTACTATAAAGGTTTTATGATCTTTATTTTTTTTAATATATAGTATTTTGGTGTTTAGTTATAATGTAGATTGTTTTTCGAATTGTATTAAGTTTGGAAACCTTTTACACTTAAGTGGATACTCCACTCATTATCTTAAAGTGATCTATTTAAAGTTTGTAAGTTAATAAAAAGAATTGTGTTCAATTTTAAAATGTATTAAGTTAGTGTAAGATTAAAAAGATTTAAAGATATAAAATGTTAGGTGATTAATAATTAAAAAGTAATAATATAAAATATTTTAAAATCAAATAAAATATTTAAAATTATATATATATTAAGTAAGTGAATCAGATGGGTTAGCTTAAGTGGTTGAGAGTTATGAGTTGTAAGCAGAAGGTATTAGGGTTAAATCCCCTAGTGACTATGCATAGATATATAAGGGCCTCACTTGAAGTTCCCATTGGCTTAGGCTTCGTAATCAGAGTCGACAGGGTGAGGCCCCTTCGGGTGACCCCTTGGGAATTCTTCCCATGTATGTAGCAACCCTTCTCTGGGGTTGTGATCCAAATTGAATATATATATAGTAATTAAGCGATTATATTACTTGAAAAAAAATGTATAATAGTAGTTACAAACATTTTGGGTCGAAGTAGCCAAAACAAACTTACTCAAGCTCAAATCTTGAACAAAATATTTTTTGCCCAAACAGGCATAAAGTTTCACAAAATATATGAGAAATTGCTTGACAATTTTGACAACTATTTGGACACTATTGAACTATAAACCGAATTGATAGCAAAATAGACATTACAACAAGAAATTGACATGCTGCTTAAGTTTCTAACTAGTAGTCGAGTTATTATTTTTTCCATTAGTTGGACTGACTACGTGCTTCGGTGTCGAGGGAATGATGATGGGCAAGTTGAGAGAATGACTCTCCATACTTGGGGCACTGTGAGAATATGTCTAGGAGAGTGTGCTAGGAGCATGCCAATTGCTCCACACAGAATTTCAAGTTGGCAATATCACTTCACATTTCAAAAATCAATTGGATGTCGTCCTTCGCAAGATGCATGCTACATGTTCCTCTACATTGAGAGGAGACCCAAGTCTAAGGGGTAAGAGGAGACCAGTGAAGGCTTCTAGGAGCTTCAAGGTCAATTGTACGAGAATGATCTAACTAGTGACCAACTTGCCAATCGAGAAATATGACAAGTTTTGTTGGGTCATAGTGGAGAGGAAAACCTTCCTTGTCCCAAATCATTCTACATCTCCAAGAATTTGAAGTTTCAGGTTGGCTAGGAACAGGAGGGCATTGATATTTCTACAAACTCAAATCCAAATTTTGCACCCTGACCTCTTCCTTGAGACAAGGAATCTGCTTCTTATTTTTTGTACCAATCTTCTCATCTAGTAACTAAGTCATTGAGTTAGCACTTGCTTTCAAGGTGACCTCTTCTTTGTCAATTCCCTCTTGATAATCCTTGCTCAAATCCAAAGCATCATAAGGGTTTTCCCTTTCTTTTTTATTGGCTCTCCCTCTACTTAAATCCCATGTTGTCCAAGATGTTGTCATTTTGTCAAACTTTGCAGCACAGATTTTCCCACATGAAACGAATGGACTTTATTAATAGCAGCAACGACGAGCTTCAGATAGACAATGAGCTCTGCGAGATCATTAGGTCCATCGGCGTCGAAAACCCTATGAGTTGGATGGTTAGTGCATTACGCAGCCGCAATGGCGGAATCATAAAGGATAAGTCATCCGCAATGGGCAAACTCTTCATCGGAGAAAAAACGACTAAACGGCCGAAAGGATAGTGATTTTTTCATCCGCAACGGCGGAAGGATAGCGACTTTTTCATCCGCAACGGTGGAAGGATAGTGATTTTCTCATCCGCAACGGCGGAAGGATAGCGATTTTTTCATCCGCAACGACGGAAGGATAATGACTTTTTCATCTGCAACAGCGGAAGTCCACATCTCAAGGACCGACGACAACTACAATGCGGGGTTGAAAAATCAAAGCGATGATCGGGTGACTTCATAGTCTTTCGCCCGCAACAACGGAGAATGAAAGAACAAAAGGTTTCGACACGAAACCAAACAATCAACCAAATAAGGCAAATGCATCGGAGAAGAATATCGAGTCTGAAGCCGATTATCTTTCCGCAACGGCGGGAGAATAAGCAAATAATCTTCCGATTTTAAACGCATTCAAAGGTAAAACCCCAGAACAGAGGAAATCTCCATATTCAGAGCCAATCCCAAGGCCCTCTGAACTGGAAGCAGTGGAACATGAAGAGTCTAGCATAGTATTGATTCGATGAGAAGCCAATGGGATCAGAGAATTAGAGAATGACTATTTGTGGAATGCAGCGAGTCAGACAAGCTGGGTATTCGAAGAGTTTTTCAGTTAGAGACCTTGAGAATCTATGGTATTCGTGGAATGTGAATCGTTTTTGTACAGATCAGCATTCGAGACTTTGAGAATCTTGATAGTTAGAAATCTATTAACCGTTTCTCATTTGCAATTTGATGGTACATGAAGAGTCCGTAACCATTTCTATAATGAACGGAGAGAATGAGAATCGATTGAAAAATTTATATATATATTGTAGCAAGCAGACTAGAGTGTTCAAGCTGTTCAGTAAGGTAACTTCGAATATAAGAGATTGAGCACATTGCAGAAAAAGATTGAAGAGCTGGATACGATGATGAATAAAGATTAACAGTTGCAGAGTATGAAGAACAAAGGAGAATAACAGAAGAAAGGTGTTGAAAAAGAAAAGAGAAGAAGATGAACGGGTCCAGATGAGAAAAAATATATGAATGGTACAGTGACAGCCTCGGTGAGTTCTGCATATGCTCAGTCTTGATGATAAACACAGAAAAATGTACAGAGATAGAATTACAACATCTGTATGAATATCTGTAACACTGTCTAATTCAGAATCATGATGTAAATGCTGATTTATAAGGCCTAGTCATAGATAGTGAGGGGTTGCAAGGATTTGATTCATTCTGTAATTCAAAGAAAAATCAGGGTGGTAGGGTGGAGCAAGGGAGAACAGAGTTCTCTGGGGTGTTGTAGCATCCCTCTGGTTGTTGCTAGAAAATAGAAACAAGTTGGTGCTTGTATAATTGGAAGTTGGAGCTTCCAGAGGTAGCAGCCTCATCTGGGTTGAAGCTCAGGCAAAATAAAAGAATGTAAAGAAGAGTTGGAGCTTATCTTTCATTCTTAAGAAGAAAAGTTTTTTTGTTTCCTCGTAAAAATTTGTGTCTCGTGTTTGTTGATGTGATTGAATGTTGACTGTTATTTGATTTGCTGCTATATATTGAATGGTTTAAACATATGTCCATAATAAATCTGAAACGTCCTTTAAAAAGGAAGGATTTTGGTATGTAATTGATTCACCCCCCCCCCCTCTCAGTTACTTTAATCCGTCCAACATTTGGTAACAGAGCCGGTTGCTTCAAATCAATTTAACCACTGGAATCTAGATCCTGAACAATGGACAAGAAATCAGAATTTACCAAACATGGACTGCCTCTATTTGATGGACATAATTATGCCTTTTGGAGTATAATAATGAAGCTGTTTCTATAGTCTCAAGGAGTTGATGTATGGCAAGCTTGTTTAAATACATATAATGTTCCAGCAACTATCCCAATAGATCCTATAAGCAGAAGACTCTATGAGAGTAATTCAAAGGCTATGTATGGTATTCTAGGAGGCCTAGCAGCTTCAGAATTTGTTAAAGTAATGAACTGTTCCTCAGCAAAAGAAATTTGGGACAAACTGAAAACAGTCTATGAAGGGGATGTTAAAGTTAAAAATGCCAAATTACAAACATATAGATCTCAATTTGAAAATTTGAAAATGGAAGAATCTGAAGATATAGCTACTTATTCCCTTCAAATAGATGAAGTTGCCAATACCATGAGAGGGCTAGGACAAAAGATTGAAAATGATGCTATTGTACAAAAGGTTCTTAGATCTCTTCCTGCTAGATTTAATCCTAAGGTCTCTGCATTAGAAGAAAGAGCAGATTTAGATACCTTAGATATGGATACACTTATTGGAATACTGACTGCATATGAAATGAGAATTTCTGGTGAGACTTCTTCCAGGGAAGAAGCAGCATTCAAAGCAACAAAGAAGGAGAAGAAGAAGAAAGAAGAAGAAGTGAACCATTCTGAAAAATCAGAAGAAGATGAAGAAGAAGCAAATTTTGTCAAGAACTTAAGAAAGGGTACAGGTAAGTACAAAGGTAAGCTTCCTTTGAAATGTTTTGGATGTGGTAGAATAGGCCACTTTGCTTCCAAATGTCCATATAGTAAGAACTCTAACAATGAGGAAGAAAGCAGTAAAAAGCCAAAGCAATACAAAAATAAATACGAGAAGTCTTTCAATAGACGTACTTTCAAGAAAAAGAGTTTATTTACTAAAGAAGAAAGTGATATATCTGATTTTGATGAAAGTGATGATCAGTCAGATGAGAATATTTTTATGGATTTGGAAAATCATAAAGACCAGTCTGAAGAGGAAGAAGACGGTGAAGTGGATTTGGAAGCAGAATTGGTAAGTGCTTTATGTGATTTAAGAAGAGAGAGAAAAGAATGTAGACATCTTAAGAGAAATGTTAAAGAACTTGAGGATGAGTTGAAAAAATCAAATGATTCATTTGAAAGCACTGAAGCAATGGTAGTTGAATTAAAACTAGAACTGGAAGAAGCTAGAATCACTGAAGAATCTCTAAACAAATTAATTATTGTAAAGGATAAAGAGATTGAAAACCTGAAATTAGAAGTTGTCTTATTAAGGAAGAAGGTACAGGAAAGTAACATGAATCACAGTTCATCTATTCTAAATCAGATAATGGAAAGTCAGAGACATGTAAATGATAAATCTGGACTTGGTTATAAGGCAGCAGTGATCAATGATTGTTCTAGTTCAAGTGTGAAAGAAATAGGTACAGAAAAGAAGAATGAGAAAGAAGCTGATAAGAATTTAGTGGTTGAGAAACAGGAAGAAAAATCAAGACCAATTGTTTAGAGAAGGACACATGACAGGTATCAGAATAAGTTTAATGGCTATTGTTTTTTGTGTTACAATTATGGACACAAGGCTGCATTTTGTACTAAATTTTCAAGAAGAATATATGAACATAATGGTTATGAGAAGTCTAGACATGGATATGGAAAAAGACTAGATGTGACAAGTCAAAACAGAAATAGTAATACTCATAATAGATTTGATATTTTGACCCATGAAACAGAATGCTATAAGTGTCAAAATTTTGGCCATATTTCAAGAAATTTCCCTAGCAACTTTTAGAAAGTTAGTAGACCCATCTATACTCATCAACAAACTCAAATCTGGAAAAGGAAGACTAAAAATATGAAGGCTGAAAAAAGTAACGTAGCCCTGCAAGCTGAACATAAAATCAAATGGATAATAGATAGCGGATGCTCCAAACATATGACAGGAAGTAAACATTTGTTTATCAAACTAGACAAAGGAAAAGAGGGGTCTGTCACATTTGGGAATGATCAGGCAGCTAGAATAATTGGAAGAGGGATTGTATGTTTAAACAATGAGAAAAACTTGGCTGAAAATGTCTTGTTGATAGAAGATTTGGAACACAACTTGCTGAGTGTTAGTCAAATATGTGATAAGGGACGCTACATGATATTTGATTCAAATGGATGTCAAATCAGAGATGTGAAAACAGATAAACTAATAGGTACAGCCACAAGAAATTCAAGCAATGTCTATATTCTAGATGAGAAAAAGAATGAATGCTATCTTAGTAATGAGAATGAAAGCTGGTTGTGGCACAAGAGACTAGGTCACATCAATTTTGATAATCTGATCAATGTGAGTAAGAATGAAGCTGTAAGAGATTTACCGTCTTTAAAGAATCTCTTAGGTTCAGTGTGCAAGCAATGCCAACATCAGAAACAAACAAGAGTCAGATTTAAAACAAAAGAATACTCCACAACTAAACCGCTTGAGATAGTGCATACTGATATTTGTGGGCCCATGAGAACAAAAGGGATGAAAGGAGAGGAGAAAAGTATGTCTTATTATTTGTGGATGATCACACTAGGATGACGTGGCTTTACTTATTGAAAAAGAAATCTGAAGCTTTTGACTATTTTCAAATATTTAAAGAATTTGTTGAAAATGAATGTGACAAGAAAATAAAGTGCCTGAGATCTGATAATGGAGGAGAGTATGTGTCAAATGAATTTAACAAATTTTGTGATGTGAACGAGATAAAGAGACACTTCTATGTGACTGAAACACCTCAGCAAAATGGGGTAGTAGAAAGGAAAAATAGAACAGTAGTAGAGATGGCTAGAACCATGCTCCATGAAGCAAAGTTGAGTAATGTGCTTTGGCCTCAAGCTATTCACACAGCAGTTCACATTCTGAATCGATGTCTGCTAAGAAATAACCAGCCTGTCATGCCATATCAAATGTGGAAAGGAAGACCAGCCAGCGTTAAACATTTCAGGATTTTTGGCTGTAAGTGTTATAACAAACGAGTAGATCCACATTTGGGAAAATTAGACTTTAGAACCGATGATGGAATATTAGTTGGCTACTCCTGTTCTAGAAAAGCATATAAATTTTATAATTTCAAACTGAGAAAGATCGTTGAAGCAATAGACGTAACATTTGATGAATCTGCATTCTTAAAATCAAAGACTAAGCAAAAGGAGTTTCAGACTCATGATATATTTGACAAGCACAGGTCAAATGATGAAGAGGATGAAATAGAAGAGGTTAAGGCTGATGACTGTGACAGATCTACAAGTGATGATGAACAATACTTCAGTCCTTCAAAAAATACAATTTCAACAAAATATTCAAGTAGTCGAATACAGAAAAATCACCTTGAAGAATTGATTATTGGGGATATAAACTCAGGTGTCGAGACAAGAAGCAAAAGACAGCAACCCATCCTTGAAAAGTAGGTATCACTTCTCTCTCTAACTGAACCGAAAAACGTGAATCAAGCTATCAAAGATGAACATTGGGTAAATGCTATGAAGGAAAAGCTTAGTCAAATCGAAAAGAATCATACCTGGGAACTAGTTCCTAGACCTGCAAACAAAAATGTAATAGGAGCTAAGTGGGTTTTCATGAATAAACTAGATGATACAGGAAAAGTAACCAAAAATAAAGCAAGACTAGTCTGCAAAGGTTATGCACAGATAGAAGGGATTGATTACAGTGAAACATTTGCCCCTGTTGCTAGAATGGAAGCAATAAGGTTGATCTTAGCATATGCCAGCTCCAAACAAATTAAAGTCTACCAAATGGATGTGAAGTTAGCTTTTCTGAATGGTGATCTGGAAGAGGAAGTCTACATGGAGTAGCCAAAAGGATTTCATGTACAGGATGCATCACAGTTTGTTTACAAATTGAGGAAAGCATTATATGGATTAAAGCAAGCACCCAAGGCGTGGTACTCCAGACTAGATAACTACTTGATGCAGCAAGGATTCAAGAAAGGTCACACAGATAGTAACCTGTACATTAAAGAAGAGAATAACAGCTTGATTATTATAGAAGTTTATGTTGATGACATAATTTTAAGGAGTAATGATGATAGACTAATCCCAAAGTTTGCTAAAAGCATGCAACATGAATTCAAAATGTCTATGCTAGGAGAGATGAATTTCTTTCTTGGATTAAAAATCAATCAATGTGACAGAGGTATCTCTATTTCTCAAACTAAATACATTAATGAAATGTTAAAGAAATTCAAAATGGAGGACTGTAAGCCAGTTGGTACACCTATGGTCACTGGATGTAAACTCAGTAAAAATGATGACTCTGGAGATGTAGACCAGACTATGTACAGATCCATGATTGGCAGTCTACTCTATGCTACAGCAACTAGACCAGACATTATGCATGTTGTTTGTCAGGTTGGAAGATTTCAGGCTTCACCTAAGAATGGTCACTTGTTGGCTGTAAAGAGGATTTTCAGATACTTAAAAGGAACAAAAAATCATGGTTTATGGTATCCAACAGGTAACTCTCTTGACTTATATGCATTTACAGATGCTGACTAGGCTAGATGTATTGATGACAGGAAAAGTACCAGTGGTGCTGCCTTCTTTCTTGGAGGTTGTTTGGTAAGCTGGTCCAGTAAGAAACAATCATCTATTTCATTATCTACAGTTGAATCCGAGTACATAGCAGCAGCAGGATGTTGTACACAGATCCTTTGGATGAAGCAGATGTTGAAGGATATGCACATACAGCATGATGATCCCATTCCCATTTTCTGTGATAATACAAGTGCAATAAGTATTTCAAGGAACCCAGTGATGCATTCAAAGACTAAACACATATATATAAAGTATCATTTTCTGAGAGAGCAGGTACTGTCCAAGGTGATTAAGCTTGAATATGTTGGAACAAAAGATCAGCTTGCTGATATTTTCATTAAGCCCCTTCCCAAATCCCAGTTTGAAACGCCTTCGAGCTCAGCTAGGGGTTTTTCCACTATGAATATAGTCTCATTCACATTACAGATTGAAACAGTAACAGGGGGAGTCATGCTCACAGGGGGAGCATTATTTCTAGTCTTTGCCATGGATGTCAAAAGGGGGAGAAAGCTTTCAAATTTTTCCATCATGTCAAAGGGGGAGTTTATTGGCCAAGATGTTGTCATTCTGTCAAACTTTGCAGCACAGATTTTCCCACATGAAATGAATGGAATTTATTAACAGCAGCAAGGGCGAGCTTCAAAAAGACAATGAGCTCCGCGAGATCATTAGGTCCATTGGCGTCGAAAACCCTATGAGTCGGATGGTTAGCGCATTACGCAGCCGCAACGATGGAATCATAAAGGATAAGTCATCTGCAATGGGCAAACTCTTCATCGGAGCAGAAACAACTAAACGACCGAAAGGATAGTGATTTTTTCATCCACAATGGTAGAAGGATAGCGACTTTTTCATCCACAACGGTGGAATCCCGCAACGGCGGAAGGATAGTGATTTTCTCATCCGCAACGGCGGAAGGATAGCAATTTTTTCATCTGCAACAGTGAAAGGATAATGAATTTTTCATCCACAACGATGGAAGCCCACATCTCAAGGATCGGCGACAACCACAATGCGGGGTTGAAAAATCAAAGCGATGATCGGGAGACTTCATAGTCTGCCGCCTGCAACGGCGGAGAATGAAAGAACAAAAGGTTCCGACGCGAAACCAAACAATCAGCCGACTAAGGCAAATGCATCAGAGAAGAATATCGAGTCTGAAGCTGATTATATTTCCGCAACGACGGGAGAATAAGCAAATAATCTTTCGATTTTAAACGCATTCAAAGGTAAAACCTTAGAACAGAGGAAATCTCCATATTCAGAGCCGAGCCCAGGGCCCTCTGAACTGGAAGCAGTGGAACATGAAGAGTCTAGCACAGTATTGATTCGATGAGAAGCCAATGGGATCAGAGAATTAGAGAATGACTATTCGTGGAATGCAGCGAGTCAGACAAGCTGGGCATTCGAAGAGTTTTTCAGTTAGAGACCTTGAGAATCTATGGTATTCATGGAATGTGAATCGTTTTTGTACATATCAGCATTCGAGACTTTGAGAATCTTGACAGTTAGAAATCTATTAACTGTTTCTCATTTGCAATTTGATGGTACATGAAGAGTCCGTAACCGTTTCTGTAATGAACAAAGGGAATGAGAATCGACTGAAAAATTTATATATATATATATATTGTAGAAAGCAAACTAGAGTGTTCGAGCTATTCAGTAAGGTAACTTCGAATATGAGAGATTGAGCACATTGCAGAAAAAAGATTGAAGAGATGGATATGATGATGAATAAAGATTAACAGTTGCAGAGTATGAAGAACAAAGGATAATAACAGAAGAAAGGTGCTGAAAAAGAAAAGAGAAGAAGATGAACGGGTCCAGATGAGAAAAAAATATATGAATGATACAGTGACAGTCTCGATGAGTTCTGCATATGCTCAGTCTTGATGATAAACACAGAAAAATGTACAGAGATAGAATTACAACATCTGTATGAATATCTGTAACATTGTCTAATTCAGAATCATGATGTAAATACTGATTTATAAAGCCTATTCATAGATAGTGAGGGGTTGCAAGGATTTGATTCATTCTGTAATTCAAAGAAAAATGAGGGTGGTAGGGTGGAGCAAGGGAGAATAGAGTTCTCTGGGGTGTTGTAGCATCCCTCTGGTTGTTGCCAGAAAATAGAAACAAGTTGGTGCTTGTATAATTGGAAGTTGGAGCTTCCAGAGGTAGCAGCCTCGTCTAGGTTGAAGCTCAGGAAAAATAAAAGAATTTAAAGTAGAGTTGGAGCTTATCTTTCATTCTTAAGAAGAAAAGTTTTTTTGTTTCCTCGTAAAACTTTGTGTCTCGTGTTCGTTGATGTGATTGAATGTTGACTGTTATTTGATTTGTTGCTATATATTGAATGGTTTAAACATATGTCCATAATAAATATGAAACATCCTTTAAAAAGGAAGGATTTTGGTATGTAACTGATTCACCCCCCCCTCTCATTTACTTTAATCTATCCAACATCCCATGAACCATGGCAAGATCTTGCCCTCTCCCTAAATCTCGACATTCTAAGAATTTTCCTTCGCCAAAGAAGATGCCAAAGGGATTTATAGGATACCCCAATCTTCCAATTGAGTCAATACTTTGTTTAGAGAGTTATAATGTGGATCAAGCCTTCTGTCCCATCCATTCCTAGCAGATTAATGAATATTTGTACATTCATTACTGCAGAGTTAAGAGAATGATTCAATCAATCAAATCTATAGATCCTTTTTCCACATCCATCCCATTCCAAATGTATCATTGCTACTGGTGTTGAGCCATATAACAAGGCGTTTGTCATTTAATATCATCCTTCTATTGAATTCCATGTAGCGATAGGTGGCTAGGAAAATACATTAGTTGTGTGTTGTCATATCCATGAGATAAATGAAATGACACCCCACTTGGGGAACTTAAATGTGTGTGTGTGTGTGTATTCAAAATAAATTAATAAAAACATTATCAATGAAGGAAGCTTTTTGGAGGTAGGGTAGTCATACGGAACCGTAGTCATTCCTAGTCTAAGGAATTGATGGGGGTAATACTATTATGGAAGAGGAAGAGGAGTTATATTCTGTCCCACATGACGCAAAAAACATTTGGGACGTTCCACTTGGAAGGAGACATGATGCAATGGGGATTAGGGTTGTTTTAGGTAAACATTTCTCTATCGTCAGTGAATGCGAGACATACATGTTGATGGACCCCACACATTATGCCAATGGTGTGCCAACAAGTGAAATGGAGGGAATTTTCCCTCAACTGTATCACCAGGTATGTTCCCCACTTAGTCTAGAGGTCCCCCAACCCTTAGTGATGCAGTCTGATGCTCTTGTTTTGGACCTAGCTCAACAAGACTCTGAGTTCAAGGTTTTTGGGTCCTCTTTGCTTGAGAGAGGAGCATTGATCCCATACTTCCCAAAACTCAAGGGATTTTTTTCACGATTCCTCGGCCATCAGACGCACTTAAAGATGTGTCATTTGACCCAAATGGTTTTTTATCTCTTCCCACCGATTTTTTTGCTCAACTTGAGAAGGCTTCTAAGGGATGCCCTAGTGAAAGGGATATACCAGGTAATGAAGAAGTGGTTGGAGGTGGTAGGGTTGTTATTGATGATGAGAGAATGGATAAAGAGCATGAAATTGGTTATGTGTCGAAGGAAGGAGAAAGACAATTTCAGAAGAAGCATAGGCTTCCAAAGAATCAAGGTAGAGCAAAAAAGTTTGTAGTTGGGGACGATATTCAACTTCACAGGGTGGTTGATATGACTGAATTGGCTCTCATAAGGAAGGGTTCATGGCTGTCATTTTAATTTCAAATCCCTCATTGACTGGGCAAGGGCGTATTGGGGAAAAAGACTCGAATATGAGGCATGTTGATCCTAGGGGGATTAGTATGTCTGTCTAGGAATGTTTATCCCAAGAGGGTTAGTAAGCCAGAACAAGGGTTGTTGGTCCCGTTGATGCATGGAAAATTGACGGGTACCGATAGTAGGGATTCTCCCTAGTAATCGATCCCAATTATATCGTCCACCATTTGGTATGGGGAATCCATCCAGTAAATGGTCTGACTACCGTAGATTAATGTGTTTTTAATATTTTATCGGTTACAAACCATGTAGCAGGGATTTATCCTTGTTAAAGGGGTAGGAATGGCTACCTTCCGTCTATAGGATGGAAGGATAGGTTTTTGGATGGAATGCAATAAAAACGAACAAGAATGAAATAAAGAACAGAAAGAAGAGAAATGATGGAGAACCCCTCTGCAAACAATGGGTTAGGGTTCCACTTCCAATAACCTGCAAACAAATGTTAGAAACTAGAAACCTGAAAAAAAAAGTTAGGCAATAAACCTGCAAATAAACCATGGATTAGAAAGCAAAGAAATCATTATACAAAAACAAAAAATAACAAGTTATACCTTCTCTTTGGGTGGAATTGGGCCACCATGCCCTGGCTTGAAGAAGCACCTCTTTCTTGGATGGGGGAGCTATGGCTCAATGGAGATGGAGGAGAGGGAGTGTGGGTGGCTGGAGAGACAAAGGGTCTCAAGGCATCCATGGGTAGCATAACAGTATGCAAGAAAGAAGTGTTTTGAGAGTGACCCCCCACCCTCCTTCTATAGCTTTTTTGAGGTTTTAGGGTTTTAAGCCCTTGGTCCGGGATTTAGCCCCTTCTGCCCTAATTTTAGTTCCTTTTAGGGTTTTAGCCCCTTTTTGGGGGCTTTAGCTCCTAGGAGAGTATTTTAGACTCCTTTTTGGGGGTTTTAAGCCATTTTCTTCATCCTTAAGCATTTTTGAGGGTGTGGGGGTCTAATGGAGGGTCATGAAGTGGTGTCCTTGGGTGGTGTAGGTCATGGAGAGATTAGTGAGGGATTTTTTGGGTTAACAGATTGCCCCCTGATGTGTGAGGGTAGGAGCTCATCATATGGCCGATGGACATCATAGGATTTGTTGCAGTGAGGTGGTGCTTCCGAGGCTAGGGCATGGTGGCTTTTGGTTTTTGTATTAATATGGTTCCCATCAATGGGTGAGATACAAATAATGTGTGACATGTATATGGATGAGGCGGGCATACCCATGCTCGTGACAATGTAAAAAGAATAATTTGATCTATGCTCTAAAATATAAGAGCTGATCATATACAATCGATGATATAATAATGGTTGCCTCAATGTGAGGCTGAATACAATACTGATCTGGTACATTGGATCCATAGCATTCTCATGGAATGCTATATCTTCATGACTGACGGTCTGCTGGATCTAGGACAGTACATAGCTGTGTGGACTCGCTGATTGAGAGTCGGAGTCTCTGTGATACAAGTATGTTGCATCAATCATAAAGGTATATCGAAGCATTGCTGGGGCTTCTAAACACTATCTCCAATGCAACCCGAAAATCACAAGGGACATAAAATGTTTAGGTCACTCAAATAGACTCATCAATGTGCTAGAGTCAAGTGACATCCGGGGTATTCAACCAAGTATTATGTAGACAAAACCCTATACAAATCTCAATGGTGCGATGATGTAGTTGGAGTCGAGCACGTGAGAAACAACCATCCCGAGAGGCACTAAGGACTCCTCTCAAGTGGTCCAAGGAATTCATCAATGAGGTTAATGAAATCAGGATATAGGGACCTTTGGGTCTATCCTCTGGAATATATGTGTTTTCCTTGATAGAGGGAGACCCGCCCCTAGTCAAGGCAATAATGTTTCCTTGACCAGGAGCACGAGGGAAATAACCGAAAGGTGTGAGACAATCTGTGGACTGACCCACTGAATGGGGGGGGAGGGAAGGGGGAGGGAAAGAATTGAACAGGGGTAGAGGGAGTGTGGTAGACTCAAACTTCCTTTGTTCAGAGTATGACAGCAGGGTGGACCAAGTAGCAAATGAAACTTGACTCATGGGAATGGGATCATGGTTGTAATACTAGGAATGTTACTACAGATGGGAAATACTTGGAGGAGGTGGAAACTTTTGATATTGATGGGATCCAAGGAAGACACATTCCATATTACTTTGAACAAAGGCGACCCAAAGGGGGAATGCTGCTAAACTGTTCTCTGTGGGGTGGTGTCTAGGGACACCATTATGGTACAATCTCATGGATTTTTGGTGAGCCCGAGAAGGTAAATGCTCGATGCTGTTTTCAATTTTAGAGAGTCTGAAAGCACGAAGAAGAATCTAGTGGGGGATATTTTTCATTGGTGGTCTCTTGTTCCCGAAAAGGGATAAAAGTATACATAGGAGAGCTCACCCATCCTGTAGGGGATGAGAGACTTCTTTACCGTTGGTAGTCCAATCAGGCCGAAAAAGGTTAAACCTATACTAACTGGACTGTCATTCAGATCCTTTTATGAGCATGAACGAAACCAAGTTTGCTCGAAAATATTTTCTTGATGAGAACGCTGGAAAAGAGCTTAATGACAACCCATGGTGAGATTTTTCGTAAAGTGCTACCCCTCTGCTCGAGAAAGCATAAAAGTATGCAGAGGGGAATGGTCCTGGCTTGAGTGTGCCAAGAAAGTCCTTTTCAATTGATGGCCTACATGGTCAAGTAAACGAGATGATGTAGACGCCCTTTCCTATACTTTAGCGAGCAGGAAAGGAAGCAGCTGCGCTCGGCTATCTTTTCATTGTTTTTAGGAGTCAGAATAGAGCTTAAATGAAACTCCGGTATGGTCAACCGATTGCGGTGGCACAGGTGGTGCCCCATGTCAGGACGGTGGACAGTGGTCCAAATATCATCCGCATAGTATAGACGGAGCAGAAGGCTCTCAAACATACCAATACATTCACGGGATTCGATGCGGTAGAGGCACGCAAATCGAGGTGGCTCTTGGACAGAGGTCAAGAGAGCGTGTGTGTGTGTTGCGGTGGACAGACTTGACTACATGCGATGTGAGTGCAAGTCTGGGGGTAGTTCTATGCCAAATACATGCAAGAAAAATAAATCATTTTGTGGACAATGGTATAGAGATCCGCGTAAGGTGCAATGAATGGAGAAGACAATTATGTGTTAAAATACAAAATAAAAGTAAAAAATATCATTCCTTAACGGGAAGTGGCCCAAAAACTCACATGAGTAGCGGTCGAGAAGTGTGATACAAATACAGGCCCGTAGACACTTGCATCATCATGTCATGGCTCGTGAATCGAGGTGAATTGTGGGAAATGGTCCCGAAATTAATTTTCTAAACATGAGGCGATGGTCTCATAAGGAGATAGAAGTTTGAGTCCGGAGATGTGAGAGGTGTCTTGAACTGATTCCGGGTGAATTTGGACTAGTAGCTGATGGTGCTGCCCCTGATTTTAGCTCAAAAATGTTGAAAAACAAGAAAAATAAAATGAAGCGAATCATTGGTGATGTTAAGCATACAATTTCTTGAGGTAGATCCCATTGCGGGGGTTCTCCAAGAGTTGTCCATTAGAGTCAATGAGGGTGTATGCCCCTTTTCCAAGGCAATGGTGGATGATGTATGGGCCATACCACATTGACTCAAACTTGCCTTTGCCCAATTTATTGTTGGGTTGGTCGTAGACTAGAACCATATCACCTTCGTTGAAGGTGCGAGGGTGGACATGGGAGTCATAGTGGATCTTTGATCATGTTTTTGCTACTTCGATGGCTTGGAGGGAAGCTCGACAGTCTTCTATGGTTTGCTCGAGTTGGAGGAGTTGTTCTTCTAAAGGAAAAGTATCAGGGAGGAGTTCTACCACCAAGCGGAGGGATGGGATTTGGCACTCTATAGGGAGTACTAATTCAACGCCATGTACTAGGTGGAAAGGAGTGAAACCGGTTGTGGTTTTTGTGGATGTGCAATAAGCCTATAGGGAAAAGAATAGCATGTGATGCCAGTTGGTTTTATGATTTCCTACCATCCTTTGGAGCATTTTTTTGATGATTTTGTTGACTGCTTCAACTTGGCCGTTGTCCTGGGGGTAGTAGGAAGATGAGTACTAGTGTTTGAATTTCAACATGGTTGACAATTCAGCCCATACGGCGTCTTGAAAATGTGCTCCATAGTCTGAGACTAATTGTTTAGGAACACCAAATTGTGAAATAACATGGTTAAAGAAAAAGCGCGCTGTAGTTTCAGCTTTGCAATCAAATGTGAGCATGGCCTCTACCCACTTAGTGAAGTAATCGACTACCATAATGATGTATTTATGACCATTAGCCGAAACGGGGTTGATTGTCATGAAGTCGATTGCCCATTTGTAGAAGGGCCCGACTGTGACTACTGGGTGCAACGGTGCAGAGGGGGGTTCTTGCCTTTGGGGAAAAGAGCTGACAGCTGTGGAAATGCTTGACTGCCTCTATGCAATCAGCGAAGATGGAGGGCCAAAAATAGTCGACGCATAGAATCTTCTGGGCGATTGCCAAGCCTAAAAGGTGGCCACCGTATGCTCCACTATGACAGTCGTTGAGGATGGTTTCAGTCTCTTCAAGGGTGAGGCAACGACGTAGGATGGTATCAATGCCCTAATGATATAGAACATCTCCAATCAGCAAGTGGAAAATGGCTTGATGTTGGATGCGTCACCTATCCTCACGGTTTAAGTGTGTTGCAAAATTTTGTGTGCGTAAATAAAGAAGGATGTCCCCATACCATGGGTCGTCCATGGATATGATGAATATAAAATCATCAGGGTGATCATCCTTGGGGGGTGACGACGTGGTTAATGGGGGTAGATCGGTCATGAGTGTGGCCAGTGCGAGTGCCTTTGTGCTTTTTGGGGACATGAACTCTAGGTCGAATTCTTGGAGGATGACTACCCACTTAGCCGCTCGACCTTGTAGAAGGCGACGACTTAAGAGGTACCGCATTGGATTTGAATCGGCCACTACACGAGTATGGTTTGAAATGATGTAGTGGCGCAACTTTTGAGCTGAGAAGACAACGGTGAGGGCCAATTTCTCCTTAGGTGAATATTGTAGTGGGGGTTATGTTAGCTTCTGACTAATGTAGTAAATCACATGCTCATGGCGAGCATCATCTTCTTGCACCAAGAAACCAGCGATGGCATTTTTTGAGGCTAACACATAGAGGATGAAGTCCTGGCTGAAATCTGGTGCTGAAAGTAATGGTGCAGAAGCCAGGGCTTGTTTGAGTGCATCAAATGATTATTGTGCTTGCTGATCCCAAACAAAGGGTATTTTTGTGCGAAGCAAGCGAATGAATCCATAAGCTTTTGTTGCGTACTCTGGTACAAAGTGGCGGAGGAAGTTGGACTTGCGTTGGAGGCTCTGTAGTTGGTGTTGAGTTTTTGGGGAAGGGAGATCAAGGATAGCCTGAACTTTGAGGGGATCTACCATTATCCCTTTGTGAGATACGATGAATCCAAGTAAACGGCCTGCTGGGACACAGAAAATGCACTTGAGGGGATTAAGGAGAAATTTGTACTTGCGACAACGTAAAAAGACTTGTCGCAAGTTGTCTATATGTTGCGCTTGTTTTAGTGATCGAGCAGTAAGATCGTCCAGGTAGACCAAGATGATGTGAATTAAATCATGGAAATAATATGTAATGGCATGCTAGAAGGTGGCTCCAACGTTTTTCAGGCCAAAGGGCATGACTCGATATGCGAAGGTTCCCCATGGGGTTGTGAATGCCTTCTTATAATAGTCTTCTTTTTGGATTTGGATTTGGTTATATCCGGAAAAACCATCCATGAAGGAAAAGGCTTCATGTCCGACACATGCATCGATGATCTAGTCGATGAAAGGTGTGGGGATGTTGTCTTTGGGACATGCCCCATTGAGGTCACGAAAGTCTGTGCAAACACAAATGGTACCCTATTTTTTATTCACGGGAACAGGATTAGAAACCTAAGTGGTGTATGCAATGGGGTAGATGAAGCTAGCTGTGCGCAGCTTCTCTATTTCGGTTTTAACCACAGCCACTTTGGATGAATTGATGGGTCGTTGCTTTTGGCATACGGGTGCCACATCAGGCCATGTGTCGATGTGGTGTTCCACGAGGGATGGATCTAGGCCGAGCATTTCAATGTAAGACTAGGTGAAGATGTCACCGAATTCTTGGAAGAGAGCTTTGTAGGAATCAACCTCTTCCGGGGAGCAAGATGCCCCCAGCATGATTTCTTCAACAATCTCAGAATTGTTTGAGATGTCGATTTTAACGGTTGGTGAAATGTTCAACATAGTCCCTTCTTCGAAGGAATCTGGTGTTGGGATGGGGTTCTTGAACCAATTGACCTTCCCATGGATGAAATCTTTGGTCTCCACAGAAAACTGGTCAGACTGTGACACAAGTTCTTTAGGGAGGAAGAACGAGCGATGGTGCATATCGTCCCATTGGTATTCCAGGGTGGTCAGAGCTTCCAGTATCTCCTTATCGTTGCTGAAGCAACGAAGAGATAGGTCTGATGGACCATCGTTGGAGGTGGAGATAAGCGGGTCAGTTGAACTGGACATCATGTAAATGGACATGGTGTCTGAAGAAGGCAATGGGGGTGCACTTCTTCGATCAAGGTGATTTCAGACTCAAGGGAATGTTGACAGAGGTCAGCTAGAGCTATTCAAAATTCAGGTAGGTCTTGGCAATGGTGAGAGTCACATGTCCATACAAACTGCAAAGGGCACAAGCATGGTTTGTTCTCAATGCCTTTTTCCTGACTATTGGTGTGGTTGGGAGTTCAACCACGGGGATGTTTTCGTTTGTATCCATGGCATCCAAATGTGCACGGATCATGGGGATTTCAGGGCAATTCTGAGTTGGATGGTCCTGTTGCTCGCAGACAACACAAGGCAGGACTTGTCACGGTTCTGCGGTGGCTTTGGCATTCTTTCCCCTAGCCCTTTTCGGGTGGGGCGGTGCGGGTGCAGGTGCGAGGGTTGGCTTTTGCAGGCCAGGTGGAGGGTGAGACTCCACCACGATGGGTTGCACCAGGGTTAAAACAACCTGGGGCATTGGTGGTTGAGCTGGTGGATCGAGATACCATACCATAATTCCCAATGTGACATTAGGTAGGTTTAAGATGGCCATTACCGGCTTTCTCATGACCCCAGGTGGGGGAAAGAGGAAGGGAATCGTGTGGACTGGCAATGAGCCCAGATAACTCCTTATTGGTTGCATGTGGGGATACGGTTGTGGTTGCTGCTGCGAGTTATGTTGCGACTGCTGTTGGCGTTGCAGTTGTGGACGATGTTGTGGTTGTGGTTGGGGCTGCGACTGCGGTTGTTTTTTAGGTGCAGCGGTGCTGGATGAGACCATGCACATGTTCGTAGTTTCATTTTTTGTCAGTGGTGGTGACACTAACAGGAAAGGAGCCGTCATGGTGGTATCAGCAAACAACCCAGGTCCCACATTAAAAAATGGAGCAGCTGGTGTGTTGTCAACCATAGTGTTGATTACAGGGATGACATTAGCGTGTGTGGTCGCCCCTTGTGGCTCAATGGTGGTGATGGTAGGGCTAACGTTGGCAGGTGTTGTTAAACCTTGCATATCATGATAGGTGAGCTGATCAACCGTCACAATCTTCCTTTCGTGGGGAACATCATGAGATGGAAGACAGTTGATGTGACTGCTCTCATGGCATACATATAACTTCTCCTAAGAAGAAGGTTATAGTCTGGTTGAGCATTGACGACCTCTATGTCAATCAGCACTGTCTTCCCAGCTAATGTGATGGGGACATGGGGGAGGATTCCTTGGGCTTTAGTGGGATGTCCATCATAAGCCTACAGAGTTGTGGAGGAAGGTTGCAGAATTGGTGATCCAAGTTTCTGCCAAACCAAGGTAGACATAACACACGTGGATGCCCCCTCATCCACTATGCACCGATCCACAACCAAATTCTGGATGGACACTAGGATTTGAAAGGCGATGGTCGATGGCATGCGCGGTTCTCTGTTCTCTATGTCAAATGTGATTAACTTGGAGTCGGAGGGGTCTACTGCCCCAAGGGCAGCTAGTAAGGATTTTCGCTGTGTTGGGCATGTTTTAAGTACCTCAAGAGCGGACATGGTGGTTATCATTTGGGCCAAATCATCCACAATGCTATAGCTAACTGTAGCTCTAGCCGTGGCATTATTGGAAATTCTACATACAGGGGGGCACGGGAATGGGGGTACTAAAGAGGTAGGTTGACTATTTTGGACGTTGATGCCACTGATGTGTCAGCAGGTTCAGTGGTAGTACCTTACTGATTTCGTCTGGTTTGCATGTTGACCTCTTCAGTCATCATGGCTAGCAGGTGGTGAACACCTATTTTGGCCATGGGAGGTGCCTTGGGAGAGTTGGGATTTGGTTGGGGAGGGGGTGTGGTTGTCACCAACCCTTGGACTGGTAGCGTGTTTTGAAGCACCATAGGAGGAGGTCCTTGTGGTGTTGGGTTTGGTTGGGCTCGATTTGTAGCGTTGGCGGCCTATTGAACTTCGTTCTAAATGGCCTGCTTAGCGTGACCCATGAGGGGACACTCGACTGTGTAGTGCCCATAAACATCACATAATGTGCACGGTTGGTTTGTGCGCAACGGGGCATTGCATCTTGGTGCATTTTGTCATGGGGGGTTTTGGGTGGGTCAATTTGCTGCGGCATTGTTTGGAGGGTTTGGTTGTTAACTGCCTCCCTGCGGTTGGTTATTGGCTTGGTTCTGGGGCCGATTATTCCTAGCTTTCCCTTGTTGATTGTTGGGGGCAGGCTGGTTGGGACTATTTTGTTGTGTGAACACTTGTCTCAACGAAGCGGGTGGAGCGGGGGCAGGGGATTGAATTGTTTGCACTGGTGGTGCATAGTATATTTGTGGCGGTGGCGGTGCCACAAATGTGGGCATTTACCCCGCATACTGCTATGTTCGCCAAGCCATGGCCTGAGCCTGTTGCGGTGGCGTAGGCTGTGCATAGGAAGTTGTTGCTCCAGACTGAGACATCATTCTGACATAGTCCAGAGTTTGGTTTTGGTAAGCAACACTAGCAGTTTTGCTTGGTTGCAGTGTAACAGCACGTGGTGTTGGACGGTGTTGCAGCTATTGGGAGACCGAGCCTATGATGTCGTCCGCAGCATGAGATGCCCCCGGTGAGTCGTGGTAGGAGGTGCCTACGCGAGGAGCATCTGGGATAACAGTGTACAGGTATCTAGACTGAGCATAGATAAGGTCAAAATATTGAGCTTTCAGTATGGCCTCTTCTTCGGATTCAGGACGTTTGGATGCGACATCCTTTGCTATGGGTGGGAGCAAGGTCTTAAGGAACCAATCCAAGAAGATCCTGTCGTCAAGTTGGATTTTACATAGGTTACGATGTCGTCGTCACTCATGGATATGGTCAGTTATATGAGTGGCAGTGTTCTGACATCAGGATAGTAAGATCTCCACCCCCTCATCATATCTGATAGGGAATTGAAAATACTATAGGAACATGAAAGCTAGGGAGTTGAAGTCTGGGTATTTGGCCTGCGATAGCTCAATGTACCATTTGGCCGTGGCACCTGTAAGGGTGCACTGGAATAGCCTCAGCCTGATGGAATCATCTATGATGCTATTAGATGAGCACCATAGATGGAATGCCATAATGTGGTTTTGGGAACATTACCCTGCCTTGCCTTCAAACTTGGGGATGTTTGATGGCAGCTTAGTTGGAATTGGAGGCCAAAAAGCTTGATGGCAGATGGGGTCGTTTGTTAATCGAGCCAAATCAGGCAAGTTAAGACGAGCCATGAAAGGCAGATTTGACCCCAGGTTGATATGAGATGGGGCAGCAATGGTGGTGGGGTTTGTAGGTGTGTAATGCATCTGCACGGATGGGGGTACTTGCGGTGGCACTATTTTGGATGGGCTAATGCCCCCAAGTGTGGTGGGAGGGAACATGTGGGTGGAAGGGAAATTTCCCCCATGTATGACAATAGGGGCAATGTAAGTGGGTTATCCACTGCCCCCCTGTGTGGCAGGATGGGTAGTGAGTGTGGAGGGGCCACTGCCCCTGTGTGTTGCAAGTGGGCCAGCTTGGCTGGTCACTATCGGTGGTGGTAGTTGACTGATGACCATTTGCATGAATATGCTTCATCCACCTACAGGGTTATTGGTGACAGGTTGTGGTGTTGACATGGGTCCACTTGCTATGGAGATGCCGGAAAATGGATCCAGGTTGGCACCAGCCATGGGGATTGATGGTGCAGTATGGAGTTCTGGTTCAGACTGATATGGGTATGAATCTGAATCAGAGGATGTGTGGCCTTCTAATGGTGTGGGAGATCACTGAGAACAGTTTTGACGGTGTCGATTGAGTGTTCCAAATTCTGGTGGTTCGTCTCTTAGGCATGAGGAAGAGCGTGAGGGATCAATTGTGTTAGATGTTTATCAAATTGATGGGAATGATGTTTGGACCCCAGTTTTAGTGGCTTCCTATTGGCTATAGGTGGTAAACCGGCCACCAAGATTGCCAGAAGACATCGCTTGGCTTTTTCCTCACAGGTGTTTCTACTCAATCGGAAGGGGTCATTGCCCGTTTCGCTTGGAAATTCCTCTCAGCGGCCAGCTACTTTGGGGTTCCTGTGGTACTCCTCACAATGAGTTTATGGGTAGATCCCAAGTACTTCCCACAGTTGAAGCAGTCAGGGACTTATGTCCTCAAAGACTGTAGATTGTTTGAACTTAGTGTAAATTGATAAATTTTAAGGCTCTCTCAGCGTCATGAAGTGAGTTGGGTTGATTACTTGGTATGGTGTATTTGTTTGTCTGTCTTTCTGGTATTTGGTAGCTGCAAATGGTTTATGAATTCATCATATTGTGGTGGAGTTCATGTCATTATGTATGCAAGCATTGAGTAATCAGAAATTTGTAAAAAAATACATTTTTTAACCCTGAATGTTTATGGATGGCCTAACTAGATGACTACCTCACACTGATATTCCTTTTCAGCCAAGAGAAGGTGTTGGGATCTCAACACAATGGGACTAATCCCATCCATGTATCCATAGGTCACCTCCCAAATGTAAGGTTGGTCAACAGGGAGGACGCTTAGCACCGTGAGAATCCCTCCTTCTCTACCCCCTCTACCTTCAAGGTCATCCGGTTTTAATGGTTTAGAACAATATTCAATGAAGGGCCTAGGTCTATACGAGCTTTCCCTTCGTCGTATCCCAGAATACCCCGAAGGGTGATGACTGGGTAGAGGAGGAAGGGTGAGCAAGATAGTTAGTTTTAGGTTGATTTTAGTTAAGCTGCATTCATTTAATTAAGCCATTACAATCTATTTGGAATTTACACATTGTTTGTTGATGCAATTACAGGAAATTAAAACAGAAACTGAAATTAAAATTCTGTGTTGGACAGAGGTGATTGAGCCACACTAACAGTTCCTATTAAACTGAAATTGAAACTCTGATTGACAGACCACACATTTCTGATCAAATTTGGTGAGGGGGTCGCAAAAAAATTTCAGAAACAAGCGAGGGGGTCGCACATATTTCACATATAGTCGCAGTATGTGTTTCTAAGTGAAGTCACACCTT
The DNA here is from genome assembly GCA_001517045.1 of Pseudotsuga menziesii. NCBI lineage: Eukaryota > Viridiplantae > Streptophyta > Pinopsida > Pinales > Pinaceae > Pseudotsuga > Pseudotsuga menziesii. The sequence goes on along the minus strand of LPNX011073733.1, from coordinate 535,563 downwards.
TCGAGGGATTAAGTGCGCCCTGGGCGCACCTGTTAGGCCATTAAGTGCGCCATCATCCCTTGTTTAGGCCTGATAAGTGTGACCTACCCCAAATTTGGGGTTTTTCTGATCCTGAGTCAGATCCGGCCAACAGTAACCTGTACTGTGGCCAAACTGACTTGGATTTGCCTAGTAGAGGCTTCGAAAATGCTAAGAACTGGAAATAAACTAGATCTAAACTGGATTTGACATGAAATTTTAAAAACTAGGGAAAAAGTTCAAAAACCTTGAAATTTTAAAAATATGGACTAGGGATCCCGTGGGATCGACCCAGTATGGTCGCCAGTTCTATAGCAGGGATTTCTCCTTGCTACAAGGGCAGGAATGGCTACCTTCCGTCTATAGGACGGAAGGATAGGTTCCTGGATGGAATGCAGTAAAAACGAATAGGAATTAAAATAGAACAAAAATGAAATAAAGAACAAAAAGAAGAGAAATGATGGAGAACCCCTCTACAAACAATGGGTTAGGATTTCGCTTCCAATAACATGCAAACAACTGTTAGAAACTAGAAACATGCAAAACAAGTTAGGCAATAAACCTACAAATAAACCATGGATTAGAAAGCAAAGAAATCATTAAACAAAAATAGAAAATAACAAGTTATACCTTCTCTTTGGGTGGAATTGGGCCACCATGCCCTGGATTGAAGAAGCACCTCTCTCTTGGATGGGGGAGCTATGGCTCAATGGAGATGGAGGAGAGGGAGTGTGGGTGGCTCGAGAGACAAAGGGTCTCAAGGCATCCACGGGAAACATAATAGTATGCAAGGGAGAAGTGTTTTGAGAGTGACCCCCCACCCTCATTTTGTATATTTTTTGGGGTTTTAGGGTTTTAAGCCCTTGGTCCAGGCATTAGCCCCTTTTTTGGGCTTTTAGCCCCTTTTGCCCTAATTTTAGCTCCTTTTAGGGTTTTAGCCCCTTTTTGGGGGATTTAGATCCTAAGAGAGTATTTTAGGCTCATTTTTGGTGTTTTTAAGCCCTTTTCTTCATCCTTAAGCATTTTTGAGGGTGTGGGGGTCTAATGGAGGGTCATGAAGTGGTGTCCTTGGGTGGTGTAGGTCATGGAGAGCTTAGTGAGGGATTTTTTGGGTTAACAGACTGATTCATCGTTTATGCCATTTTCTTTAATTAAATGATGAAATACAAGTGCCTAATATAAATGCATGTAATCGATAAATAGAAGCCTCATAAGTGATGCGCAGTTTCTTACCTCTCGTCTTACCATTCCTATCCAATCAATTACTTCTTTAAATATGAATCTACACAAGTATATTCTATTCTATTCTATTTTTTTATAGTCCACTCTATACCCATAGGGAGCAGATTTAAAATTAGAGTAATGTACTGTAACTATTCATACTAATCTCATAGATAGTTGTTTCAATTTCATATGCATAATCATAGCAGAAATATTATTAGAAAAAGCTTTGATATAATAAAACATTCATTACCCATTTCTTACACAGACATTTACATAGAAAGAAAAATAATTCATAACCAAAGAAGTAATTCAGAGAAGTGAGAACGATCTCACAGTTGTATGGAAACAAGAAGAAATAATTCCACTTTGAAAAATTCCACACATCCCAAGAAAATTCATGTGCGGGCCTTCCCCAACAAATAGGTCCTTCTTTATTAGCAGAAAATTGATTTCTCTTACAAAATAGTCCAGCCCTGCTTTGTGCTAGAAAAAGTCCTTTTACTCTACTCCCTATCTCTATTTATATTACAATTACAATTGGTCATATAGTGACTCTACGATTACCATAACCCTAGGGATTCCAAAATTTGTCCTCTATTGCTTTACATTAGGAAAATGAAAAAAATCTATAAAAGAAAATTTCTTAAGTGGGCCCTACCAAGATGGAAACATACGCTCCCCATGCGTTGGCCTCTTCTGCAATAGTTTTGTATTTTATGGGCTCTAGCACTTGCACAGTCACTTCATGCATTTCCATTTGTGTCTCTACGCATGCCACTTTTTATGAGGCGGCCCTACACATGTCTTCTAAAATGTAGATGTTGACAAAAGACTTCCCAACCCAAAGGTTAAAATCTTCTTCATTGAAAACTTCTACCTTGTTGATGTGTTGTATGTCTTCTTGTAGTATATCTTGTAAATATGCCATACATTGGTCCTTAATTGGAAGATCTATGATTTTATGGACCAAAGGAAACTAAAATTTCTCGTGGACTTGATATATCCTTTTGTAGCAGTCCTTGCATTTTTCCATAGTTTTGCAAATTTCGTTGCTTAACCTTAGGGATACTTTCCTACAAAACTCTAGAAGCTCCAATTCTGATTTTATTCCTTATGCGGCCTTTTGTGGCAGATGTTCAAGAAACTTTGAGTTATATTCCACCCAGGTCAACTAGATTTTGACCTTTTCTCTGACCTCCATCAATCCTTTTCTGAAGTTTAGTGATTCAGTCACAATCAACCTTAGTCTCGTCATTACCAGCCTCACTTTATAGATCTCGGTTGTGAGAGTAACTTGAGCATGATGTATCTGTCTTTGATTTTGTAGGCTTGGTCACAAATAGGAGTGACGTCCTGCTTCTTCTCATGAGATATATTCAGCTAATCCTATAGGGATTCCTTCTGATTTACCAATTCTTCTATCCGATGGATTGCCACAAACTCTTTGGACTCCAGCTGGGATATTCAAGCTTCAAAGTCGCTCTTTCCCCCCTCCATGATTACCAATTGCACATTTAGTGCCTCCTTCTTTGTTTCCAAAGTCTAGTAATTGCCTAGGAGTAGTTTCTTTTCATAGAGGATGGCATTATGCTTCATTTTTAAATCTATGCTCTCTCCTCATTGTTTCACCAGACCATCCTTCAACTTAAACATCTTCTCCTTGTTGTGCTCCACCTCTTCCATCAATCGATCAATATTGTTGGCACTAGACTGTGTAGCTACTATATTTATTGAGGCCATGAATTTGGGGTCTTTGTGAGTGGCCTCCATTATGGTGTCTTCGGTAACGATGACCACGCCAGCTTGCGTGCCTATCTTTAACCATTTCTCTGACCTCCCTGTGATGGTCTTCCTTGATTGGTCAAAGATTATGGTATCTAGGAGAGCCACAGTGTACTACTTAAATGGGGTAAACGGAGTGAGATCGAGCTCTACAAAGGGAATGTGACCACCCATCATTGTTCCACTTGATTAGGTAGGGGGGTTTATGTCCATTTTCTCATTTTGGGATGCTTCTTGTTCTAAAGCCTCCCTGACCCTGTCCTCTTCTTCCTTTCTCCTTAGTTCTTATGTTGCTTCATCGGCTTCCTTTTGTGTTCTTTCCTCTGCTTGTTTCATTAATCTCTCTTCTTCTTGCTGCTTTCGAGATTCTTTTGCTTTCCTTTTGTCGACTTCCACTTTTTGTTTATGCTCATCCTCTGCCTTCTACAACCTTAAAGCTTCCTCTTTTTGTTTCTGCAGTTTTATTTCCATAGTGGTGCTTCCATATTTGCTTCCGTTGACACCACTCTTCTTTGAAAAACGCTTTCCTAACTTAGTCATATTGTTAGCTCTTCTGAAAACCTCTTCATCCATGTTGAATAAATCTAAGTACTCATAATGTATTTTGACGGCCACACAATGTTTTATGACCTTTCCTCTCCTATCATTTTGTTTGAAAACTTTTCCTCCCAAAATGAAAAGTTTCCAGTTCTTTCACAAAATCCTCGGCTCCCTTCACCTTGGAGAATTTGTATCCATCGATGCATAAAGGTAGTGGGGGAAAGGTTGCCTTTTTCATATCGTGTAGGAAGTTACCGACTCCATTTAACAACACTTTCCTCACTGCTGATTTGTGGACTACATAGTTCATGGTGTACTTTGGTAGTAGGGATGGAGCTATGGAACATCCATACATTCTAAGGTACATTCCTTCCTGCGAGAAATAGTAGTCTCCATACTCGCTGATAACCTCCATAGCGTTGTTGGACAGGTAGTTCGATTCTTTTAGGAAAATTAACTCATAAAGAGGAATCATAAATCCTTCACAAATGAGTTTATAAAATCCTGCATACTTATGGGCCCAAAGAATTTGATAAGAAACACAAATAGGAGACTCAGTTTGGGTCCAAATGTACCCAAGCTTAGAAAAAGGGTTCCTACACATAATGCAATCAATAAGGTAATATGACATATAAAACTTATACCTCTTCTATGTTATACCTCCCTATTGTTCAGGAATAAACACCCTTATAACCGAGGGTCTGGGGTTACCAACATACTTCTAAAACTTGCAGACAATCAGCCTTAAAGTACAGAAAGGAAATAGGAAGATATGGTGCACTCACCCGATTAACGACGGTTGATCCAAGCTTTGTCTTCTCCCACTCTGCTCCTCTCCAAAGCTTTTAGGGATGCAACTCCTTCACCTACAAAGAGTAGATCCTCCAAGTACAATCTTATACATGTATATATGACAAGTTAGATAAACAATATATAGAGTGCTTAATCATAAATATTCATCAAACCATGATACATGAAAGTGACTCAACACAAATTTGGAAGAAGGATTCTCTTTATTAACAATAGTGAATGAGATAAGTGTACAACCCAACGCCTGAAACAAGGACTCCTCAGCAACCAAAGGATTTTGAGTTCTACTACTCCAAAGAATTCTGAAGATATACCACCAGCATAACTTTTCTCTCCAAGATTAATTGTATTAATGCCCTCCCCAAGGCCTCTATTTATACTTTAGGAAATAGAGCAGTTTCGAAGGTTGAGGAGGTTGAGACAGTTAAGATAGTTAATGATTAGGGCTTAACAAATCTCAATTAATCATGTTTTATTATATTTAATGTCGAATAGATGTGTACACGAGTATTGATACTGGAAACCCACATATGACACAGAAGTTGCTATAAGGGAAACCCGCATATAGATCTGTACGCGGGTTGCAATGAAGATACTCGCGTACAGTACGCGAGATGCTGTGGAGATAGTCACGTATGTATGTGAGTTACTGTGGAGAGAGTCGCCTACGGTATTCAACATATGAAAAGGTAAAATGGCAAGCTAGTTGGATAGTGAATGCATCTCATGGCATGCCCATCTATAGTGTTTAGGAAACCTTCAATCCATAAGTGTCCTTTTGTGTGCCAACATATGAAGTGTTAGCAATCGGATGGAGAAGTGCCATTTGGGTTGATAACAGATGCCCCCTAATGTGTGAGGTCAGAGGGAAGCAATGGCCGAAATACATTATAATCTCTATCTTTGGAGAACTCAAAAATCCAATGGAGCAGAGGTAGTACCTGAAACAAATACATAATAATGTCATATACAAAGTCATATCTGAGGATGCTCTGTTCAATATACTAGAACACTAGCTCCTTTACAAAGTTTGAGTACATCATATAATATGGGTACAAGACCACATATATTACAAAGGTGGATCGAAGCCACTATATACAATAATGATGAGTCTTCAAAGATCTGGAAGCTGTGTAAATAGGGACAACATATTCTTGCGCAACTTAGTCCATAGATAGGAAACTAAGGTCTTCATAAACAATCCCAAAGAACCAGTACAATCCAAGCCATGTGAATAGATGTTATTGGAGTTGAACATGGAGCAGATTCAATATATTGTCGATCAATAGGTGATAATCAACAACTGAAGCAAAGGAATTCACCAATAATGAAAATGAATCCTAAGGTACAATCGTCAAAACTCTAGATCTTTGTCGTCAGGAAGTGCTGATGCAAAACCATACTGTGATAAGGAAGGAAATAGATCCTCCAACATATCACAAGAGTGAGTAGGAACTGGGTAACGAAAGGGAGACACAAGTCATAATAGATACAACAATGATGGGATTAGGATATAGATCAGACATTGAGTTAAGTCCTTGAATAGTGAGCACGACAAAAAGATGACCCAAGGTATCTTTTAAGTTTATAGATAGAACAACATGACTTATCTGTCATGTAGGAGACATGATCAGATTTCCCAGGTAAAACTGGCAAGAGGAGGAGTAATAAACTCAAAGTAATAGCTGACCTGAAAGTGAACACTAAGACATGGGTATCGAAAAAAATAGAGAGTGCTATGTTCAAGGATGACATGCTGCCACTAATTGAAAACCAAGAGAAAAATTCTTCCTTACCTTCCTTGTTAAATTCTAACGAGTTTAGGAAAGTCAACTCAGATCTCTCTTCATTTTTTAACAAGCTTGAAGAGAAGAGAGAATAATGCTTGATAGTGTCACTGATTCATGGATTTAATCAGCCCAAACTAGTACATGCTCAATTGGTGTTTTCACATTTAGAGAGTCTGAAAACTCCAAAGAAGACTCCAGGGGGGTCCTTTTTCATCCAATTCAGTATCCTGAGGCCAGAAAAGTATAAAACATACCACAGAAGAACTCTCTTAACTTCTGTAGAAGAAAAGGTGAACCTTTTTCGTACTTAGTCAGGGAGGTCCGAAAAAGGTTAAATTACCACCTACCCAATGCTCCTTTGAGAGCAACATATAGCTTGATTTTTACGAGTGTGAGATCACTCGGAAAGATCCATTTGGGTACAAGAAATGGGGCTTACAACAATAAACTCGATGCCTTGTTCTTTAGTGTTTAACGAGGATGACAAAGACATAAAGTACACGTGGAATATTTTTCATGTTTAGGTCCAGAGCATGAAAAAGAGAAAACTAAGCTCACACCAAGGGTTCCTTTTCCGTAAGTTTAGTCCCTCGGGTTCGAAAAAGTGATAAACCTATGACTAAGAATACTCTTCTCAATTCTGAAGAAAAGAGAGTGTTCCTTTATCGTATTATTCCACATGGTACGAGAAAGAGATAACCTACCACCAATGTGGACGCCCGTTCATATATTCTTAACAAGCCTGAACGAACAAGTTTACTTGAAAGTCAAGTCTATTTTGAGGACTCAGACTTGGGCCTAAAGAAACTCAATATCTTTCCCATGAAGTTTTAACGAGTCCAGAAAAGTCAACTCGCGGCCTCCTTACTATTTTTAATGAGCTCGAAGGAGAGCAAAAAGAATGCTCTAAATGTGAGGAGACGAGTGTCATAGGCATGCGAAACTAGTTCCAAGTGCAAGGAACAAACCTATGCATAATGCAAGGAAAGTGAGCAAGATAAGGACACTCAGGGAATGTCTCCTCAGGCTAAAAGGTGTCAAGTTGCAAAGGCAAAATGATACAAGTCTTAGCAACGATGAGAATAAAGATGAGGGCTTATACAATGAGCTAAAAGCATGAAAGCCGGCATCAGGCTCATAAGCGCGAGTAGGGCACATGCAAATGCAATTACAACTTTAACAACAAGACAAGGCTAGTAAACAATTGTGAATCCAACTAAAAATCCTATCTCCAAGAAACAACAACATCATAATCATATTCAGAAGAAAATATATGATGCAGGTCACTTTGGCAGAAACACATGTGGCTTTTCTATCTTCTATAAAAGGTAAAGTCAAGGTAGAATCAACTGAAGAAGATTCTATAGTACCAAGGCTTGAGGTTTTATAATGAATAAGATCAACCTCAGAAGGAGAGCAAAAATCAAGAAGGGAGATAGAGCCTGCAGGAACAAACTCAGTATCGCGGGAGTTTAAAAATTCATAAGAAAAATCAAACTCATCAGGATCACTGACTTGCTATTCAAAGGAAGAGTCAAGAGCTTCAACAAGACCAACATAAGAATAAAGTTCATGATTACTAGGCAAATCAGGGTTAGACTTAGTCACGACTAAACCAACATCCAAAAGAAGGTCAAATTGTATCAAAGACTCCAGGAATATCTCATCCAAAGGAAGGAGATCATCCGAGATAGGACACATGTCTAAACTTTAAAATGGATCGACAGAGTATAGATTAGGCTCCACAGTCTGTATAGGATGACTCACCTGGTCAACTACTGGGACCAAGTCCCGAGAAGGTAAGCATGAAAACAGAGGCTGCTTCTCAGTAGCAATTGAACACAAAGGACATGAGGTCACATAGCTCACCTGTGGCGAGGTAGTGTCTATAGAAACACTGGGAACCAATAAAGGAAAGACCTGGTCTCTAGTTGGGTCAGGAGACGAATCAAGAAAATCCAACTGATCGATAGTGACAATTTATTCACCATGATTAAAGTACATCGCACGAAATAATGTTGACACCACAGCTTGCATGGCATAGACATAATCACGTCCAAGGAGCATATTGAAGTCCAAGGGGTCTTCTATCACCATGAAGTCAACTAAGACGGTCTTCCCACCCAAAGTAACAGGTGTTTGAGCAAGAATTCCCAAGGCTATAAAATTTCTTCTATCAAACGCTAGTAACTGACTAGTAGTCTACACAAGGCTGGGAGATCCCATGCCTCGCCAAGCACGAGTAGACAAGATACTAACTAAGGCTCCTTCATCAACAATACAATGAGCAATCGTGTATGATTCAACTTTGACCTTTATTTGGAAAGGTGGATCAAAAGGAAGGCATGGCTCAACTAGGATATCCCAATCAAAGGAAGCAATCTAAGAGCTTGGTGGGGGTTGATCCGAAATGAGTTCAGTGCCCCCTTGTTCAGTAAGTTCTGAACTGGTAGTGAAGAAAATGTGACTAGCAGACACTTCTCTCTCCAAAGGAAGAGTGGGATTGATCGATAAGGAAATTGATTCAACTGCTTCATCAAAGTCACTCTCCATAGGGAGAGTGGGATTGACCAAAGATGAAATTGGTTCAATCACATCAGGATCACTCTCCGGAAGAAGAGTGGGATCGACCATATATGAGATTGGTTCGACTGCTTGATCAAACAAAGGTTGAGTAGGGTGTTGAGAAACTATAGGTTCTTCAAAAATGGCATGACCATGAAATCAAACTCTTCTTACCTCTTCAATAGAAGGGCATTTATAGGTAAGCTGGCCTCCCTCACAAAGATTACAAGGAAACTTGGGCTTATGTTTTGAATGGGTAGTCTTTTCAACAGTGTCAACATGACTCACAGTGGCTGATGGATCGTCTTCAGCATGAACCATAGAGGCTGCGAGACTGCCCCCTGCATGGCTTGCAGAGGCTGAGAGACTACCCCCAAAATGACTTGTAGAGGCTGAGAGACGGGTCCAACATGACCTACAGAGGTTGAACAGGTGCCCCCTTTCTTATGTGCCTTCTTCCTATTCCTCCTTCTTTTACTCCTTTTAGACTGTCGGTTACTAGTATCAGTAATTTCACCGCATGAGGTAGAAGGAGGAGGAGAATCAACTACAGGAAAAGGGGAAGCAATGTTTTGATGCCCTTGATATAAGGAGCTTACTTGAGAAGCATCAGAATCATCCAAGGCAGTTGAAGTGGAAAACAACCACACCGATATCCCTAAGGTGAATCCAGGTAGATTCAAGGTGGCCATCAAAGGAACACCAACATTCCATGTGAGAGGAATAGTAGAAGGAGTTCCCAGCATGGGGATCTCTTGGTTGGTGTTCAAAGGGGTGTTAGCCATAGTTTCAAACTAGGAGGCAAAGTCCAAGGTTTACAGGAAACCAAAATTACAAATCACACAGCTAAAGGCACACTAAGTACAGACAAACCACACAACACTCACTAAAAAATTCCTAAAGTCAAACATACAAACAGGTATAATATATGCTTTCCGGGAGAAAGCTAATAGACAGTTACTTGGCGTCCCTGTAGATGTTCTTAGGCATAAGCATAGGAATCACCCACTGCCCTCCCACACCTTCTACCGAGGTTACCTTCCAAGCCCATCCAAGGTCAACCAAAAATAGCCTTCCGGTGTACCTATGTATGAACCCTAGATGTCAAAGAGACTAAAGGCTACCTTAACTATATTGATAGTCTGGGGGAACAGTCGCAAGCCTGATTTGTACGCATGGGCAGGGTAGCAAATCCCGAAACCCTCTCTAAGATAGAATCCCCAGAAGCGCAAAAACCTTGGTCTACACTTTGACAAAGAATTGGAGGGTTATCTCCTCAGTCCAAGCCTCCACGTGGCCTCGTGCTTAACTCCTGTTTGAGAGGATCTTCCCAGATATGATCAACATAGAAGAGGATTTACCTAGCGATTAGCCAACTACGTTTGAGATTTAATACTTGTGGAGAGTTAAAACTCCCTAATCCACAAGTCTAGACTGAGCTAGGTGGTGTATGACCCTATAAAATAAAACTTATAGATAATTTTTAAATTATATCGTTTATTTTAATAGGCTATTTTTTACTTAGAGGGTAAATGGCGTGAAACTTATGTGGTGTTTTGACTCAAAGTTGAAACAAAATGACTAAGCCAAGAGAAATGAAATGCAAAAAGAAAAAACTATTCTCTTTATTTTTCAAATAGAAACTTGAAAGCCAAAAAAAGATCAAATTCTTTTTATTTTTTCAAAAATAATGATATGCAGTGTATTAAAGACAAAACCCTAATATACATGCATATTAAACAAGTATATGTTCTTTTATTTTTCTTTTATAAATATAAACTGATGAAAATACAACAGATAAAGAGAAAACTAAGACTATATTTTTGTAATTTCTGAGATTTTATTCAAAAACTGAAAACAAAACTACTATATGCAATTCAAATGCAAAAGTTTCTAATGTTTTCTTTTCATTTTTCAAATTTCTCAAAGACTACTATGCACCTAAATGCACAAAACTTAAGTATGCTTGAATAAACTGATTGTATAAAGTAAGTAAAGTGAAGTAAAATAGATTAATAAAACCAAAGATCTACCACCTAAGGAAGACTTGGAACCCTAGCCTGGGCATACACAATGAATGGAAATCACTAAGATCAAACAAAGGCAAGTGGAAAACCAATACTATTCGAAAATAGAATGGGATATACAGTGTCTAGAAACTTGATCACTGATTCAAACAATCGGCACTTGAACCTATAGCCCAATAGGAAAATCCACTTCAAGTTGCTAACAGAAAGACAATCCAAAAAATAAGAACTCAAGGGCTTTACAAGAAAGCACAAGGTGTGGCTAATAAGGTCATCAAACTCATAGTGCAATGCTCAAAGGGAAGGCCACTCAGCAAAACAAAATCTATAGAAGGACAAGGACAAGCAAACCCTAACCCAAAAATTTTGTTGCTCAGGATGGTACGTGACAGTGCACAAAAGAAACCCGTGTAATGTATAGGACTATGCTATAGAGAAACCCACATATGCATACCTCTGTACGCGACTGTGTATAAGAGCAACCCACATACAGGAGTTCAATCAGTCAAAAAGGGAAAAATTATCAAGGACTTCAAAGCACCACTACAAATCTGAACCAAGACAAGACACCACACACTGAATCAAGGCAAAGACTGGGTACTGATCTACAGAGTTAACCCACAACAATCTGGGCTCCCCAGCGGAGTCGCCAGTTCTGTTGTTCAGGAATAAACACTCTTATAACTGAGGGTCTGGGGTTACCAACGTACTTCTAAAACTTGCAGAAAATCAGCTTTAAAGTACAAAAAGGAAATAGGAAGATATGGTGGAATCAACCGATTAACGATGGTTGATCCAAGCTTTGTCTTCTCCCACTCTGCTCCTCTCCAAAGCTTTCAGGGATGCACCTCCTTCACCTACAAAGAGTAGATCCTCCAAGTACAATCTTATACATGTATATATGACAAGTTAGATAAACAATATATAGAGTGCTTAATCATAAATATTCATCAAACCATGATACATGAAAGTGACTCAACACAAAGTTGGAAGAAGGATTATCTTTATTAACAATAGTGAATGAGATAAGTGTACAACCCAACACCTGAAACAAGGGCTCCTATGCAACCAAAGGATTCTGAGTCATGCTGCTCCAAATAATTCTGAAGATATACCACCAGCATAACTTTGCTCTCCAAGATTGATTTTATTAATGCCCTCCCCAAGGCCTCTATTTATACTTTAGGAAATAGAGCAGTTTCGAAGGTTGAGGAGGTTGAGACAGTTAAGATAGTTAATGATTAGGGCTTAACAAATCTCAATTAATCATGTTTTATTATTTTCAATGTCGAATAGATGTGTACGCAAGTATTGATACTGGCAACCCACGTATGACACGTGAGTTTCTATAAGGGAAACCCGCGTACAGATATGTACACGAGTTGCAATGAAGATACTCGCATACAGTACGGGATGCTATGGAGATAGTCGGCTATGTACGTGAGTTTCCGTGGAGATAGTTGCATACAGTATTAAACATATGAAAAGGTAAAATGACAAGCTGGTTGGATAGTGAATGCATCTCATGTCATTCCCATCTATAGTGTTTAGGCAACCTTCAATCCATAAGTGTCCTTTTGTGTGTCAACATATGAAGTGTCGGCACTCAAACGGAGAAGTGCCATTTGGGTTGATAACACTCCCTATGCGGCTGCTACACATAATGACAGGCTATCTGATATGATGTCATCCCAGTTAAAAATTGTGCCCTCAAAGGATATATAATATATTAGAGGAACCCAATTCAATTTATAAATGGTTCCATCGGCCCGACCAAAGATTTTGTTCAGCATCAAGGCTATGATCCTAAATGATGTTTGTAGGCTGTGAGACTCATACTCCCCACCTATTTGTTTGTGCAACTGTTTCTATGGCACTACCATTCTCTTTGCATGTTATAAGGGATCGATATTTATCCCTTTGACCTAATCATTTGTCATCGTGACCTGTAAGGGTGGTAACGTGTAGGCCAATGTTATGTAAGCTGGAGTAAATGAAGCAAAAGATTCCCCTTTAATGTTAGATATAATCCTCAAGGTGGGATTTGTCTGGGGCATAATCCACCCAATAACCTCTGAGCATGGAAATAGCTCTGAGCGCGTAGCGGATTTAGTGATTCCTGACTTTCTTATATTTTGGTATATAATCATTTCCTAGAGACCAACATCCAGGATGTTTTGATCTTTGATCATCTGATAGAGTTCTCCCCATTTGAATTCGGGAGAAACTCTTGTGATGGCCATAGTATCTTCAAATTTCGTTTCTATCTTGGTGCTCGAGCTGATTTCCATATTTGATTTTTCCTTACTTTCCTTCTCCTTCTTCTTACTACTCCTTTTAGGCATTGTGTGAATTTGTTTATTTAAAATCTGTTTTCAATGAGGTAATCTCGCTTGGTGAAAGTAGAGCTTGTCATATACATACATGAGCATAATTATAAGTGATCTAGTAATACCGCAACTATGTTGAATAATCAAATGCATCATTGTGTTTAGGTATCCTATATTGAAGAAAGAAAACCACTACTTGTATAATCAATCTCAGAAAAACTATATTGGACCTCAAAATTGGAGAGTGCAATCATTGTTCGTTCTTAGAATTGGGAGAAAAACCAAAGTAACATATCTATTGATAACCATTCAAAATGAAGTTTTGTAGGATGGAGAGAAGTGTTCCTTTTGAATTTGCTTGACCATTTAATGAACTCATGGTGTAATAAAGGACATGCAATTTCAAAGTTAAAATGAAAACCTATCATCCCATATGCATATGCTATTGTGTAAACCATAAACCTATTGCCATCCTACGTCAAAAGTCTGGAGGAAGCTCCTCCATGTCTCCTTCATTTTAAAACAACAATCATTAGAGGAAATTTCAACCCAAAATGTACCTCCTAATGAAAATTAATAAAATAATAGTTAAAATAATAAAATAATATTTATTAATTTTGGATGAAGAAAAGAAAAAACTACTTTTTTGTTCATATTTTCGACATATCTCTCAGTGTTTTTACTCAAATTTTGATCAGGAGAGATCGTTGGATGCGGAATTAAATTCCGCATACAAAGAGTACCAACTTAGCATACTTTTGATTGGATCTGCTACCCCAAAAACAAGAAATACCTGGAAAAACACATGATGATGTTGTCATCATCACATTTTTTCTGGTATTTCTTGTTTTTGGGGTAACTGGTCGCGTCAAAAGTATGCTGAGTGGGTACTTGTTCAATGCAGAATTTAATTCCACATCCAACAAGATATCTCAATTGAAATTTGAGTAAAAACACAGGGAGATATGTCAAAAATACGAACAAAAAAAGAAGTTTTTTTATGATACCTATCCCCAAATTTATATTAAAAAATTGTTTAAGAGGTGCTCCCTTTTTCAATTTTAGAGCATTTTGATTGGCTAATACATGATGACATGGAATTTGTATTATTTTTGGAAGGCCCATTTTAGATTGAAATTTCCTCTAATGAATTTTCCAAAACAATGTTGTAAGTGAGCATTTGATTGTCTGTTTTATTATGCATTTTCACTTGCAAGTTTATTAATGTCCATTGGTTCTTATACAAGTAAATGGAGATCACAAGCTCAATTCTCAACCTTTTATTTATTAACTTCAAACTTGTCGAGGAAAATAGTCTCCTACCTGCTACTTTATTTAAAGGAAAAGGTGTGCAAAGAAAGCTAGGTGAATGCATTATATTGTTGCAATAACTCATCTCAAAACATTGTAATCATCTAGTGTTTATCAAGTAAAAACACAGGAATAAATTTATATGTAACGATGGTGCGTTGTAAGCAATGCGTCGTTATTGCATGCACCGGTTGAGGTAGTATCATTTTCAAGGTTTCGAAGCGTTTTAGGGTCTAGTGGTCTAAGGTCGAATTCCTCAAGGTGTATCCAGTGCTGCATACTTATCCTCTATTGTGTATGGTTAGGAACTCCCACAAGCCGTGGAGCACTTGGTTCAATCCATTTCTGGTAGTCTCTAAAAACCTACTCCAATAACTCCTTTCTAAGAAACCAAAAAGAGTAACAAAACCATGAGAAAAATTCTATGAAGGATGGACTAAAATGCCAAATGGTCTAGAAAATACCTACTCCCTAAATAGGTTTGCGTCCTACCGGCTATGGCATGAGAACAACTGTGAGGCCAAGTTTCAGTTGAAAATCAAGCGTAACAGCTTTTAGGACACGCAAATCGAAAACAAAAAATAACCTAGGCCACGGTATCGGTACCATGGACATACTTACCAGGTATGGAGGCTGCAGAACGGATAGGAAATGGAGGGAAATACCCTAACTTGAAAAATTTCAGTGTACCTACCACGCTAAAAATACAAAAGCTTTAATTTTATAAAACAAACACCCAAAGAGTCCATAGATAAGGTGCCTACTTGTCAACTAGTGAATTTGCGTGGGCTAGGTTGAATGTAATGGCTCCAAATGTCTTTCCTCAATTGGTGCTTCAATAAACGACATTTTGTGGGATAAAAACCAAATAAACTCACTCGTTTATATAGAAAAAATGAACAAAATTATCATTAATGTGATCGCTGGGTTATTAAAAGCAGTGGTTAGCAAATTAAATGAGGTGGTTTTCGCAATGTCATTTGGTGTGAAACTCTATCAATCATCGCAAAAATAAAAATAACACCGGCAACATCAGCGATGCTCTTAGAAATCCTTTAATACTATCAACAATTATTCGTGAGTTCTCGCAACTGTTTCTGCGAAAAAAATTGAGTATCCTCCGACCATGTCGGCGAACTCATCGAATTACTCCGATTGGATTTTTTGGTGTTCATTTTATCATCCATTTCACTTTGGATGCGATCACATTGGAAAAAAAATCCAAGTTGCTTCGAAAACTCAGCAACTTTCAACATCAGCAACATTCGATCATTTCGGCGATGATTCGTTAGTCAATGTCGATAGGGTTGGTGGGTTTCTTTTAGTTATGTCGAAACGGTGATTTGGAAAAACCATATTTTGATCTAGCTGACCATGTTGGAGATACTGGCTGATTTCCTCTGACACGTCGAGGAAACTGGCCAAGTTACTCTGATATGTTGGAGGGAAAACGAAAGTTTTCACTTAGGCAAAAATTCTTTTTCTCTAACTTTTGAAAAACAACTAAGTGTGTAAGATGGACTCCTTTGAGCTAGAAAACTATTCTAAGTAAGATTTCAATGAATATAGAAGGATGGGCCCTAAAATATCAAAACAATTTGGGGAAGCAGTTGCAGCAACAACAATTGGTGACTAGCTAATGAACATAGATCTCTGAAAACACTATCTTTGGAAAACAAGACTGCTACATGGTACTAGATTTGTGAATATACAACAATTTCTTCAATGTATTCCCTGAGATCCTTTAAAATACTAGACTTATCCAGGGGTATAACTTTTGTGCATCACATTTACTGTCATCTTTTGGGTGTATGGTACCAGAACTAGGAGTATTGATAATTCTCCTTGGGCCAAAATATGAAATACATTTTACCTCTGTCTTTTGGTCACCACTAGATATGACTCCATAGGATCGTAACAAGGTTTAGACAAATGTATTTGTTTATTCCTCATTCCCATGCTATAAGCATTCTTTTGATACTTTATTTAATTACATTTGTCTTCCGAGTCTTCCTCGATTTCTCTTTCCACTTTGATAATTTGGTATGGGTTCTTCCATCCATAATATCCTTTTGTGTGAGTGATAAATTTGTTTCAAGCTCACGGATGGAGAAGAATCTCTCTGATATTTGTTGTCTAAGCAACCTTTTTTATTTGATGGTTTATTCTTCCAACATTTTCTCTTTGATGTATACTGTATGTCTTGGAATTTTTACTCTTTAATATAAGCCTTTTGGCTTTCGATTTGTAGCATGGGATTATTTTGAATTCTATACATTCGTTTGACCTGCTTCCTTTCCATGGGTCTATCATGGTAGGATTCCTAAGACATAAATTAGTGTGAGAATAGATGGAGCCCCAAGATAGTAATCCAAACCTCATGAGTCTTAGTTATTTTACAGGGTTTATAATGACTCCACTGTGGGCTTGAAATTAACTTCCCTTTCTATAATATGTCAATAATTAAAGAATATCCTATTTGATCAAAATTTACCACACATGTCTTCCCATAAGCAGTTCCCAACTTTCAAAGACCTTTGATATTATTGATATTCCTATATTTCCAAGCGTCAAATATTGAGTTGTTTTATTATAAGCAAATAACAAGCAAAAATATGGATGAAAGTAAATCAGAAAAGACAAACAAACTAGAGAAAATCAAGAAAAGAAAAGAAAATTTTTATCCATGAACAAAAGTGCTCCAAACTCCTAGGTAAATTACTGCTTGAGAACAAGGTTGTTTACAGGAAGTCTTTCTTCATGTCCTTGTAAATATTGCAACTTGTAAGTTGAGGGACGAATCTTCTCATCAATTTGATAGGGGCCAACCCACAGATGTTGAAATTTCGTGTGTTTTCCATTCTCGTCATGCGGGGTGATCCCACTTTAAGAATAAGTCTCCTATTTCGAAGTTCCCCTTCCTGTATTTTTGTTTGTCAAGCCATCTCTTGACAATGTACTGATGTTGGTTAAATCTATATTTGGACTTTTGTCTAGATTCTTTAAGTTTCAACAAAGTATTAACTTGTTCCTGTAAGACTTCGCTATTGGATCCTTCTGAGGCTAGAGCTAATTGCAAGGATGGGAGAAGAATGTTTAGGGGTAAGATGGCTTCCTTATCATAGACCAGAGTATAGGGAGAAACTCCTAAGGAATTATTTGGGGTGACTCTATCTGCCCATAGTGCATTAGGAAGGGCTATGTGCCAGTTTCTTTGACTTTCAATAACAATATTCTTCAAAATTCAAATGAGATTCTTATTGGTTGATTATGCTAACCCATTTCCCTGTGGATAATAATTTGCCGAAGAATGAAATTTTATTCCCTTTTCACAAGCAAATTTAGTTATATTGATACATGAGAAATAAGACGAATTGTCAAAAACAAGGGAAATTGGAACCACAAACCTGGTCATGATATTCTCTTGCAAAAAGTTGATGAGCACATCCTCATTCAATTTGTGCGACAGAACCGAATCCACCCATCACGTGAAGTAGTCTGTGGTCAAGAGGATATACCAATGTTGCAGTGAAGAGTTTGGGTTAGTATCTCCAATAACATCTATGGCCCGTTGTTCAAATGGTTATGAAATATAATGGGTTGCAATGGTTCGGCTGCTTTTGACAATTTTCCACCACTTCTTTGGCACACATCACACTTTCTTGTGTAAGCATGAGCATATTTAAATAGAATATCCCAATATTACCGAGCTCTAACTATCTTATGAGTTGCGGTATCTGTAGAAGTTGTCCTCTCGCAGGACCATCATGCAATTCTTTGACTACTTTAGATGCATCTTCATTTTCCATACATCTAATAAAAACCCCATCATAGTTCTTGAAAAAGTACTCCATTAATTATCTGATAAGAGACTGACTTCAATTGAAGTGGCCTTCTTTGCTTGGAGTTCCAATGTTCTGGTACATATCCTTGATGAAGATAATGCACCAAGTCTATGTACCATGATTCAGGAGTAGTGAAAATGGGACATACGTCAATTACTTTTAATTCCTGTTCGTTCACCCAATCATAATCTTCATTAGCATGAATTTCTGCAAGCAATTTGCATATCTATTGACTTTTAATAATAGTTGTCGGCTTGAATTCCAAATCATATTCTTGTAGTGCTCTCACCCAGTTTCCTCTTTGCTCGCCCAATTCCTTCTGTACAAAATGAGACTTGACCTACGAATGAGGAATGATAACTTTTGTTATATTCTTCAAAATATAGGGCCTGAATTGTTTTACCACCTTGAATACTGTATACGCTTGTTTATCTATAGTTGGGTAATTCAATTCATTCCCTTGTAATCTAGTTCTAATGAATGATATTGCA
The DNA here is from genome assembly GCA_001517045.1 of Pseudotsuga menziesii. NCBI lineage: Eukaryota > Viridiplantae > Streptophyta > Pinopsida > Pinales > Pinaceae > Pseudotsuga > Pseudotsuga menziesii. Next base: position 516,830 of record LPNX011073733.1, on the reverse strand, counting down.
TATTCATCTCCCGATTCTCCTTTCTGCGTGAGCACTGCTGCAAGAGAGTTATCTGAAGAAAAGGTGTATAGAATAAAATCTTTTTCAAAATACAGACTCCTTAAAGAAGGTGCATGAGCTATTTTTTTTTATGTCTTTAAAAGAAACCTTCTCAATATCAGTCAACTTGAACTGTATGCTTTGCTTTACCATCTGTTGCAAAGGTTTTACAATTTGTGTGAAATCTGGTACAAACCCTTGAACAAAATTTATTGTGCCCATAAATGACAGCATAGCCTTTTTATTATGGGTCAAGGTAATATTAGATATATCTTCAACTCTCTCCGGGTCTTTTGAGATTCCCTTATTTGAGATGATGTGAACCAACTGTTTTCCTTCAAGAACCACGAAAATACTTTTGTTTGTATTTAAGGATATGTCATATTTTCTACAACCGTAAAAAATGTGTTTTAGGTGAAAAGCATCTTCCTCTATTCTCTTGGAGAAAAATGTCACATCATATAAGTATACTACTACATAGTGGTCGACTAATCCTCATAATGCAATGTCCATGGCCCTCTGGAATGTGGCTCCGATGTTTTGAGGCAAAAAGGCATTCTCCTATAAGCGAATGTTCCCCACTTTGTGCGAAATGTATTCTTCAAGTGATCTTGCTCGGCCACTAATACTTGATTGTAAATCGAAAATATGTCTAACATAGAGAACAATTTTGATCCCAATACCATTTGTAAGATTTGTTCCATTGGTGGAACTGGGTAGTTATCTTTGTCTGATGCTCTGTTTAAATTTTGAAAATATACACATAATCGTACATCTCTCGACTTCTTTCTCACTGGAACTAGATTTTCCACCCATTTGGATTGTCGAACCTTAAAGACAATATTTGAATCAAGTAGCTTCTTTACTTCATTTTGGATTGAAGGCTCTAAATTAGGATGCATTTTCCTGAGTTGTTGCTGAAATGGTTTTACGCCTCTCTTAATAGGGATTACATGCTGGTTGATGTGTGTATCTTAATTCTTCAAATATTCATACATCCAGACGAAGATGTCTTTGTAGTGTTGAAACAATTTAAAGAACTTGCATCTTTCTCCACGAGAGAAACATTTTTCCAAATTGACATATTTGGGCTCATCTTCTGATCCTAAATTTACCATCTCATACTACATTGATGAGCTATTTGTTTTAACATTGGATGGTTTCAATAAAAAAAAATTGCATATCGAACATTCCTTCAAGCTTTCTTACTCCTTTAGGCATGAAATTTCCTTTGAGCACATCTCCATTTTGTAAATTTTCTTGATGTTATTCTTCGTCAATCACATATGCTTTGAAAACTTCTTCATTGGTAAACAAATTAATGATTTGCTCATCATCATCAAACACCCTCATATTTGTGATATTGTCAGGTATTGATGTCCTGAAAATTAGTTCAATAAAACACTTAATATTAGTTGGTACTAACCTAGAAGCAACTGTAGCTAATAAATTAACAACAACATTTCATAATATAGGGATTGCATTTATGTTAAAAGCATTAACATGCGCTATCAAATTCGATACTTCAGCTTGGTACCCTTTAAGGTGTGGAGATCAACAATGAATGATCCAGATGGACATTGGTGGCCATCCACCTATTCCACTGGCTCAAAACCATTGTCCATTGTGGCAGTTTCCTAGCTATTTTTCTACGGTTTTTCGGTTCCCAAACTTCCAAGGTCGTTTTGAGGCCCTAAATGACGTATTTTAGTGAATTGGGTGGCCAAACAGTTACGTTTGGCATGAATTTGGCCATAGTAGAAATTTGTAAATCTCAAATAGACCTTTCCAATGGGCTATCGAGCGCCCAAATCAGAGATCACATGCATAAGATATGACCCTAGGAAGTTGGTTGTTCTACTTACCACCTTGGGGCCGCAAGCTTTATGACGGTTCATCTTCTACGGTTATGTTTTGGAATTTTGAGGTTCTTGCCCTCATTATTATTATAAATAGGCCCCTTTGGCCTCATTTTGTATTCAAATTTGCAAGGATGAGCGTAGCAGTCACATCTCTTCTCAGAGATAGCTACCACCATTCTAGCTATTGTATTACAGTGTGTTCTATTTAAACCATTTAATAGAATATGTGTTTACTGTATCTCTGTTATCTTTGCAAAAAAACTATGATTATGATTCTGTATTTTTTCTTTCATTTCGTGCACACATAAATCCAGACCAATGAATTATGTCTCTTAATTGTCTCACAACTATCTCAGAATCACTAAGAACTTTTAAATTTCTTACATTTAACTCGATGGATTTTTTCAAACCTTGCACTAGAGCTTCATATTCTGTTGTGTTATTTGTACATTCAAACTCTAGTCTGCAAGAGAGAAAATATGTATTCTTTTCCGGATCAATAAGGATACAATATGCTCCCGATCCTCTTGCGTTTTAGAACCATCAAAATCGAAAATCCAAAATATATCTTCTAAATTTATTTGGTTAGTAGCACCTTCTACATTAGTAACTAAGTTAACTATGTTACAATCAATGTAATCAACCCTGGAAAATCGAAGGAGATCAGACTGTGTATCCGATTCATGACTAAATTTCTCCAATTGGTAATCCCTGGTTCAAGTTCTAAAAAGTAGTTTCTGAAAACTGAAGATGAGAAATTTATTGGCTCGATATTTTCCTCAACTGAGTTACATTCTATTTCATTGTGGTTCTCTCAATATCTTGATTTGATTCTAAATTTTCTCGTATGGCAACCACATGTGAGACCAATCAGTTGCAAAATAACCATTCAGTTTCATTGACAAACCCCTACTTACTATTAAACCATAAGCCTTGGGTATATCTACCACCATGATGTCTATGAATTGGCACACCCTAGGATATGTAGACAATCTAATTAGAACATATTTCATCTACCAAATAACCTTAACAACAAACCTATCCAGTTGAATGATTTGAGAGGAGGATGGTGTTGGTTGACCATTGATCTTCTTGCAGATAGATAAAGGAATAACATTATATGAGGCTCCATAATCTACCAAAAAATTATGCACGTTGTGACTGAAAATTTCAAATGTTAACAGGAAAGGAAATGTCTGTTATTTTGAATTTCCGCTAATACTTGCCTCATTTATCTTAGTATCTGATTCAATGGCCTCTATAGTACTACTTGGTTGTGGGTCAAATGCTTCCAATAATTTCTTTCTCTCTTTAGGAAGATTACATGATTCAAATAAAGAAATATTTGCTTTGGTTTTCTTAATATATTCCATAATATCATATCCCATGTTATACTCTTTAATATTCTCTATTTTATTTGCCATAGTTTTCACAGGTTTATTAATTACCCAGCTGTTTTATTTTATGTTTTATGGATGAACCTTATGTTGCATCTGAGTAGTGTTGATAATGTTCTTCATGGTTTCCTTTATTTTCTTTGTTTTAGGAAGCACTAAACTTTGATCCACCACTGATCCTTCACTCCTTGTTGTAACATTCACTAATGATACTTGGATCTCCTCATCCTGCTCTTCCTTGCTCAATCCCAATGTGGGTGCCCAATCCCATCACACCATTGTGGTCTCTTTAGTTGTTTCTTTCGGTTCATTTCTTCTATATTCTTCTTCTTCGGGATATTCTAGTTGGCCATCTAATAATTGATTCATCACCAGAGTTATTGAATTTATCCATTGCGGGAAAATTTTCTTGGAGTGGTGTTCTTGATGAAATGTACAGAAATGATCCATACCAACCTCATTAAAATTTAGAACTGCGGAATTAAGTAGAGAGTGTTGGGGATGTTCTCTTTCTTCCCTTTTCTTATAGTAGGTCTTGAATGGATTTCTTGATGAACTAGCTCCCTTTTCCTTTTCCAAGTCTACTATTTTGTTCGATAATTTCTGCACCATTTTGACCACATTTTCTAATTCATTTGAGTGTTCTTATTTAGGCCTAGTTAACATCAAAGGTTTTTTAATAGCTTTTGTTTTTACTTTCGATTCTACAGTATGTCTTGCGATACTATCCAAATCAGCTTCCACCTTCTTGGCTTCTTCATAATTTTCTACCGGTGTGGAATTAACTGCCCTTTTTACAAACATTGTTGTAGGTGGGTATAGTGATGTAGTATAATATTACACCAAAGAATCTTCATTTGGTTTTGTTGCGACACTAAAACTGTTTAAAAGAGTAGTGAAGATTTGATTGAAATCTTGAACTTTCTCTTTTTTCTCCATATTTATAGACAATAATTCTTTCATGAGCATGGCTATGGTTTTTTTATTTCCAAATTTACATATAAACACTTTTTCAAAAGTATCCCAATTTTCTATTGATTTATCCTGTATACTAAAAAACCATGAGGACGCTCTGGGCTCAAAATTATATGGGAACAGTCTGCAAACTATATCCTCGTGTAAAACATTCAGAATTTTTAGAGCAAGATAAAACTTTTTGAGATGATATTCAACAACAACACCTTTTCTAGGATCAAACTTTGGTAGCACTCGTTCTGGGTGTTTAGGTAAACTGTGTAAAGGTGCAGCCAGATTGAGTGCAATCCTGGCCCTCCAGGCGGGTTGATTAATAGCTGCAGCCATAACATGAGGTGGATATTGTGGTGGAGAATGTGGAAAAACTTGAGTTGTAGGAGATTCTGGTCCCAATTGATTGAGAGGTTGAGTAATTTCTTGGATAGATCAATCCACCAATTCTTCCAAATTTTACACAAGTAATGAATCTTGAGTGTATGAGACTTATTTCTTGGGAGCTTTCTTCCTGGGTAACACATGAATTAGTTTCATCCCTCCGAGTTTCTTAATGTAAGATCATGTATACCTCCAAAAATGATCAAATTCTTTACATGGGGTAGCATATAAATATTTTGAATCTTCTTCTTCAGAAATTACCCTTTCTTGTTCTTCAGTTTCAAGAATGAAATCTTCAGGGAAAGTCATTTTAGATGTATTTCCAACGAAAAAATTTCTCACAAAGGGATTTCCTCTGTCAACCATGCAATAGAGGCTCTCCTTCTAGCGCTAAATCTGTTGATGTATGGAAAATTCCGAGGTACAGACAATAGGGATTCTCCCCGGTAATCGATCCCAATTAGATCGTCCATCGTTTGGTATGGCAATCCATCTAGTTAATAGTTTGACTACCATAGATTAATGTGTTTTGAATGTTTATCAGTTAAGTCCCGATACACCGTTTAAGTTGTTTTCTTTAATTAAATGATGAAATGCAAATTCCTATTATAAATGCATGTAATCGATAAAATGAAGCCTCACAAGTGATGCGCAGGTTATTACCTCTCGTCTTACCACTATTGTCCAATCAATTACTTCTTTAAATATGAATCTAAACAAGTCTATTCTATTATATTCTAGTCTAGTTTAGTCTACTCTATCCTTGTAGGGAGCAAATTTAAAATTATAGAAATGTACTGTAACTATTCATAGTAATCTCACAGATAACTGTTTCCATTTCATATGCATATTCACAGCATAAATATTTTCAAAGAAATCTATGATATAATAAAACATTCATTACCCATTTCTTACACAGACATTTACATAGAAACCAAAATCATTCATAACCAAAGAAGTAATTCAGAGAAGTTAGAACTATCTCACAGTTGTATGGAAACAAGAAGAAGTAATTCCACATTGAAAAATTCTACACATCCCAAGAAAATTCCCATGTAGGCCTTTCCTGACAAATAAGTCCTTCTTTATTAGTATAAAATTGATTTCTCTTACAAAATAGTCCAACCCTCCTTTGTGCTAGAAAAGGTCCTTTTAATCTGCTCCCTATCTCTATTTATATTACAATTACAATTCGTCGTCTAGTAACTCTTCGATTACCCTAACCGTAGGGATTCCAAAATTAGTCCTCTAGTGCTTTACATTAGGAAAATGCCAAAAATCTATAAAAGGAAAAAAAATTAAGTGGGCCCTTCCAAGCTGGAAACATACACCCCCCATGTGTTGGCCTCTTCTGCAATAGTTTTGTATTTTATGGACTCTCGCACTTGCACAATCACTTCATGTATTGCCATTTGTGTCTCCACGCATGTCACTTTTTCTGAGGTGACCCTAGACATGTCTTTTAAAATGTAGGCATTGACATAAGCCTTCCCAACCCAAAGGTTAACATCTTCTTCATTGAAAACTTCTACCTTGTTGATGTGTTGTATGTCTTCTTGTAGTCTATCTTGTCCTCTAGGGATTCCTTCTGCTTTACCAATTCTTCTATTCAGGTTTTCAATTCTTCTATTTGTTGGCTTGCCACGGACTCTTTGGACTCCAGCTGGGATATTCGAGCTTTGAAGTCACTCTTTCCCCCCTCGATGATTACCAATTGCACATTCAGTGCCTCCTTCTCTGTTTCCAAATACTAGTAATCGCCTAGGAGCCTTTCCTTGCTAGAGAGGATGGCACCATTCTTCCTTTTTAAACATATGCCCTCTCCTCATAGTTTCACCAGACTATCCTTCAACTTAAACATATTCTCCTTGTTGTGCTCCACCTCGTCTAAAAACTGATCAATATTGTCGACACTGGCCTGTGCAACTGCTATATTTACTGAGGCCATGATTTTGTGGTCTTTGTGAGTACCCTCCATTATGGTTTCTTTGGTAACTATGACCACATCAACTTGTGTTCCTACCTTTAACCACTTCTCTGATATCCGTGTGATGGTCTTCCTTGATTTATCGAAGATAATGGTATCTAGGAGAGCCATCATGTGCTGCTTAGATGGGGCAAACAGAGTGAACCTGAGCTCTACAAAGGGGATTTGACCACCTATCATTTTTCCACTTGAAGAAGCAGGGGGGCTTGAGTCCATTTTCTCATTTTGGGTTGCTTCTTGTTCTAAAGCCTCCCTGACCCTATCCTCTTCTTCCTTTCTCCTTAGTTCTTCTACCACTTACTCGACTTCCTTTTGTGCTCTTTCCTCTGCTTCTTTCTTTAATCTCTCTTCTTGCCTCTCCTGGGCTTATTTTTCTTTCCTTTTTTTGGCTTCCTCTTTCTATTTCTGCTCAGCCTCTACCTTCTGCAACCTTATAGATTCCTCTTTCTATTTCTGTAGTTTTATTTCCATAGTGGTGTTGCCATCTTTGCTTCCATTGACACCATTCTTCTTTGAAAAACACATGCCTAACTAAGTCAGATTGTTAGCTCTTCTGAAAACCTCTTCTTCCATGTTGAATAAATCTGAGTACTCATAATGTATTTTGACGGCCATGCAATGTTAGACGACCTTTCCTCTGCTATCATTTCTCTAAAAGCGTTTCTCCCCTAAATGAAAAGTCTCATGTTCTTTCACAAAATCCTTGGCTCCCTTCACCTTGGAGAATTTGTATCCACTGATGCAGAAAGGTAGTGGGGGAAAGGTTTCCTTTTTCATATCATGTAGGAAGTTACAGACTCCATTTAAGAACACTTACCTCACTTCCTCTTTGTGGAATACATAGTCTATGGCGTGCTTTGGTAGTAGGGATGGAGCTCTGAAACATCCATACATTCTAAGGTACGTTCCTTCCTGCAAGAAATAATAGTCTCCATACTCGTTGATAACCTCAATGGTGTTGTTGGACAGGAAGTTCGCTTATTTTATGAAAATTAACTCATACAGATAAATCATAAATTCTTCACAAATGAGTTTATAAAATCCCATGTACTTATGGGCCCATAAAATTTGATAAACAACATAAACAGGAGACTCAGTCTAGGTCCAAATGCACCCAAGCTTAGAAAAAGGGTGTTTTCACAAAATGCAGTTGATAAGGTAAGATGACATACAAAACTCAGACCACTTTTGGGTTATACCTCCATGTGCGACTGCTACATAGGATGACATGATGTCCGATATGATGTCCTCCCAATTAAAAGTTGTGCCCTAAAGGATATATAATATATTAGAGGAACCCAATTCAATTTATAAACGATTCCATCAGCCCAGCCATAGATTTTGTTCATCATCAAGGATGTTATCCTGAATAGTGTCTATAGGCTATGACACTCATACTCCCCACCTTCTTTTTGGTGCAACTGTTTCCTTGGAACTACCATTCTCTTTGCACATTCTAAGGGATCAATATTTATCCCTTTGACCCACTCATTTGTCATCATGACATATGCGGGCGGTAATTTGTAGGACAATGTTATGTAGGCTAGAGTAAATGAAGGAAAACATTCCCATTTAATGTTAGATATAATCCTCGAGGTGGGATTTTTCTGGGGTAGAATCCACCTAATAATCTTCGAGCATAGAAAGAGATCCGGGCACGTAGTGGCTTTAGTGATGCCTGAATTTCTTATATTTTGGTATATAATCATTTCCTCAAGACCATTTTCCGAGATGTTTTCATCTTTGATCATATGCTAGAGTTCTCCCCATTTGAAATTGGGAGCAACTCCTGTGATAGCCTTGGTATCTTTGAATTACTTTTCTGTCCTGGTGCTCGATCTGATTTCCATATCTGAATTTTCCTCTCTTGCCTTCGCCTTCTTCTTACTAATCCTTTTAGGAATTGAGTGAATTTTTTGTTTTAAAATATGTTTTCAATAAGTTAATCCCACTTGGTGAAAGCATAGACTATGATATACGAACATGAGCATAATTAGAAGTGATTTAGTAATAACGCAACTGTTTTGAATAATCGAATGCATCATTTTGCTGAGGTATCCTATATTGAAGAAAGAAAACTACTAATTGTATAATCAATCTCAGAAAACTTATATTGGACCTCGAAATGGGAGAGTGCAATCATTGTCCCATGTTATAATTGAGAAAAAAAACCAAAGTTACATATCCATTGCTGACCATTCAAAATGCAGTTGTGTAGGATGGAGAGAAGTGTTCCATTCGAAGTCGCTTGACTATTTAATGAACTGGTGGTGTAATAAAGGACGTGAAATTACAAAGTTCAAATGAAAACCTATCATCCAATATTCATATGTTTCCATGTAATCCATAAACCTATTTCCATCCTACATCAAAATTCTGGAGGCAGCCCCTTCAATTCTCCTTCAGTTTAAAACAACAATAATTTTCCAAAACATTGTTGTAAGTGAGTACCTGATTGTCTATTTTATTATGCATTTTCACTTGCAAGTTTATTAATGTTTGTTGATTCTTATACAAGTTAATGGAGGTCAAAATCTCAATTCCCAACCCTTTATTTATTAACTTCAAACTTGTCAAGGCAAAGAGGCTCCTACCTGCTACTTTATTGAAAGGCGAAGGTGTGCAAAGAAAGCTAGGTGAATGCATTATATTGTTGCAATAACTCATATCAAAACATTTTAATCCTTTAGTGTTTATCAAGTAAAAACCTGGGAACAAATTTATATATAATGGTGGTGCGTTTTAAGCAATGCATCGTTATTACATGCACCAGTCGAGGTAGTATCATTTTCAAGGTTCCAAAGCGTTTTAGGGTCTAGTGGTCTAAAGTCGAATTCCTCAACGTGTATCCAGTGCTGCACACTTATCCTCTATTGTGTATGGTTAGAAAATCGCACAAGCCGTGGAGCACTTGGTTCAATCCATTTATGGTAGTCTCTAAAAACCTGCTCGGATAACTCCTTTCTAAGAAACCAAAAAGAGTAACAAAACCATGAGAAAAAATCTATGAAGGATGGACTAAAATGCCAAACGGTCCAGAAAATACCTACATGCTATATAGATTTGTGTTCTACCAGCTATGGCACGAGAACAGTCATGAGTCCAATTATGAGCTGAAAAATCAAGCGTAACAGCGTTTAGGCTATGCAAATCGAAAACAAAAAGATAATCTGGGCCATGGTAGCAGTACCATGGACACGCTTACCAAGTATGGACGCTACAAAATGAGTAGGAAATGGAAAGAAATACCTTAACTTGAAAAATTACAGTGTACTTACCATGTTAAAAATACAAAAGCTTTACTTTTATAAAAAAAAAAAACCAAAGAGTCCATAGATAAGGTGCCTACCTATCAACTAGTGAATTTTCGTCAGCTAGGATGAATGCAATGGCTCCAAATGTCCTTCCTCAATTGGATTCTTTGATAAACGACGTTTCATGGGATAAAAACAAAAGAAACTCACCCGTTTATATAGAAAAAATGAACAAAAATTGTCATTAATGCGATCGTTGGGTTATTAAAAGCGGTGGTTGGCGAATTAAATGAGGTGGTTGTCGCAACGTCTTTTGGCGTAAAACTCAGTCAATCGATGCAAAAAGAAAAATAACGTCGACAATGTAGACGATGCTCTTGGAAACCCTTTGATACTATCGAAGATGCTTCGTGAGTTCTCGCAACTGTTTTGGAAAAAAAAAATGAGTCTCCTCCGACCGTGTTGGCAAACTCGTTGAATTACTCCAATTGGATTTGTCAGTGTTCTCTTTATCATCCATTTCACTTTGGATGTGATCGTATCAATGACTAGCTGGTGAACACAGATCTCGGAAAAAACTATCTTTGGGAACAAGACTGCTACATGGTACTAGATTTGTGAATATACAACACTTTCTTCAACGTATTACCTGAGATCCTTTAAAATAATAGACTTATCCAAGGGTATTTTTTTGTGCATCACATTGATTGTCATGTTTTTGTAGTAGGGTAACCAGAACCTAGAGTCTTGATAACTCTCCTTGGGCTAAAATATGAAATATATTTTACCTCTTTGTTTTGGTCGCCACTAGATATGACTCCACATGATTGTAACTAGGTTTAGACAGATGTATTCATTTGTTCCTCATTCCCATGCTATACGTATTCTTTTGATTCTTTCTTTATTGACATTTGTCTTCTGTGTCTTCCTTGATTTCTCTTTCCACTTTGAGAATTTGGTTTGGGCTCGTCCATCCATAATGTCCTTTTGTGTGAGTGATAAATTTTTTTTAAGCTCATGGATGGAGAAGAACCTCTTTGATATTTGTTGTCTAAGAAACCTTTTTGATTTGATGGTTTATTCTTTCAGCATTGTTTCTTTGATGTAGACTGTATGTCTTGTAATTTTGACTCTTTAATATAATCCTTTTGGCTTTCGATTTATAGCATGGGATTATTTTGAATGCCATACATCCATCCATGGGTCTATCATGGTAGGCTTCCTAAGACAGAAATTAGTGTGAGAATGGATGGAACCCCAAGATAGTACTCCAAAACTCATGAGTCTTAGTTATTTTATAGGGTTTATAATCACTCCACTGTGGGCTTGAAATTAACTTCCATTTCTATAATCTGTCAATAATTAAATAATCTCCTATTTGATCAAATTTTACCACACATGTCTTCCCATAAGTAGTTCATAAATTTCAAAGACCTTTGAGATTATTCAGATTCCTATATTTCCAAGTGAAAAATATTGAGCTGGTTTATTATAAGCAAATAACAAGCAAAAATATGGATCAAAGTAAATCAGAAAAGACAAACAGACTAGAAAAAATAAAGAAAAGAAAAGAAAAGTTTTATCTATGTACAAAAGTGCTCTAAACTCCTAGGTAAAGTACTTCTTATGAACAAGGTTGTTTACAGGAAGACTTTCTTCTTGTCCTTGTAAATCTTGCAACTTGTAAGTTGAGGGGCCAAGATTCTCAGCAATTTGATAGGGGGAAACCCATAGATGCTGAAATTTCACGTGCTTTCCTTTTTCATCATGCGGGTGATCCCACCTTAAGACAAAGTCTCCTATTTCGAAGTTCCCCTTCCCGTATTTTTGTTTTTCAAACCATCTCTTGACAATGTACTGATGTTGGTTAAATCTATATTTGGACTTTTTTTTAGATTCTTCAAGTTTCAATGGAGTATTAATTCATTCCTGTAAGACTTCACTATCGGATCATCTTGAGGCTTGAGCTAATTGCAAGGATGGGAGCAGAATGTTTAGGGGTAAGATGGCTTCCTTCCCATAGACCAGAGTATAGGGAGAAACTCCTAAGGAATTATTTGGGGTGACTGTATCTGCCAATAGTGCATTAGGAAGGGCTATGTGCCTGTTTATTTGAATTTCAATAATAATTTTCTTCAAAATTCGAATGAGATTCTTATTCGTTGACTCTGCTAACCCATTTCCCCGTGGATAATAATTTTCTGAATAATGCAATTTTATTCCCTTTTCACAAGCAAATTCAGTTATCTTGATAGATGAGAAATAATATGCATTGTCGAAAACAAGGGAAATTGGAATCACAAAACTAGTCATGATATTCTCCTATAGAAATTTGATGACCGCATCCTCATTCACTCTACGCAACGAAACCGCCTCCACCCATTGCATGAAGTAGTTCATGGCCGCGAGGATATACCAATGTTGCAGTGAATATTTTGGGTTAATATCTCCAATAACATCTATGGGCCATTGTTTGAATGGTTCTAAAATATAATGGGTTGCAATGGTCTACCTACGTTCGGCAATTTTCCACCACTTCTTTGGAACACATCACACTTTCTTGCATAAGCATGAGCATATTTAAATAGAGTAACCCAATAGTACCCAGTTCTGAGTATATTATGAGTTACAGTATCCCCAAAGAAATGTCCTCCCGCAGGACCGTCGTGCAGTTCTTTGACTACTTTAGATGCATCTTCCTTTTTCCAGACATCTAAGAAAAACTCCATCATAGTTCTTCCTCAAAAGTACTCCATTAATTATCTGATAAGAGGCTGAATTCAATCAAAGTGACCTTCTCTGCTTAGAGTTCCATTGTTCTGGTAGATATCCTTTATGAAGAATGCACCAAGCCTCGATACCATGATTCGGGAGTAGTGAAAATGGGACATTTGGCAAGTACGTTTAATTCCTGTTCTTTCTCCCAATCATAACCTTAATTAGCATGACTTTATGCAAGCAATTCGCATAGCCCTTGACCTTTAATGATAGCTGTCTCCTTGAATTCCAAATCATATTCTTGTAGTGTTGTCACCTAGTTTCCTCTTCACTCGTCGAATTCCTTCTATACAAAAAGAGACCTGACCGACAAATGAGGAACGATAACTTTTGTTCTATTATTCAAAATATAGGGCCTGAATTGTTTTACCACCTTGAATAATGCATACTCTTTTTTTATCTATAGTTTGGTAATTCAATTAGGCCCCTTGTAATCTAGTTCTCATGAATGATATTGGATATTCATCTCCCAATTTTCCTTTCTGCGTGAGCACTGCTACAAAAGAGTTATCTGAAGCAAAGGTGTATAGAATAAAATCCTTTTCAAAATATGGACTCCTTAAAGAAGGTGAATGAGTTATTGCTATTTTTATGTCTTTAAAAGAAACCTTCTTAATATCAGTCCACTTGAGTTGTATGATTTTCTTTACCATCTGCTGCAAAGGTTACAATTTGTGCGAAATCTGGTACAAATATTCGAACAAAATTTATTGTGCCCATAAATGACAACACAACCTTTTTATTACGGGGCAAGAGAATCTGATATATAGCTTCAACTCTCTCCGAGTCTATTGAGATTCCCTTATTTGAGATGATGTGACCCAACAATTTACCTTCAAGAACCGCGAAAATAATTTTCTTTGGATTTAAGGATATGTCATATTTTCTACAATGGTCAAAAATATGTTTAGGTGAAAAGCATGGTATTCTCTTCTCTTGGAGAAAATTGTCACATCATATAAGTATACTACACAATGGTCCACTAATCCTCAGAATTCAATGTCCATGGCCCTCTGGAATGTGGCTCCAATATTTATAAAGGCCAAAAGGCATTCTCCTATAAGCGAATGTTCCCCACTTTGTGCAAAATGTAGTCTTCAATCGATCTTGCTTGGCCACTGATACTTTATTGTAACCCAAAAATACGTCTAACATGGAGAACAATTCTGAGCCTAATACCATTTGTAATATTTGTTCCATTGGTGGAACTAGATATTTATCTTTATCTAATTCTCTGTTTAATTTTTGAAAATCTACACATAATCTTATCTCTCTCGACTTCTTTCTCATCGGAACTAGATTTTCCACCCATTCGGATTGTCGAACCTTAAAGATAATCTTTGCATAAAGTAGCTAAGTTTACTTCGTATTGGATTGAAGGCTCTAACTTAGGATGCATTTTCCTGAGTTGTTACTGAAATGGTTTTATGCCTGTCTTAATAGGGATTACATGCTGGATGATGCGTGTATCATAAGTCTTCAAATATTCATATGTCCAGGAGAAGATGTCTTTGTAGTGTTGAAACAATTTAATGAACTTGCATCTTTCTCCAGGCGAGCAACATTTTCCCAAATTGACATATTTGGGCTCATCTTGTGATCCTAAATTTACCAGCTCATACTCCATTGATGAGCTATTTGTTTTAACATTGGCTCGTTTCAATAAAAAAAAGTGTAGATCAAAAATTCCTTCAAGCTTTCTTACTCCTTTAGGCATGAAATTTCCATTGAGCACATCTACATTTTGTAAATTTGCTTGATGTTATTCTTCGCCAATCACATATGCTTTGAAAACTTCTTCATTGGTAAAAAAATTAATGATTTTCTCATCATCATCAAACACCCTTAGATTTGTGATATTGTCAAGTACCGATGGCCTGAAAATTAGTTCAATAAAACACTTATTATTAGTTGGTACTAACCTAGAAGAAACAATAGCTAATAAATCAACAGCAACATTTTGTAATCTAGGGATTACATTTATGTTAAAAGCATTAAAGTGTGCTATCAAATTCCATTCTTCATCATGGTAACCTTTAAGGTGTGGAGATAAGCAATGAATGATCTAGATGGAGATCGATGGCCACCCACCTATTCCACTGGCTCAAAACCATTGTCCATTGTGGTAGTTTCCTAGTTATTTTTCTACGGTTTTTCAGGTCCCAAACTTCCAGGGCAATTTTGAGGCCCTAAACGATGTTTTTTGGCAATGTGGGTGGCCAAATGGTTGTCATTGGCATGCATTTGGCCACAGTCAAAAGTTGTAAATATCAGATAGACCTTTCCAACGAGCTATCAAACCCCCAAATCGGAGATCGTATGCAAAGGTTATGACCCAGGGAAGTTGAATGTTCAACTTACCACCTTGGGGCCACAAACTTTATGACGGTTCATCTTTTAGGGTTACATTTTTGAATTTGGGGGTTATTTCCCTCATTCTTACTATAATTAGGCCCCTTTGGCCTCATTTTGTATTCAGTTTTGCGTGGATAAGCGAAGAAGTCACATCTCTTCTCAGAGATAGCTACCACCATTCTAGATATTGCATTACAGTCTCTTCTATTTCCACCATTTAATAGAATATGTGTTTACTGTATCTCTATTATCTCGCAAAATGTCTGTGATTATGATTCTGTATTTGTTCTTTCATTTCGTTCACACATAAATCTGGATTAGTGGTATTAGAGAAATCTTCTCTTTTATTATTTCTTGGCGCATGTCCCCAACGAGGTCCGGGCATAGAGAGTTTGGTCTCGAACTAGTTTCACTTGATCACTCTGGCTGTCCCAAACGGCCTCCCATGGCGAAAAAAGAGAGAGACGATAGAGCAGTAGATCATATCAAGTCGTTGCTCGAGGAATCCCTATAACGACAGATGAATGAGATGATGGATAGTTTTTCCCAAATCCTTCTACGAATGTCAGTAGCGGCAAGTGCATATTCAATGAGCAGCTGGTTCGAGGATGCAACTCCCTTCAAGGTACAAGTTAACTTTGATATTCCTTTATTTGAAGGCCATATTGATGTAGATGCCCTAGATAATTGGTTGAATGTTCTAGAATGGTATTTATTTGTTCACAATTTATTTGATAGGGAAAAGATCACCTTTGCTCTCCTTAAGGAAGTCCCCCATGTCCAAAATTGTTGGGGTACTTATTGGGAGAAAATCTCATCATATGAGTCTGGAGTGTTTGAGATAAATCCCACTTGGGAATATTTAATATATGTCGTCAAGGAACAATATTACCCTATGGGAAACTATGATGATCAGTACACAAAATGGACCATTCTATGTCAAGAGAGGGACCAGAAGGTGTCGGAGTATGCCAAAAAATTTCATACCTTGCGCACAAAGTTGGGTATCAAGGACTCCGAGCGGCACCTAATACTGAAATATCGCAGTGGTCTACATCGGTACATCTAGACTGAGATGGAATTCCTCGGCATCTCTTCACTTGGATCTGCCTATCGGTATGCTGTTAAAATCGAGGAGAAATTTCGACAAAAGAACAAGTGAGACTCTAGACCTACGAATCCACTACAGAAGCAAGGGAAGGGAAACCCTAGCCCGTAGAACATAGGACAAAGAAAGGACAACCAATCCCCACCACAAGCAAAGAAGGGGAATGGAAAGACAAATAAGGACACTAGTAAGTGGTACGAATTTCATAAAATCCCTTGGCACAACACTGATGAATGTCGCTCAAAGCAATCATTGGTGGTGAAGATCAAATATTTAGAATTAGATCTCGATTTCAATTCAGAACCCAATGCCACAGTTGTAGACCATGGGAAGCTGATCATTGATGCAGACTCCACTGCCACTATTTCTACCACACATATTTAACCAGAGGAGCCTAAAGAGTCAGATGCAGAGGAGCACCTCTTCCACTCCCAAATTTGGGTGAAGGGAATGGCTCTACATTTTGTTGTTGACAATAACATCCAAAAGAACTTGATCTCAGTAGAATTCATTGATAAATTGGAGCTTCTGAAAACACCACACCCACAACCCTACAACATCGTGATGCTAAGCCAAGGATGAGGTATCTGCATTACTCAACAATGCCTCCTACCATATGGCATCAATCCCTTCAAAGATGAGGTACTGTGTGATGTGGCCCCACTTGAAGTCTATGATGTTCTTTTAGGACATCCATATATGTGGAATCGTCATGCTATATATGAGTCATGACCTTGTAGTGTCATTGTTAGTTTGGGAGGACAACTCTATTGTATCCTATAGATAGTTTCACCTTCCATAGTCTCACAGGGTAAAAACATAAGCTCCCACACTAGAAAATTATTCCTCTTCACAATTGCGTCTGAAGGAGAACAACAGATCACCTCCACACCATTTGCATAGGGTATATATGCTCATCAGACACAAGAAGAAAATAAATTCATTGTTTTCCCATCCATTTGAGTAACTCTACGATGCAAGGCCATGCATTCAAGGTGCTCCTCCAAAAACAAATCATCCATACAACAATTACAACCTTCTCGGGATGTCAAGGAAAGGCAGCCTCTTCACTTAAGCAAATGTCGCACTAGGAGATCATCTTAGCACATAGTTCGAGATATGATACCGGATTTTACGCAATGGAGACCATTTGTTCCTAAGGAGGGAGGATTAATCCAAATGGAGATCGGTGGACACCCATCTATTCCACTGGATCAAAACCATTGTCCATTGTGGCAGTTTCCTAGTTATTTTTCTATCGTTTTCGGGTCCCAAACTTCCAGGGTCATTGAGGCCCTAAACGACATTTTTTTGCAATTAGAGTGGCCAAATGGCTTCCTTTGGCATCTATTTGGACACGGCAGAAATTTGTAAATATCAGATAAACCTTTCCAACGGGCTATTGAGCACCCAAATCTAAGATTGTATGTAGAAGTTATGACCCTAGGAAGTTGGTTGTTCAACTTACCACCTTGGGTCCACAAACTTTATGGCGGTTCATCTTCTAGGGTTATGTTTTGGAATTTTGGAGTTCGTGCCCTCATTCTTACTATAAATAGGCCCCTTTGGCCTCATTTTGTATTCATCTTTGCATGGATTAGCGTAGCAGTCACATCTCTTCTCAGAGATAGCTACCACCATTCTAGCTATTGTATTACAGTCTGTTCTATTTCTGACATTTAATAGAATATGTGTTTACTCTATCTCTATTATCTTTACAAAAATTATGTGATTATGATTCTGTATTTGTTCTTTCATTTCGTTCACACATAAATCTGGATCAATGAATTATGTCTCTTATTTGTCTCACAACTATCTCAGAATCACCAAAAAAATTTAAATTTCTTACATTTAACTCAATTGATTTTTTCAAACCTTGCACTAGAGCTTCATATTCTGTTGTGTTATTTGTAAATTAAAACTCTATTCTGCAAGAGAGAAAATATTTATTCATTTCAAGATCAATAAGGATACAATCTGCTCCCGATCCTCTTGCGTTTTAGAACCATCAAAATACAAAATCCAAAATCTATATTCTAAATTTATTTGTTTAGTCACACCTTCTACATTAGTAACTAAGTTACTTATGTTACAATCAATGTCGTTAGCCTAGGTAAATAGAAGAAGATCAGACTGTGTATCTAATTCATGATTGAATTCCTCCACTTGGTAATTCTCTGGTTTGAGTTCTAAAAAGTAGTTTCCGAAAACTGAAGATGAGAAATTTATCGGCTCGTTCTTTTCCTCCAACTGAGTTACGTTCTGTTTCATGTGTGGTTCTCTCAATATCTTAATTTGATTATGAATGTTCTAGTATGGAAACCACATGTGAGACCAATCGGTTGTAAAATAACCATTCAGTTTCGTTGACCAACCCCTACTTAATATTAGACCATAAGCCTCGGGTATATCTACCACCATGATATCTATGAATTGGCACACCTTGGGATATGCAAACAATATAATTAGCACATCTTTCATCTCCCCAATAACCTTAACAAAAGACCTATCCAGTTGAATGATATGAGAGGAGGATGGTGTTGGTTGACCATTGATCTTCTTGCAGATAGATAAGGGAATAACATTAGACGAGGCTCTAGAATCTACCAAACAATTATGCACGTTGTGATTGAAAATTTCAAATGTTAAGAGGAAAGGCAAAGTCTGGGATTTTGAATTTCTACCAATACTTTCCTTATTTATCTTATTATATGATTCGATGGCCTTTGCGGTACTACTTGGTTGTGGGTCAAATGCTTCCAATAATTTATTTCTCTTTTTAGGAATATTACATCGTTTAATTAAATAAATATTTGCTTTTTTTTTCTTAATATCTTCCACAATATCATATCCCATGCTATAATATTTAATACTCTCTTTTTTATTTGCCACAGTTTTCATTACTGGGCTATTTTGTTTTATGTTTTCCATATTAACCTTATGTTGCATCTGAGTAGTGTTGAAAATTTTCTTCGTGGTTTCCTTTATTTTCTTTGTTTTAGGCAGCACTAAACTTTGATCCACCACTGATCCTTCACTCCTTTTTGTAACATTTACTGATGATACTTGGATCTCCTCATCCTACTCTTCCTCGCTCAATCCCAATGTGGGTGCCCAATCCCATAACACCATTGTGGTCTCTTCAGTGGTTTCTTCTGGTTCATTTGTTTGATCTTCTTGTTCTTCTAGATCTACTAGTTGGGCGTCTAATAATTGATTCACGACCAGAGTCATTGAATTTATCCATTGTGGGAAATGTTTCTCAGAGTGGTGTTCTTGATGAAATGTACAGAAATGATCCATACCAACTTCATTAAAATTTAGAACAACGAAATTAAGTAGAGGGGGTTGGGGAATTAAGTAGAGGGGGTTGGGGCTCTCCGCTTTCTTCCCTTTTCTTATAGTAGGGCTTTAATGGATTTCTTGATGAACTAGCTTTGTTTTCCTTTACCAAGTATACTATTTTGTTTGATAACTTTTGCACCATTTTGACCACATTTTCTAATTCATTTGAGTGTTATTATTTAGTCCCAATTAACATCAAAGGATGTTTACTAGCTGTTGTTTTTACTTTCGGTTCCACAGTATGTCTTGCGATACTATCCAAGTCAAGTTCCAAATTCTTGGCTTCTTCATAATTTTCTACCAGTGTGGGTTTAACTTCCCTTTTTACAAACATTGATATAGGTGGGTATAGTGTTGTAGTATAATATTACACCAAAGACTCTTCAGCTTGTTTTGTCGCAACACTAAAACTGTTTAAAAGAGTAGTGAATCTTCAATTGAAATCTTGAACTTTCTCTTTTTTCTCCATCTTCATAGACAATAATTCTTTCATGAGTGTGGCTACGGTTTTCTGATTTACAGATTTACTTCTAAACACTCTTTCCAACGTATTCCAATTTACTATTGAATTATCCTATAGACTAAAAAAACATGAGGACATTCTGGGCTCAAAAGTATATGGGAACAGTCTGTAGACTACATCCTCATGTTCAGCATTCAGAAGTTTTAGAGTGAGATAAAATCCTTTGAGATTATATTCAGCAGAAACACCTTTTCCAGGACCAAACTTTGGTAGCACTCGTTCTAGGTGTTTAGGTAAATCGTCTAAAGGTGCAGCTAGATTTAGTGGCATCCTGGCCCTCGAGACAGGTTTATTAATAGCTGCAGCCATAACTCAAGGCGAAGATTGTGGTGGAGAATGTGGGAAAACTTGAGTTGTAGGAGATTCTAGTCCCAACTGATCAATAGGTTGAGTGATTTCTTGGATAGATAAATCTACCAATTCTTCCAAATTTTCCATAAGTAGAGAATCTTGAGTGTATGAGACTGCTTTCTTGGGAGCTTGCCTCCTGGGTAATAAATTAATTACTTTCAACCCTCTGAGTTTATTAATGTAAGATTGTGTATACATCCGAAAATGATCAAGTTCTTCAAATGGGGCAGCGTATAAATATTATGAATCTTCTTCTTCACAAATTACCATTTCTTGTTCTTAAGTTTCAAGAATGAAATCTTCAGGGAAAGTCATTTCAGATGTATTTCCAATGGAAAATTTTCTCACAAATGGATTTCCTCTACCCACCATGCACTGGAGGCCCTCCTTCTAGCACCAAATATGTTGATGTCTGGAAAATTCCTAGGTACCGATAGTAGGGATTCTCCACAGTAATCGATCCCAATTAGATTGTCCACCGTTTGGTATGGGGAATCCATCCAGTTACGGTTCGACCACCGTAGATTAATGTTTTTTGAATATTTTATCGGTTATGAGCCGATTCATCGTTTATGTTGTTTTCTTTAATTAAATGATGAAATGAAAGTGCCTAATCTAAATGCATGTAATTTATCAACCGAAGCCTCACAAGTGTTGGGAAAGTTCTTACCTCTCGTCTTACCACTCCTGTCCAATCAATTACTTATTTAAATATGAATCTAAACAAGTTTATTCTAGTCTATTCTAGTCTACTCTAGTCTACTCTATCTCTGTAGGGAGAATACTTAAAATAAGAGAAATGTACTATAGCTATTCATACTAATCTCATAGATAATTTTTTCAATTTCATATGCATATTCACAGTAGAAATATTATCAGAGAAAGCTATGATATAATAAAACATTCATTACCCATTTCTTACACAGACATTTACATAGAAATAAAAATCATTCATAACCAAATAAGTAATTCAGAGAAGTTAGAACGATCTCACGGTTGTATGGAAACAAGAAGAAGTAATTCCACATTGAAAAATTCCACACATCCCAAGAAAATTCCTGTGTAGGCCTTTCTCGACAAATAGGTCTTTCTTTATTAGCAGAAAATTGAGTTCGCTTACAAAATAGTCGAGCCCTCCTTTGTGCTAGCAAAAGTCCTTTCAGTATACTCCCTATCTCTATTTATATTACAATTATAATCCGTTGTCTAGTGACTCTTCAATTACCCTAACCCTAGGGATTCAAAAATTTGTCCTCTGATGCTTTACATTAGGAAAGTGCCAAAAATCTATAAAAGGAAAAAATTTCAAGTGGGCCCTACCAAGCTAGAAACATATGCTCCCCATTCATTGGCCTCTTCTGCAATAGTTTTGTATTTTATGGGCTCTCGCACTTGCATAGTCACTTCATGCATTGCCAGTTGTGCCTCTATGCATGTCACTTTTTATGAGGCGACCCTACACATGTCTTCTAAAATGTAGACATTGACATAATCCTTACCAACCCAAAGTTTAACATCTCCTTCATTGAAAACTTCTACCTTGTAGATGTGTTGTATGTCTTCTTGTAGTTTATCCTATAAATATGCCATACATTGGTCCTTGCTTGGAAGATCTGTGATTTTCTCGACCAAAGGAAACTGGAATTTCTCGTGGACTCGATATATCATTTTGTAGCAGTCCTCACATTTTTCCATGGTTTTGGAAATTTCATTGCTTAACCTAAGGGAGGCTTTCCTGCAAAAATATAGAAGTGCCAAATCTTATTTTATTCCTTCTGCGGTCTTTTTTGGAAGATGTTTAGGAAACTTTGAGTTAGCTTCCACCCAAGTCAACTGGATTATAACCTTTTCTCTGACCTCCATCAGTCCTTTCCTGAATTTTAGTGATTATGTCGCAATCACCCTTAGTCTCATCGTTATCAGCCTCGCTTTATAGATCTCACCTATGAGAGTAACTTGAGCCTAATGTATCTATCTTCAAATTTTGCAGGCTTGGTCATAAAAGGAGTGAGATCCTACTTCTTCTCATTAGCTATCATCAACTGATCCTATAGGGATTCCTTTTGCTTTACCAGTTCTTCTATTCAGGTTTTCAATTCTTCTACCTGTTGGATTTCCACAGACTCTTTGGACTCCATCTGGGATATTCGAGCTTCGAAGTCGCTCTTTTCCCCCTCCATGATTACTAATTGCACATTCAGTTCCTCCTTCTCTATTTCCAAATTTTGGTAATCAGCTAGGAGCCTTTCCTTTTCAAAGAGGATGGCCTCATGCTTCCTTTTTAAATATATGCCCTCTCCTCGTAGTTTCACCTAACTATCCTTCAACTTAAACATATTCTCCTTGTTGTGCTCCACCTTTTCCATCAATTGATTAATATTGTCGGCACTGGCCTGTGCAGTTGCTATATTTACTGAGGCCATGACTTTGTGGTATTTGTGAGTACCCTCCATTATGGTGTCTTCGGTAACTTTGACCACATCAGCTTGCGTGCCTATCTTTAACTGCTTCTCTGACATCTTTGCAATTATCTTCCTTGATTTGTCAAAGATGATGGTATCTAGGAGAGCCACCGTGTGCTACTTATATGGGGTAAATAGAGTGAGCCTGAGCTCTACAAAGGGGATGTGACCACCCATCATTGCTCCACTTGATGAGGCAAGGGGGTTTATGTCCATTTTCTCATTTTGGGATGCTTTGTGTTCTAAATCCTCCCTGACCTTGTCCTCTTCTTCCTTTCTCCTTAGTTCTTCTGCCACTTACTCGACTTCCTTTTGTGCTCTTTCCTCTACTTCTTTCTTTAATCTCTCTTCTTCTGCTTTCCTTTTGTCGACTTCCTCTTTCTTTTTCTGCTCAACCTCTACCTTATGCAACCTTAAATATTCCTCTTTGTATTTTTGCAGTTTTATTTCCATAGTGGTGCTACCATCTTTGCTTCCAATGACACCACTCTTCTTTGAAAAACGCTTTCCTAACTCAATCAGATTGTTAGCTCTTCTGAAAACTTCTTCATCCATGTTGAATAAATCTGAGTACTCATAATGTATTTTGACGGCTGCACAATGTTCTGCGACCTTTCCTTTGCTATCATTTATCTCAAAAAAATTCTCCCCAAAATGAAAAGTCTCCAGTTCTTTCACAAAATCCTCGACTCCCTTCACCTTGGAGAATTTGTATCCATTGATGCAGAAAGGTAGTGGGGGAAAGGTTTACTTTTTCATATCATGTAGGAAGTTACCGACTCCATTTACAAACACTTTCTTCACTGCCTCTTTGTGGACTACATAGTCTGTGGCGTATTTTGGCACTAGGGATGGAGCTCTGGGACATCCATACATTCTAAGGTATGTTCCTTCCTATGAGAGATAGTAGTCTCCATACTTGCTGATAACCTCCATGGTGTTGTCGGACAGGCAGTTCAGTTCTTTTAGGAAAATTAATTCGTAAATAGGAATCAGAAATTCTTCACAAATGAGTTTATAAAAGCCTATGTACTTATGGGCCCAGAAAATTTGATAAGAAACATAAACAAGAGACTCAATTTGGGTCCAAATGCACCCAATATTAGAAAAATGGTGTCTACAAAAAATGCAATTGATACGGTAAGATGTCATATAAAACTCAGACCTCTTCTGGGTTATACCTCCCTGTGTGACTGCTGCACAGGATGACATGCTGTCCGATATGATGTCTGCCTAGTTAAAAATTGTGCCCTCAAAGAATATATAATATATTAGAGGAACCAAATTCAATTGATAAACGGTTCCATCGGCCCGGCCAAAGATTCTATTCAGCATCAAGGCTATGATCCTGAATTGTGTCTGTAAGATATGAGATTCATACTCCCCACCTGCTTTTTGGTGCAAATGTTTCCCTGGCACTACCATTCTCTTTGCACATTCTAAGGGATCAATATTTATCCCTTTGACCCAATAATTAGTCATCGTGACCTGTGCGGGTGGTAACTTGTAGGCCAATTTTATGTAAGCTAGAGTAAATGAAGCAAAACCTTCCCCTTTAATGTTAGAT
The DNA here is from genome assembly GCA_001517045.1 of Pseudotsuga menziesii. Lineage (NCBI taxonomy): Eukaryota > Viridiplantae > Streptophyta > Pinopsida > Pinales > Pinaceae > Pseudotsuga > Pseudotsuga menziesii. The sequence goes on along the minus strand of LPNX011073733.1, from coordinate 492,452 downwards.
ATAATCCTCGAGGTGGTATTTGTCTGGGGCAGAATCCACCCAATAATATCTGAGCACGGAAAGAGATCCGGGTGCATAGAAGCTTTAGTGATTCGTGACTTTCGTATATTTTGGTATATAATCATTTCCTCGAGATCATCGTCTGAGATGTTTTGATCTCTAATCACATGATAGAGTTCTCCCCATTTGAATTCGGGATCAACTCCTATGATGGACCTGGTATCTTTGAATTTTGTTTCTGTCTTGGTGCTCAAGCTTAATTCCATATCTGAATTTGCCTCACTTTCCTTTGCCTTATTCTTACTATTCATTTTAGGAATTGTGTGAATTTGTTGTTTTAAAATCTGTTTTCAATAAGGTGATCCCCCTTGGTGAAAGCAGAGCCTCTGATATACGAACATGGGCATAATTAGAACTGATTTAGTAATACCGCAACTATTTTGAATAATCAAATGCATCATTGTACCGAGGTATCCTATATTGAAGAAAGAAAACTACTACTTGTATAATCAATCTTAGAAAACCTATATTGGACCTCAAAATTCGAGAGTGCAATCATTGTTTAGTGTTAGAATTGAGAAAATAAACCAAAGTTACATATTCATTACTAACCATTCAAAATGCAGTTGTGTAGGATGGAGAGAAGTGTTCCATTCAAAGTCACTTGACCACTTAATGAACCGATGGTATAATAAAGGACGTGAAATTACAAAGTTCAAATGAAAACCTATCATCCCATATGCATATGTTGTTGTGTAAACCATAAACTTGTTTCCATCCTACATCAAAAGTTTGGAGGCAGCCCCTCCAATTCTCCTTCATTTTAAAACAACAATAATCTGCCAAAACAATGTTGTAAGTGAGCACCTGATTGTCTATTTTATTATGTATTTTCACTTGAAAGTTTATTAATGTTCGTTGATTCTTATACAGGTTAATGGAGATCACAAGCTTGATTCCCAACCCTTTATTTATTAACTTCAAACTTGTCGAGGCAAAGAGGCTCCTACCCGCTACTTTATTTAAAGGCGAAGGTGTGCAAATAAATATAGGTGAATGTGTTATATTGTTGCAATAGCTTATCTCAAAACATTGTAATCCTCTAGTGTTTATCAAGTAAGAACCTGAGATGAAATTTATATGTAATGATGGTGTGTTGTAAGCAATGCATCGTTATTTCATGCATGGGTCGAGGTAGTATCATTCCAAGGTTTCAAAGCATTTTAGTGTCTAGTGCTCTAAGGTCAAATTCCTCAATGCATATCCAGTGATGCACACTTATCGTCTAGTGTGTATGGTTAGGAATTTGCACAAGCCATGGAGCACTTGGTTCAATTTATTTCTTGTAGTCTCTAAAAACCGGCTCGGATAACTCCTTTCTAAGAAACTAAAAATAGTAACAAAACCATGAGAACAATTCTATGAAGAATGGACTAAAACACCAAATGGTTCAGCAAATACGGCCTGCTCCCTAAATAGGTTTGTGTTCTACCAACTATGGCACGAGAAAAACCGTGAGGCTAAGTTTGAGATGAAAATCAAGCGTAACGGATTTTAGAGCATGCAAATCGAAAACAAAAAATAACCTAGGCCACATGTAATCTCACAGATCACATAGGGTTACCAATAATACACATTAAAAGAATACATACATAACAGAAACAAGAGACAAGAACAAGTAGGTAGAATAACAGATTATATTATAATGAAAGGGTCCATACAATACAGAGAACTGAACCGAGTTCTGATCTAGCTCAATAGCCTAATATATATGAATTACAAAACAGTTACAAATAACTACCTATCGGTTCGGTCAACCGACACGAACTTATGTGGCCGACCTAATCTCTAATTAATAGGCTGATCGACTTAGTCATCTAATCGAATAAGTCAGCTATCGTTCCAGTCAGCTTATTGACTTGCTCCTCCAACATCTCCCCCATAAACAAAACGTTTCTTCATCCCGAAGAAACAGGGAGGTACCAAAATTTCTTTGTCTTTCCTAAGTAGTTATTTCTTTGTTCGATATCCATGGGTTGTGTAGTATGATGGTTGGTCTTTTCTATACACAGACTTCGACAATTGCTTCAGCTGTCACTGCCAGCTGATGTTGGAATTCCGTCCGCAGTATTTTTTTGATGTCGATGGTTAATGTAGTCAGACTTGATAATATCGACATCTTCTCTTGAATGGAAAGTTCTTCTATATTTTCCATGTCGAGAACCATAAACTGGTCCTTTTCCTCTGTTGTTTCGAAAATTCGTTTCACCTATGGGCAGATGATGTCTAATTTTTCTAAACTTGGAATTCCTTGTTGCACCCACTGGTGTGCTTGTCGCTCGAGCTTCTGCAATTTGGCTGTTTTGAGCACTATTTGATTTTCAATTGTGCTTCTGAGTGCTTCCTCTATTCTTTTTCTCTTTTCGAGCGCTTGGATTTATTGTTGGGTCTACCGGGTTTGCTGATAGACTTGCCTATAATAAGCAAGCCAGTCTCGTAGTACTTCTTCTGTAATGACCAAATCCTCCATGTGATCTTGCAGTAATTTTTATGCTTCTAAAAATGTTGTGTGCTATTGCATCAACAGTCAAGTTGTTTCTTCTTTCTGCTCCTATCTTGTGTCCTGTATCTATGCCTGTAGTGCCGACACCATGCTCTTAAATAGCTGATAATATTTTTCTAGCGGCTTGTCGATGTCGACCTCTGTCAGTCTTAGTATCACAGATTGCACAAGGTTTCTGCATTTGTTAAGGAACTTGACTTGTTCTTTTTCGTTATCGTCGAGCTCCTTACGTCTATTCTGGCTCCTTTTTTTTGCTTCAATTGCCAGTGTTTCCAAGAGTTTCCCTAATTCTCCATCCATCAGCTTGGTTGCATCGACTGCAGTGGTCAACCCAAGTTGACCGATGTGTACCATTGTCATCTGGCTTTGATGGTCCTTCTTCTTTTTGTCTTTCTTTCTTTTGTGCTTTTGATGCTCTATTTGCTTTGGCACCTATGTACCTACAAGAGTTAGAATTGGGTTGTCTGGTTGTTGGCTAGCAGTGGTTGAAGGTATTTCTGGTTGGGTCGGTTGGATGATTGCTGTAGCTAGTTGTGCATCTGGTTGGTTTGGAACTGAGGGTCCAGATGCAGATGTTGTTGGCACTAATGGTTGCGGCAGAGTTGGTTTAGTTGCACCTGGTTTCATTATATTTTTTGGGTTGGGGGGTGGTGGTGATGGCGTTGGTGAATGGTCGGGTGTGATTAGGTTGGTGGAGATGTGGTTGGATGTCGGGTCATGGATCTATGGAGGTGAACTTTCCTGAAGGTCGGAGAACAGTTCATCAATTTCTCGATTTATTTCATCCATGTTCTCTCCTTCCTCATCTCCTATTGGTTCATTGGTTGGTTTTAAGTCGAGGATAATTTTTATTTTTGCAAAGTTGACCTTAATACCTTCTTTACATACAATGTGTCCTAATAATATCCCTATCGGGGTCATAAATATGCACTTCTTGATGTTCAAAGATAGTTGGATCTGTCGACATCGTTCCAACATAAGCCTTAGCCATTTGCAATGATATTTTAACATAGAGTATATTGTCCAATCATCAAAGTATACTACCATTGTTTTGTAAATATATTCTTGGAATGTTTTGACCACAATTCTGGAAAATACTGCAGGTGTGTTTTTTAGTCCAAAAGGCATAACCCTATAAGAAAATGAAACAAATTCACATACAAATGTTGTCTTTTTATGATCTTCTTTGCCTATTGGTACTTGGTTATAACCTAAGAATCCATCTATAAATGAGTAGCATTCATGTCGTGCGACCTCATTTAAGATTTCATCTACATAAGGTGTTGGAAATGGGTCTGTTAATGTAACTTTATTTAGCTCTATAAAATTGACACAAATTCTTAGCTTGGTTGGATCATATTTCTTTGGTTGAACAACCATTGGACTTGCCCATTCTGATTGGTCAATAGGGTAGATAATACCTGCTGCAAGCATGTTATTAATCTCCTTCTTGACTATCTCTTTGTATTTATGATCTAGCTTATATGGTCTTTTCTTCACAGGTCAAACATCAGGTTTAATGTCGATTTTCATTTCACCCATTTCATGGACTAAAACTTTGAGATATTTATAATCTCTAGAAAATACATCCTGAAATTCTTTTAATAAGTTCACTATTTCTGTTGTTTGCTCTTCACTCCAATAGTCTCCAATTTTTGCCATTTTTGGTCGGTCATCACTTGAGATGTCGAATTCTCTAGTTTTGACTTTAGCATTCTGGTGCTTTGGATTCATTGATTGGTCAGCTCCCTTCCTTAAACTGTGAAAATGTGGCAGGGAAATCTGCTGCAGTCATTCAGTCGGTATCCTCCTTGTCGGTTGTCTCAACTTTGAATACTGTGCGAATTGGTTTTGTTGTTTTGTCATGGTTTGATTTCCATATAAAGGTTTTCCCTCCTGGGTTTTCATTTTCCATCTGTAGTCTTGTTAACTGTAGTATTGTCCCGGTTTGTATATTGTTACAGTTTATTGTCGATCATTTGTATTTTAGGGTTTTGTTTTCTATCGGTTGTACAAATGCTTTGATCTGTTTTGTTGTTTCCAACAAATTCTCATTTTGTGGTACAAAGTTGAAATCCTTGATAAAATTATCTTTGAGTTCATGCATGTGAATGTTTCACCTCGAGATTCTTCCATTTTGTACCATTTTTTTGGTAAGTCAGAGAGTGTTGATGGAAACAGGTGTGGCCATGTACGTTCATCTTTATACCCAAGTCTTTTCCATTATTTTTCACATGTTCTTATGTGGTCTTCTAGATCTTGTCCTTGGATGAACATAGGTATTTGGGCTTGATTGGTTAATTTTTTTCCTCCAAATATTTCTATGAAGAAAGTTGAAGTTGTTGTCCATGTCTGTAGTCTTGATTGATGGGTATCCCACCATCTAGTAGCTTGGCCTGTAAAATTTTCCACTAAGCTCTGTAGTCATCCATGTTCACCAATGTTTCTGGATACTTGTTCTATATGCATGATTGGTGATTCTCTTTCTTTGTACCTTGGTATTTGTGTACTATTTATATTTACTGGTTTTAAAGTAGGATATTCCCTAGTTTTTTTTTCAAATATTTTTGGTATGATGGACACCAAGAAGCACCGTCGGACTGGTTTTTTCTGCACTTTTTGAACAGTCCAACAACCTCTTGCTTGTGTTTCGTACTTATCAACTTCCCAATCATATAGTTCGACGTCTGAGTTGTATCCTATTGGATCTTGGTTACCTAAGTGAAGTTCTCCATAGACATTAGGTTCTGTGTAATCTTCGTTATTCTGTATCTTATATAGTTGTTGAATGTCAACTTCTTCATCAATAGGTTCTGTCCAAGGTTCTCCTTGGGATGGATGAATAGGTACAATGACCTTTTGTCCGTTTCCTTTTAGTTTTATTCTTTCTTTTTCTAAGGATATCGATGCTTTCATTTTTCTTCCCCAAGGTCGACCTACTAACGCTGGGAAGGAGCTGGATCCTTCCTTAGGGTCAATAATTTCAAAGTCGACTTTGGTCGATATTCCTTTTATTGTTGTGTCAAAAATTTTCCATACTCCGATAGGTTCAATTAGGCCTTGGTCAGCTAATTTCAGGTATATTCCTGATTCGTATAGTCGGGGTCTACTCAATTGTTCCCAAGTGTCTCGAGTCATAATATTTACTTATGATCTGAAGTTGAGCACGACTTGTTGGACATGGTATCCTTCAATTTCTAGGTCGACAAGTGGTTCAACATCACTTTTATCTTTTTGGTTTAAACTACAGATACTCTTTGTTTGTTTTTCGGTGTTGTTGTTGTGTTTTATTTTATACAATAAGTCGATGAATTGAGATAATATTTTATCTTTTTGTACTAAGTGTATTAACACTTTTATTGTGTTATGTCGGTTGTCATCAACTTCTTCTTGTCGGGAAAATTCTTTAAATACATTTGTTGCATCTTTATATATGCAGATTCTTTGTATTAATTATATCATATTTTTGCACACACGAAAAGACATTAACATTTTTCTTCTTATTTATTTTTTCAAGCATAGTAGGGAAATCCTCTAATGAGTGATTCCCTACTCCACAACTAGTACAAAATTTTAAGTCAGTTTTGTCCTTGTATGGACAGTCTACATATCGGTGTCCTTCCTTGTAACATGTGAAACATTGGATGGGCCGACATGGTTGGTTGTCGCGATTCCCAGAGAATCGACCTCGACTTCCATATCCTCCATGTCGGTTGTCGAACCGGCGCTCATATCGACGAACTTCATACCTTTGATTATTCTGGTCGTTTTGCACATTGTTTCATTGCTCATTGTTCTGTGCGACTGCATTACTCCAGTAGACTGCGTGATAGTTCTGTTGGTTTTTTAGGTTTAGATGGAAGTCGGCCGTGGTGTGATTCTTTGTTTCGTAGAAATAACACCAAGATGCTTTGTCATTTTTCATGTTAAACGGACAATATTTTGTCGTGTGATCGCCATGGTCTTGGAAAATGTCACAAAAACACTTTGTTTGCACAAATCAAACGTCATGTCAGCTGATATCCTGTCGACAGTTGTCTTTTGAATGTCCAACCATTGAGCATTTCGTGCACCAAATATCCTAACTCGTAAGGTTTAGTTCTTTTAATGATTTCTGCACGATCTCAAGCTGTTCCTCCAGTCTATGATCCATGGGGTATGCTGGAATATATTCATCCATTTCTACTTGTAGAGCTTTAGTAAGCACATCTTCATAGGTTTTGAATGTCTCCAGACTTATGTGCCGATGAATTTTCTATGACAAAACTGCAAGAAACCACTGGATTAATAGTTGTTCATCGATGACATAATCCAATTGGCTGAGAAGGTATTTCCAGCATTTTTCGTAGTTGCGGACAGTTTCTCCTGAATTTTGTGTTGCGGATAGTTTCTCCTGAATTTTGTGATGTTGTCTTCAATTTCTTAGCTTCCAGATGTTTTGCATCTGGAGTTTTAAAGAACAACAAAAATTGCGCTTTGACTTCTTCTTTAGTTGCTCCAAGGGTTCTTTCAAAAAAGGTCATATACCATGTTAATCCTCTTTTCCTTAAGGCACCAGCAAACTGTGCCATCTATCTATCTTCATCTGTGACTTGTTTTTCCTCCCATGTCAATTTGTAGACAAACCAATGTCATATGGGATCTTTTTCACCCTCATATAGAGGGATGTGTGTTGATCCATGACCCATGTCAGAGTCACTGTCACTGTATTCTTCAAGAGGTGGCGATGGTGGGGGTGGTGGTGGGGGTAGTGGGATGTTTTGTTTATTCCTTTGTGTAGAACTATTTTCGACAAAACTCTCATTTCTGTTGGTCGTCTTAGTTGTCGTTTCTTCTCCAACAAGCAGTCGGTCGGGGTCGACTTCTCCTGTCGATGTCCAACTGCAATTATTTGTCTGCAGATCCAAATTTTCTGTATTCTCCAAAGTTGTATTTGGCAAGGGGGGTGCTCCTTCATGTGTCGGGTAAAGTAAGTGGATACTTCGGTTGGAGGGTAACGCTTGAAGCGTGACCCAATTTCCTTCTTTTGGTCGATGGATAAGTAGATGGTTATCATCATTTTTCTCGTCGTCTAGTCGGCTCCATATACCAAACTGACCAGCTCTTATTCTAAGGTCCTCTTCGCCAATGGCTTGTATGCTGGTACTCAGAGTCATTGGAGATAGAGGTCTTACCTCCTGGGGAACTTCTATTTGGAGAGCTTCTAGCTACTCTATCCACAAATCTTCTTCCATAGGGGACACTTATTCTTCCACGCCTTATTCTTGTCGGTCATGACCCAACTCTGGTGGATTTCTCTCTTGGTATGTCACCCTAGTACTCATTCCTCTTTGTAGTTCTATAGCTCTTTCTCTTATTTCTTCCCTTCTTTGCAGCCTCTTCTCCCTCTCTATTTTCTGTAAGTCCGTCGTACCTTTGTGTGACACTATCCTTTCGATTTCCTTTTTAGGCCGACTTCTCATCGCTGGTGAATGGTATCTCTTTATTCGACTAGAATCCTCTCCACTACACCCTGACATACGACCAGCTACCCCCCATAGCCTACCCGATGCTTTAGAAAGCCCGGATAGTTCTATTTACTTGCTTAGGAAGTATTCCCACACTCTTTCGGAAATTAATTTCTCCCACTTCTTTTGTTTTTCCACCCAATTAGGGTTTGATGGCAGTCTGCATAGTGATGGACGAGGTTCAACGATATGAACCACTCCTTTCTCTATCAGAAACTTGAACAGCAAGGTCGGTAAGGAACACAAGAATTGCCAGGTAAGGTCTGTATAGAATTTCTTCTGGATGGTTTCCACCGAAGTTCTTTCTTCTATAGCTTGTTCCTCACAGAATTCATTGGTGATCTTTTCAAACCACTCTGACAGGTTTGTCCTTCCCTTCGAATCAGTTTTTCTAGCAATTGTTGGTCTTTATTCGCTTCCGGCTTTTTCATCCAGAAGTTTATTCAAGAGCTGGGGTACCGATTCTACAAACTTCTCATGGGTTTCAGTAAAGAACCTTTCTTTTGCTTGAGCAGTCATTAATCTGTTTCTTTGTGCGTAATTCTACAAGTAGTTTGCTATTTTATGCTCCCACTAGTCCTTAATCTCCTATTCTTATATCATCTGCTTATATACATCTCAGACATGTACTACCGGCAACGGAACCAATGTTGTAATCTCACAGATCACATAGGGTTACCAATAATACACATTAAAATCATACATACATAACAAAAACAAGAGACAAGAACAAGTAGGTAGAATAACAGATTATATTATAATAAAAGGGTCCATACAATACAAAGAATTGAACCAAGTTCTCATCTGGCTTAAAAGCCTAATATATATGAATTACAAAACAGTTACAAATAACTACATGTCAGTTCGGTTAATCGACATGACCTTATGTGGCCGACCTAATCTCTAATTAGTCAGTTGATCGACTTAGTCGACTAATTGACTAAGTCGGCTATCGTTCCAGTGGGCTTACCGACTTGCTCCTCCAACACCACAGTAGTGGTGCCATGGACATGCTTAATAGGTATGGAGGCTATGGAACAAATAGGAAAGGGAGGGAAATACCCTAACTTGAAAAACTATGGTGTAACTACCCCGCTAAAAATACAAAATATTTACTTTTATAAAAGAAAAACCCAAAGAGTCCATAGATAAGGTGCTTACCTATCAACCGGTGAATTGTCGTGGGATAGGATGAATGCAATGGCTCCAAATTTCTTTTCTCAATTGGATTCTTCAATAAACAATGTTTCGTGGGATAAAAACAAATAAAATCACCCATTTATATAGAAAAAACGAACAAAAATTTTCATTAATGCAGTCTGTGGGATATTAAAAGCGGTGGTTGGTGAATTAAATGAGGTGGTTGTCACAACTCCATTTGGGGAGAAACTCAGTCAATCGCCGCGAAAAGAAAAATAATGCCGACAATGTTGGCGATGCTCTTGGAAACCCTCTAATACTATCAACGACACTTCGTGAGTTCTCATGACTATTTCGACGAAAAAAATTGAGTCTCCTCTGACCGTGTCGGTGATAACTCGTTGAATTCCTCCAATTGGCTTTGTCAATGCTCGATTTATCAGCCATTTCACTTTGGATGCGATCACATCAATGAAAAAATACAAGTTTCTCCAAAAACTCGGCAAATTTCAACATCGACAACATTCACCGAACTTCTCCAATCGTTTAGGTGGTGATTTGTGAGTCACTGCCAACAATGTCGATGGGTTTCTTTGAGTTATGTCGAAATGGTGATTTGGAAAAAACCTTCTTTCAATCCAGCCGATAGCGTCGGAGAGACTGGTTGAGTTCCTTCGACATGTCAGGGAAACTAGCCAAGTTACTCCGATATGTTGGAAGGAAAATGTAAGTTTTCACTTAGCCAAAACTTCTTCTGCTCGAAATTTTGGAAAAAACTAAGTGTGCAAGATGGACTCCTTTGAGATGGAAAACTAGTCTAAGTAAGCTTTCAACAAAAATAGAAGGAGGGGCCCTAAAATATCAAAAAAACATGGGGAAGCACTTGCAGCAGCAACAGGTCCTCAGGAAGATCAATCTTTCTGACTAGGCCTATTGACTAGAAAGTGTTAGTAAGTTAGATAAAACGCCCCGATGGATCTACCAAAAAACTCACCAAGATACTGCTCCAAGATAGTTAGAGGGAAAGATGTAGTTTCAATATTCCTATACTGATGTAGCAGGTTCAATATTTTCATACTGATGTTGTTGAGATTATTTTTGAGATAGTTTTAGTATTCCTATACTAATGTAGCAAGTTCAATATTTTCATACTGATGTTGTTGAGATGATTGTTGAGATGATTATTGAGATGATTGTTGAGATAGTTTTAGTATTCCTATACCGATATGGCAGGTCAAGTATTTACATACTTATGATTTTTAAGATGATTGATGAGATAGTTTCAATATTTATATATTGACGATGATGATGATGTTTCAACAATTTTATGTTGATAATGATGATGTTCCACCATCTCTATGCTAGTGATGTAGATGATGATCTAGCATCTATTAATGATATTGTTTTAGCACTAACATGCTAATGATGTTGTTGTTATTGTTTCAGTATGTACATACTGATGTTGCATATGATGTTTCAGTATTTACACACTGATGTTGCAGACGATGTTTCAGTATTTACATACTAATGTTGCAGATGATGTCTCAGTATTTACATACTGGTGTTGCATATGATGTTTCGATATTCACATACTGATGTGACAAAAGATGATCTAGTATACACAAAAAATGATTCACTATCCACATACTGATGTTGTAGAAGATGATTCAGTATCCACATAATGATGTGACAGAAGATGATCTAGTACACATATAATATGATTCAGTATTTACATACAGAGGTTGCAGAAGATGATCTAGCTGAGACCGATGATGAATATGTATGAAGGTGTTTCAAAACTTCCTTAGACATATAGAGACTCACTAGTAAGATGTACAATTGTGGTAGTAGTTGCTACCTTCGTTGAATACCTTCCCAGTTAAGAGGAAGTGTTAAAGTATTTTACTTCAGAAGATATTATAGATGTATTGATTGTATTCCTCCATCAAGATTTGAGTTTGGTCGTGTAAGAGACATTGAAACAATCAATGTAAACCTACGGATGTAAGTAGGGTCAATAGTACCCAAGTGTCATTATAATATTTACTATTTTTAGTGTCTTTCTAGACAAGTCGACCCTGTCAGTTAGACAAGTCGGCCCTGTTAGGTCCTAGGTAAATTCAAGTGACAAATATAAATAGGGAGGTGCTCCCCTTCATTTGTACACACTCGCTCAAGAAATTTTGCAAGAGAGAGAAGAACAAGTGCTCCAGAAAGAAGAGAGAAGCAGTTGTCTGGGTTTTACATTGCTCTGATTGAGATCTATACTAAGGAAGTTTTGCAGGGTTTTCTAATGTGGTTTTCCCGAGGAAAATCTTTGTGTTCTTTGTGTTACTATGCTTTTTGTTCTTTCAGTGATCCTACTAGTGAAAATTGTTTTAAAATATCATATAAGCAATTAAGAATTGGAGGTGTTTAAATTGTGTATTTGAATCCATAAATAGATTCAACACCCTCGAATACCCCCATGGCACCTAAATTATGCAATTTCTATAGATAATATTTTTTTTTTTTAAATATTTCCTACCAGAATCTGAAAAAAAATAAGATGAAAAATATGCTCAAAAAAAGTTGAAATCATAGAATATTTAGACTACATCTTAAAAAATAAGAAGTCACTTGGTTTTCTTTTTCTTTCCCTTCTCAGATATGGCTTATATAATTCTTTAAGTATTTTTCCCAATCTTTTATTAGATTTACTCATTATAACTCTTTTGTAAGGTTCGAAAGCATTATATTAAAAACATAAGTCTATGCATAGCAAAGTCACCCAAGGACTGAAATTCAATGCTACAAGAAACCTTAAACAAAACATAGATGGTATGCAACTTGCCAGAGTTTCTAAAAAATTGAGAGATATTCTAGTGCTAAAAAGTGTTTTCATGCTGTCAAAGTTTTTCCTACGGAGACTTTTGTGATTGATCCCCCACAGGTCGGGGGTTATGACCCAATTGCTCAAAAAGGTGATACCGCACAGACTGTTGAAACTAGCCCAAAGGCTTCACACACAATCAAACATTTAGAAATGGGAATGTGAGGAGGGTTTCACTCTTGGGCTATCGATTTTTCGCTCCTCCTCCATTGACACAGGGCACCACCAGAGCATTGGTTGGTTGTTCATCGCTAAACCAGGGGGAGGCTTAGTAAACATCTTTCCCACCAGAGCCCGTTCCAACGTGTCCAACTTCACATCCACCCTTTCCATTTCCTCACATTGGAACCTGGTAAGAGCAAACAATATAAGATTTACTCATTAATTTAGCCTTTAATTATTTTAATTCTTTTTAAATCATTTTAATTTGAATATTTCATTTTTCTTTTACAATTTAAATAATTTGACTTAATTTTAAATATGTACTATTATTTTTTTATTGGTTAAGCATTTTGTTTTCTATAAATATTCAAAAAATCACTATTTTTTCATCTTACAAAGTTTTAATTACTTTTTGTGAGAATGAATGGAGTGTCCATCCTATTATGTTTAAGAAATTAAAGATAATATAATATCAAAAAAAAATCTCTTAATATATCTATCATTTCCATGCATAGCGATCCCAAGGTGGAAAACTATCATTGCCAAAAGCACTCGACCTTCGATAAAAATAAAGCTGACATTTTTCTCCATAATCTAAAAAATGGACTAGTTTCTTTATCTAGCATGGAGAATATAGAAAATATCTACCATAATTTTGCTACAACCCTCTCATCATCCATTAACAAGTTCTCTATTGAATTCTCCACTAAAATGAGCAATAGTAGAACCAACCCTTGGTATGATCAAGAGTGTAAAGATGCGAGAAAACAAATTAAGCAAGCTACTATAGATTCAATAAAAATGGACAAGATAAATCACTACAAAGCCTTAATTAAAAGAAAAAAAAAGATATTATCTAAGTAAAAGACAGGAAATTCTCGTACACCTCTCCAAGGTGGCTCCTAAGAATTTCTGGAGGCAATTTCTAACTCGCAAAACAAAATAAAACAATAAAATTGCTTTAAAAGATTGGAATTCCAATATTAAAATGCTTTATGGATCCCTGGATATTAGAGATAGCATTCAAACCCTTCTTACAACAAAATAAGTTTTCTCGTTAGAAGACATAGATTTTAGGGTTAAGCGCTTAGCAAATGGTAAAGCCAAAGACATTAAAGGCTACCAAGCAGAAATATTAAAAATTGGAGGGTCTGTCCTCATCCCGCACATCCACAAACTCTTTAATCTAGCGGTCAAGCAAGCGTTTCCTACACCTTGGAATCAAAGCCTCATTATTCCTATTTTCAAAAGTGGCGATAAAAATGACCCCTCTAATTATCGGACTATTATGATTAGCCCTCTCTTAGCTAAGTTATATGGTATTATCTTAGAAAAGAAGATCAATGGATGGCTAGAAATTGAAGGTAAGTGGGATAAAGGCGAAGCAGGTTTTAGAAGGAATCATTCAACCACAAACCACCTCCTTACACTTGGGATCATTGCAAAGGAATGTCATAATAATAAGTCTGACCTATTTTGTTGCTTTGTGGATTTTAGAAAAGATTTTGATACAGTGCCTAGAAATAACATGTGGAATAGGCTAGAGGAGCTTAAGGTTCCTTTTGAGTTGAGAGCTATTGCAATAAGGTTATACAAAAAGGTCATTTCCAAGTTTAAGAATAATGACGGGTGGACAACAAATATGAATTGTAATATTGGAGTTAAACAAGGTTTCCCCCTCTCCCCTACCCTTTTTGGCATTTACATTGATAAGGTAGAAAAGTGTTTAGAAGAAGCAGGTTGCGCTGGTACAATCTTAGCTGGGATAGTTATCATCCTCATACTTTATGCTGAAGATATTATTCTTATGGAAATGTGTCCTTTTGATCTCGATAAGCAATTAAGAATTCTTAAATATTTTTGCTCTAACATGGGTATGACTGTTAACACCGACAAGACAAAAATCATGATTATAAAATCTAAGAAAGACACCTATGCAAATTTTATTATGATAATAGAAATATAGAGGATGTAAATTCTTACAAGTATCTCAGAATTGATATTCATCACAGGCTCAGTTGGAACTATAGCATTGAGAAAAGGATTAATGGAGGGTGGAAAACTTATTTTGGTCTTGAAAATAACTGTAAATCAACCAATCTAGTCATGTGGGATAAAAATAAGTTCCTCTTTTGAAACTCTTGTCATCCCTGTTATCTTGTATGGTTGTGAAGTATGGGGGTGCAACATTTCTAGAGAATCTTGGAGGAAGATTGAACAAATCCATAAGCGGTTTATATCTTATAACCTCAAAATTAAAGGCAATACGCCTTATCCTATTCTCCTCATAGAAGTGGGTCTTCCCCCTATCAAGAGCATTGCTATGACTAGGTAGCTGGTGTACAAGCATAAGATAAATAACACATGGGAAACGAGATACTTCCTAAAATTGCTTTAAACTCAAGTGAAAACAAACTACGCCTCAAGCGGTGTTGGTGTAAAGATACCAAGGCTTGGCTAAACCATTGGGGAATTAATGAAAATGACATTTTACAGAACATTGACAATGTCAAAAATATTATTACTTCTAAGTTTAAAGAGAAATGCTGGTGTGAGGAAAATTTAGCGGTTAAGAGAAAATTAAGATACTATAAGGAGATCATTAATCCTAACTTGGAGGATCAGAAGTATCTCTTGGTAGTAACTAGCTCACAGAAGAAAATTAATATAGCCAAGATTAAACGAACTCTCATGAACTCCATAACAAAACAGGGCGTTGGTCTATTCCTAAAACTCCATGGGCGGAAAGGGTTTGTCATATGTGTGAGTCTATGATCGTTGAGGATGAAAATCACTTTCTCTTAGAGTGCCTTGCTTACACCTACATTAGATCCAAGTTTCATAGTATTTGCTACAATACAAACCTTTATAACCTCCTAACCTACCTATACTCTAATGAGCTTGGAAAGCTTCTTGCCAAGCTTTTTTAGCGCATGAACAAGATTTTAAAGTAAACCAAGTATTTTCCTTCTTAAGATCCGATAAACCAAATATTGGTCTCAATAGACGTTAATCGTCATCATTTTTCAAAATCTAAAATTTGTATATTTGTTTTAAAATGGTAACAACTCCAAAAATAAAGTTTCAAAATCTTAAAGATAAGATTGTAGTAGTGGTTACCTTTCTTGAAAACAAACATAAACTTCTTCGATGGGCTAGTTTTATCAAGGAAAATAGAAATTTAAATAAATATTTTTTTTTAAAATCTAAAATTTATATATTTATTTTAAAATGATAAAAACTCAAAAAATAAAAAATTTAAATAAATCAAACCCTATGCATTTTAAAATCAAAATTCTTACCAAAGTAACTACAATTTTTATTTAAAAGTAAATAAATTTAAATAAAAATAATTAAATATATTCTCTATCAACTCACTCCTTTATCTAAGCATATTGATATTACGTGGAGTGACGTGAAGATAAGTATTATTCCCATCACCTACTTTCAAAAAATTAAAAATATATGTATGGATTGAACATTTCAATTTTAATTATTAGGTTTGTCTTCGTAAAATCTAATTCTTAAAATATGAAAAGGGTGGTTGAAATTGGAAGACGCCCATGGATTAAGATTTTGATATTGATGTGAATTTAGGCATTTCTTTATAATAAAAAAATCATAAAATTATAACATGTATAGAAAATTGTGTTTTGAGCACTTAGGTAACATAGTTGTCCCTCAACTCAAAAAATTGCAACTTAAAGTCAAGACAAGGTGTCATGTCTAAAATCACCACCCATTCTCTCTCCTTGATGTGTCGAACCTTTAAAACCACTTAACATACATGAATGGACAAGCTAGCATTAATCTAATCCCTCAATGTCCCCCTTAGCATACATGAATGGACAAGCTAACATTAATTTAATCCCTCAAGGTCCCCTTAGTGCCATTGCATTGAAATTAGGTATGCCATGGCTCAAAGATAAAGATGACTAAATAAAGTTCTAGGTAGACATCTCATCCATTACCATTACTTTTACTTTTACTTTTACTTTACTTTAGTGCACACTCGATGCAATAAAACTCTTAAAATATAAGATGCCTTGTATTGTAAGCATTTATTACAAGTTACAAGGTTCTATGTTTTTATATGTTTTTTTTTTTAATTAGTTTATGCTTCAACGCCGAGGTTGTATCCTATGGTGTTGGTTATTGTTTTTTATTTATTTAGCATTTAGGTTTAAGAGTAGTAGTTGAAATGATTCAAAATAGGGAAGAATCCTTTTTATTATTTGGAAAAGCATATTATATTAAGAATAATTTTTTTTTAAAGTTGTGTGTCCTCATTACATATACTTATATTTGTTTGTTAGGATTATTTAATCTATAGTCTACCTAGGT
Organism: Pseudotsuga menziesii; assembly: GCA_001517045.1. Taxonomy (NCBI): domain Eukaryota; kingdom Viridiplantae; phylum Streptophyta; class Pinopsida; order Pinales; family Pinaceae; genus Pseudotsuga; species Pseudotsuga menziesii. Next base: position 475,864 of record LPNX011073733.1, on the reverse strand, counting down.
TAGAATGCATATAATGTCTTAGAGATGTATATTAAACCTAAATTATAACCAGTAGTATGAATGAGTCCATGTTATATATTAATTTTTCAAAATATTGTAAATATAAAAAGGAAAAGTAATTCAATGTTTTGAGACTAAAATAAAGATATAAATAAGAAGCTTTTTTGAGAAGTAACTTTCTTATACAATGTATCAAATACACAGATAATTGAGATTATCCTAAAAGCAGGTCTTATTGGTATATATAGGAGACAAAGTAGTCTTGCATAATAACATTAACTAAACTCTATTCACACATTCACAAATCCTTAATGCATCCACAAGCAACAATTTACTCTTATATTAATTGTCCTAAACACATCATTTATAAGAATTACAAACTTCCTCTCCTAACTCTTGGCCAACTTTTTTAACACTTTAAACTTAACTCTTCAATCTATCTTCTTCTTATTCTCCTTTAATCTAGATGAATTTGTAACTAGGTTGAGCTCATGCTCACGTGACACACAGTCAATTTTAGTTTATGCCACTATAACCTCTAGGGGCTCCCACACTTCCCTTATGTAGGTGCACATGCTATTCGAGTTTTGGATTCGCAATGTCGCAAGGAGTGCCTTAATAGTGCACCCTATTGCCAACTAGTCTACACCCTGAGGGATGACTCTTCATTCTACCGAACTCTTAATGTTTACTTTGCTACTTATTCCTTAGGTTAACTTCTTAGTATCCAATTTTGCTCTTTCAATTCTCAAATAAGTTCATCTTTTTCTATGTCACGACATTTCATATTTCTTCAATGCATTGTCTTAGTTTTTGTTTTCACTCTTTATAGTTATGATCACATTGTTCTATGAGCACTACTTCAATTAACTTCCACATTTTTTTTAATGATTTTTCATGTTTTTTCTAAAGAAAATTTTGTACAATAATAAAAAAAAATACTTCCCTACATTGATAAATGCTATGCTATTCCTCGTAAACTTATCTACACATATTAATACAATTCATCCTATATATTTGAATCAAATACAATATTAATACAAAAAACAACCAAATACTCAACAATATTAATAATAACCAATTAAACTAATCCCTCAAATTATATAACGCTCCTCTTTTATATATATATTATTGAATTCTGATATACTTTATTCCATTATGAATATAAAAAAAATATTTATCACACACCTACTCTGCGGGTTATAATCCATGTGGCCTTTTACTCTTCTTTTGCTGCATCATATCATATCATATCATATCGCATATTATGCATAATTCTCGTGTAGAATCTTCATAAACATGTACAGAATATTGGATCACCCAACGTCATGCTAAATGTCCATAATATTGTCCCCCACTGTCATGCTAAATGTGCTTTACTCACACCCCCAACACAAATAAAAATATCCCTCACGATTGATAGAAAGAGGCCGCAATTCATAAATAAAACTTTTCATGTATATAGAAAATGGGAATAATTACTAGATCCGTTTTCTTTATTATATAAAATATTTAAATATTTTGTTAGTCAAATTTTCACTATTCTTTTTACTTAAATTTTCAGTTCTTTTATTCACAAGAAAAATCATAATCACTTTATTTATAAAAATGGTTTTTTTTTTTATACTTTTGTATCTATCATGAAGCTTTCATAAAATTCACTTTAGAAATGTTATTTTTTTGCAAAAATACATACTTATAAATTATACGTTTCAAAATTTTCACAAACCATTTACTAGTATGTTATAAAAAAACCATCTCATTTTAAACCAAAAATGGTTCATGTGGTTTTAAAAAGCATTACAAAACCAGAGTTTTAAATATTCTTCCAAAAACAAACCCAAAATTGCATATCATTTCAAAATCATATATGTTTTTTCAATGATCTCAAATGAAAAACCTATACAGATCTATGTTTATGGGAGCACTCTTTCATTTATAATACAAACACCATCCCGCATGAAGGAACCTACTTTTTCTTGCTCATCCACCAGAGTATTCATTTCTTTGTATATGTGCTTGATCGTTACATGGCCCAACATTTCAAGAAGTCTTTGAACTTATTCCAAGACTAGAATCAACTGAAGACAATGACACATGTTCAAACCTATAGCCCACTTGACAATTATATGATAATCACCATAAATTTGAAGATTCTTAGCCTCATGCTCCACAACCAAACTCAAAATAAATTTTAGTGCATTTAATTTAGCATAATTATTTATGCCCTCCCCATGTCCACCTTTGAAGCTAAACCAATGGTCACCTATAACATAAAGATAACCACCAGCCCCACACCTCCTTGGATCCCCATTACCGCACCATCAAAATATCCTCATAGACGATACTTGTTAATTTCCTTTTCTACCACAAGTTTAGTTTTTATTTGGATATTATCTTGAGGAAAATAGTTCAAAATACCAATACTTTGATAGGCTATTTGAATTGGCTGGAATGGAAATTCCAAAACATATATTTTTATTTATTGAATTGATGCTTTTTACAAGGACTACAATGCCGTGACCTATCAAGCCGTTCATTAATAAATAACAAATTACTAACTAAGTTACTAAACTATTTAGTTTTATTACAAGTCATCCCTCTCTGGAATACTCCATCCATGAAATATTGGTAAGGATGGGTGGCGCGAATGAAAATCTCCATTCTCCCATGTAGCTTCATCACCTAGTAAGTTTCTACACTTGATAAGGTATTCATTGACTGATGTGGAGCGAAGTGTTCTGGTTTTAATTTCCAAAATGCATTATGGTTCTAGCACTAATTTTCCTTCATCATTTAACATAGGCAATTCAGTTTGTATGTGATTGGTTGAGCCCACTTTCTTCTTTAGGAATGACACATGGAAGAAGTAATGTATTTTTCCTTTATTTTGGATGTCTAGAGCATAGGCCACTTGTCCCACTCACTTTCGAACTTGATATGGGCCATAGAACTTGGGTGCAAGTTTATGATTTTTGGAATTTTTTAGTGAAGTTTGTTTGTACGGTTGAAGGCGAACAAACACCCAATCCCCCACTTCAAATTTTTCGATCAGTTTTTTTTAGTGTTGTTGTTGTCTCATACGGTTTCTTTCTTGTTCAAGATGGTTCTTCAAAATGCAAATGACCTCATCAGATGTCGCTAGGTAATATCTTGCTGCTGGAACTTTGAAATTGTTAATGACATATTTTCTATTGTTGTAGGAGGAGAATACCCATATAAGGCTTCAAAAGGTGACATTTTTGTTGATGTATGATATGTACTATTGTACCACCATTCTGCAAGGTGTATCCATTGTATCCATTAAGTTTGTCGGTCGTTCACAAAATTCCTCAGGTATCCTTCAAGGAATTTGTTTATTACTTCAGTTTGTCCATCTATCTGCGGGTGGTACAAGGTACTCATAGTTAAGGAATTCCCAACTTGGTGGAACAATTCTTTCCAGAAGCTACTGGTAAATTTGGGTTCCCTATCACTAACATTAACCTTGGGAAACCCATGGAGCTTAAACATATTCTTTACATAAGTATCTGCGTCTAGGATTGCTTTTGCTTTAGATGAAATACTAATGAAATGAACATATTTTGTTAATCTGTCAGTGACTACAAATATAATATCGTTTCCTGCTTATGTAGGAAGGCCAATGATAAAATCCATGTATACCTTGGACCATTTTTGGGATGGAATATATTAATCCCTTAATGATGACACATTACACCATATAGTGTGGCACATTACTCCCTATATTATGGTGCATTACATATTATATATGTCGGCTTGGGTCTATTAGTTTTTATTGTACACCTTTAGCTGCTATATATAGGAAGTAGATATTCTCATTTTAGTCATCATAGTATCTTATCTTGTCTTGTGTACTCAGTACATTGTGTAAGGAGGCTCCTCCTTCAAGGAGGATTGAATTTAACTCAGTTATTCATTGTTAAGGCATGGATTACTCTCTTATTATCTATTTATGCTCTTTTTATGCTATTTTTGGGACTTGGTTGCATAACATTTGGTATTAGAGCTCTTTCCTCGGGACTGGCTTTTGCAAAACGAGCCATATTGGCACTTTCGCTACATATTTTTTTTTACAAGAATTCAGAGATCGAGGTTAAAAACTAGCTTCCAAAAAAGGCCTAAATATCCTCTGTCTGAAATTCAATTCCTGATCCATTACATTTTCGGAGATAATGGCGAAGGAATCTAGGGTTTTTTACTAGTCATAAACCTAGTCTAAAATAGGTGTCTTGGGAAATAAGTTATATTTGAGGCATCCGAGATTGAAATTGAGTGAGACTAGTTGTATCTGAAAGAAGATAGACCAAGGTATCTGTGGTAGACATTTAAGCTATAGAAATAAAATATTGGACACGTGGAATACAATACAAGTGCGATCTTATGGATAGGTCAAAATAAGAAGATTTGGGATATTTGTAATAACTCCTTGTCAACTCATCCAAATTAGGTCATACCTACAACATTGGAAAGAGGACATATCAAGGTACTACAGGCCGAAGTTTCAAACTCAAAGGATTCAAAATTCAAATTTTACCTCAGTTACAAGTCGGCCCTAAAATAGTCTTCCAATTGGGTTTGACAAAAGGTATGTCATTTCGCATTTGAATAGCTTTCAGTAGAAGGATATATTTGCGGTAAACCCTAGGGTGTGATATACATAAATTGTTCAAAATTACACCAAAACGAAGTGGAAATAATCACACTCCACTCAAACCCCCATAGGATTCATCCCCAACATACGATGAAATGGAAGACATTTCTTTTAGAGTGTCCAAGTTGGAAGATATGATTAAAGCAAATGTGCAAATTGATGGTTTTTCTAAATTGGAAAAGAAGATGGCTACTAAAGAGGATCTCAAAGGGATGGCTAGTAAAGCAGATCTTCAAGACTTGAAGGAGTTTATGAAGCATATAAAACATGAATTTATTCCTCATTTATCTACTCAAGAAGATGATAAGGAGGAAAAAGAAGACTTATTCCAATCATGTATGGAGAAAATTGAAAAACAATTGGACAGTCGGAAGTTGGAGTCCTCAAAAGTTGATGATTCACTACAACATCATGGGTTCAATTTAGCTCCAAGAAACTACTTTATCCCCAAGATTGACATGATAAAGTTTGCTGGAAAGGATCCAATCACATAGATTTTTCAAATTGAGCAATTCTTTGATCTACACCATGTTCCCACTATGAAAAAGGTAACTATTGTATCCTTGTATTTAGAACCTAATCAATTTGTATGGTACCAATGGTTGTGCGACCGTAAAAAGGACTCTATTATATCTTGGTCTATATTCACAGAAGAATTGATTGCACATTATGGGGATATAAATAACAACACCTTCTTCACTCAGTTAGTAAAACTCAAGCAAAAAAAGTTCAGTTACAGAGCACATGAAGCAATTTCAGAAGCTAAGCCTCAGAGTGAATAATATTTCAGAAGCTAAGTCTCAGAGTGAAGAATATTTCAGAAGATAATTTGTTAGATCTCTTTATTGGAACCTTGAAATATAACATTCAATATGAGGTGCATCTCTTTGAACCATCATCCCTAGAGAAGTATTTCATGATGGAAAGGAAGGTTGAAAATAAAAATATGGCAATGACTACTAGAAAGGCCTTCTCCAACAGATATAGAGAAAATAACGCTCCTTCTTCTAAACCACCACAAAGGTTGACACCCCAACAACTAAATGAAAGAAGAGAAAAATGATTATGTTTTAATTGTGACGGCAAGTATAGTAAGGGACATAAGTGGATAGAGAAGAAATTATTCTACATAGATTCTGAAGAGGAAGAACCAAAAGAAGAGGAAGCATATCAAGAAGAGGCAACTTCATAAAAAATATAAGAGGCTACTTCAAAAGAAATTACTCCCGCCATATCTTGTCATGCATTGGATGGAATTATCACTCCTCAAACTCTCAATATAGAAGGATACATCAAAAAGAAGAAGGTAACAATGTTGATTGATTCTGGTAGTACTCATAATTTCATTCACTGTAAATTAGCCAAAGTTCTTAATTGCTTTGTTTATCCAACACCAGAGTTTCAAGTAATGATTGCAGATGGAGGAACCATAAATTGCATAGGGAAATGCCATAATATCAATTTTAAAAAGTCTTTAAAATATTTGTGCTGGTATTCTTTGATAATATACTAATCTTTAGAAAGTCTTGGGAAGAATATGTTCAACATATTGACAGGGTACTACAACTACTAAAGGAGAAAGAATTGTATGCAAACCCATCAAAATGTTTCTTTGGGATAAAGGAGGTAGAGTATTTGGGTCATATTGTATCTCATGAAGGTGTCAAGGTAGACCCTAAAAAACTTAAATCCATGATGGACTAGCCGATTCCCAAAACCCTAAAGACTCTTCAAGGATTCTTAGGTCTGACAGGATACTACCACAAGTTTGTTCGAAACTATGGAAGAATAGCAACTCCTATAACAACGTTACTGAAGAAAGATGCATTTCCTTGGACTATAGAGGCAACTCAATCCTTTCAACAACTCAAATAGGCCATGTGTAAAGATCTTGTTTTGGCGACACCAAACTTCAAAAAAACCTTTATTGTGGAATGTGATGCTTCAGAAAATGGAATTGGAGCTGTACTAATGCAAGGACACCCTCTTGCCTTCACAAGTCATCCAATCAAGGAGAAGAACTTTAAAAAACCCATTTATGAGAAGGAAATGTTGGAAATACTACATGCCTTGAAGCAATGGCGCCACTACCTTATAGGGAGACATTTCAAGATTAAAACTTATCATGATTGCCTTAAATACTTCTTGGAACAAAGGCTATCTTCAAAAGAGCAAAAAAAATGGGTGACAAAGATGCTGAGATATGAATTTGAAATCATCTACAAAAAAGTGAAGAAAAATGTTGTCGTGGATGCACTCTATAGGAAAGATGAGGATGTTGAAGCATTACTCTATGCTATTTCGATCATCCAACCAGATTGGATAGCCAAAGAAATGCATGAGTGGAAAAATGATGAAAAAATATGGACATTTATTCAAAATTTGCAATAGGATCCCAATGCCTCTACTACATTTAGGTGGAAATATGACTTTCTATGGTACAAGGATCGCTTATATATTGGTAAGAGTTCCCAGCTCAATAAAAAGGTACTTTCTGAATTCCACTCCTCATCGATAGAAGGGCAATTAGGTTTCTCAAAAACCTACCACAAGGTAAAGAAATATTTTTTGTGGGATGGTCTTAAAACTGACATTCAAAAATTTGTGAAAGAATGTTTGGTTTTCCAACAAAATAAAGTGGAAACAATAAAGACCCCTGGTCTCCTACAACCACTTTCCATTCCAAGCCAAATGTGGATAGAGGCCTTGATGGATTTTATCATAGGTTTACCAAAGTATAAAGGAAAGAGTCTCATCATGGTGGTTGTTGATGGACTTACTAAATATGCACACTTCTGTGCACTAGCTCACCCCTTCAAAGCAAGCACAATCGCCAATTATTTTATGGAGACAATACAAAAACTACATGGTACTCTAATTATTATAGTAAGTGACATGGATCCCATTTTAACTGAAAAATTTTGGACCAAATTATTTTCTTGTTTGGGTACTCAACTGGTTCATAGCTCATCTTATCATCCTCAATATGATGGAAAAACAGAGATAGTAAATAAATGTTTTGAAGTGTATATTCTATGTTTTGCAGTTGGTAAACAAACAAAATGGTTCAAGTGGTTACCCTTGGCAGAATGGTGGTATAACACTTCCTTACATACATCATAAAAAATGACCCCATTTATGGCACTTTATGGCTATCATCCACCATCCATCACATCTTCACTAAGAGACTCCTCCAAGGTTCAAGCAATGGAAGACCACATGGAGCAACAAAAAGAAGTTCTTCAACTCTTAAAGGACAACCTAAATCTAGAACAAAATCGAATGAAACAACAAGCATATCAACACCATAGAGAATGAAGCTTTAATGTGGGGAATTGGGTGTTTTTAAGACTACAACCATACAAAAAAATTCCTTGAAGAACACCAATAAGGATAATAAATTATCACCTAAATACTACGGTCCCTACAAGGTGTTACAAAATATTGGTAGTATGGCCTACAAATTGGAACTATCTGCATCTTCACAAGTCCATCTAGTTTTCCATGTTTCGTGTTTAAAGAAGGTAATCAGTTACAAGCTACCAGTTCAAACGGTATGACCAGAACTTGACAAGGAAGGAAAAATCATCTTGGAGCCTGAAGAAATTATTGAAATATGAACTAGATAGCTTCAAAATCGATCAATTTCAGAGTACCTCATTAAATGGAAGAACTTACCCACGGAAGATTCGACATGGGAAGATGAGTCCTTTATACAAAACCATCCAGAGCTACTTCAACATTGAGGACAACACTTTTTGAAGGGGAGGGGCATGTTAAGACCTTAACGATGACACATTACACCATATAGTGTGGTGCATTAATCCTATATTGTGGTGCATTACATATTATATATGTCGGCTTGGGTCTATTAGTGGGTCTATTAGTTGATATTGTACACCTTTATCTCCTATATATAGGAAGGATATATTCTCATTTTAGTCATCATAGTATCTTATATTGTCTTGTGTACTCAGTACATTGTGTAACGAGGTTCATCACTCGAAGAGGATTGCTATTTATCTTTGTTATTCATTGTTAAGGCGTGGATTACTCTCTTATTGTCCAATTCTGCTCTTTTTATGCTATTTCTGGGACTTGGTTGCATAACATAATATGAAGGGGTTGTAGGAGACCAGGAGGAGACATTGTTTCGAATTTATTCCTTTGACAAGTATCACATTCAACCACATGTTTCTAGATATCACTCTTCATTCCCTTCCAAAAGAAGGATTGGTGGATATTGTGGTATGTTTTAAAGAAACCAACATGGCCCATTGTCAAGGAGTCATGGTTCTCTTTTAAGACTTGAGTTTTGAATTTTGATGAACTGGTTAAATATATTATTCATTTGTACCATAGTATGTATTTTTCCCATGAATATTTGGAGTTTGTTGCTTTGTTGTTTTCAACTTCTTCAATTAGTTTCCTTGTCTCTGGGTCTTTCACATACTCACTTTGGACTTATGAAATACATTCAGGAACAACTATGGATATGGCACATAGTGAGGCATCACTCTCATGTTTTCTTGATAAGTTGTCTGCAACCCTATTCTCCTTACCTTTCTTTTCCAAAATGTCGAAATCAAAGACTTGGATTTTGCTTACCCATTTTTGTTGTTCGAGAGAGATTATTTTTTTAGTTAGAAAACACTTCAGGTTGTTGTGGTCTGTTTTAACAAGAAATTTTGCCCCGAACAAATATTTCTTCCATTTATAAAGGGCATGCATTATTTCCAACATTTCCTTGTCGTATGTGTATTTTGTTTGCTCACTTGGTTTTAACTTTCGTCTTTTGAAAGCAATGGGATGTTTATATTGCATGAGAACAACTCTTGATCCTGTCCGTGAAGCATCACATTCAAGGATGAATGTCGTCATAAAATCAAGAGTTTCTAACACTAGTGTGAATTCCATTAGGGTTTCTAATTGTTCAAAACAAGTTTATGCATCCAACTTATCCCATATGAAAGCATCCCTTTTTAATAGTGATGTTAGGGGTGCTACACTTTGGGCATAGTTGCAAACAAATATTTTGTAATAACCCATTAGACCCAGAAATCCTCTTAACAATGTAACTGACTTGGGGGACGACCACTCTATGATTGCCATAATTTTTTTGGATCGACCTTAATGTCGTCGACTGAAACAATGTGCCCCAAAAAACTCTATTTCTTTTTTCCTGAAACTACAATTGATTTTTTAGCATAAAATTTGTTTTCTTATAAAAGATTCAATATTGTTTCTACATGCCTGAGGTGCAAGTTCCAATTTTTACTATAAATAAGGATATCATCGAAGAAAACTAACATGAAATTTATTAGGTAAAGGGCGAAACAAGTCATTCATTACTACTTGAAATGTTGCCGGAGTGTTGGATAATCCAAACAACATCACTCGAAATTCATATAAACCTTCATGGATGCAGAAAGATGTTTTGGGGAAATCTTCTTCACGAATATGGTTTTGGTAATATCCTGATTTTAATTATAGTTTCGAAAAATATTTTGCACCATGTAGCTCATTCAACAGTTCTTCAACAAAGGGAATGGGGAATTTATCTTTTATGGTGACTTTGTTTAACACTCGATAATCAATGTAAATTCTATGTGATCCATATTTTTTCCTAACGAGTGAGATTTTTGTAGAGAAAGGACTCTTACGATATGTTATTATTCCAACGTCTAATAGTTCTTCCACCAAACATTCAATCTCAGATTTGTTACTGTAAGATTGTATGTATGATTTTTTTATAATTGGATTTGATCTTGGAATCAACTCGACGATGTGATCCATAGAATGTGGGGGTGGGAGACCATGACAAGGGTTTTGGAAGATGTCACTATGTTCCTCGAGTAGTTGTTCTAATGCATGAGGATCGATATTGTGTCTTTTGTCAGTTGTCCTTTCCATAGCATAACAGTGTAAGAAGAAGGCTCGAGCTCTCTTTTTTATCATATTTTCCATTTTATTGGGTGAGGCAATTTGGGGAGGGGGGAAATTAATATTGTAAATTTTATATTTCCTCCCATTTTCATAGAACCTTATAAATTGTTCTCGTAAGTTTAATCTGACTGTCCCCAACGTTTCCAACCGTTGTGCACCTAAAACAATGTTAACCCTGTAGATTTCCATAGCATACATTGGCGATCTTAGCGTGTAGTACATTATAGCTAGTTCTACTTTATGGAATTTACCGTCCAACGATGTGGTCTTGTTTCTTGGTATCGATACGTGGAATCTAGTGGTAGGGTAGATGAACATGTTTAACTTTTTTCTACCTTAGAGTCTATGAAATTGTGTGTACTCCCACTATCGACCAACACCGTCACCTTAGTGTTCTTGATATGGCCAAACAAGTTGAGGGTTTGGGGTTGAGAGATACCAGTCATTATATCCAATGAGAGTGTTGGTGTGATGTTAGCCTCCTCTTTGTCAGTCTCATCGCTATCCGACTTTTTGTCAGAGGAAGGTGCGACGCTTGATTATTCATCAGTAATGTCACTGGTATTATTTTTTCGCACAAGAAAAGATTCTTATTTTAACACTTATGTCCTGGATGCCAATTAGGGGCATTACACTTATGACATGGATTTTCTTCCTTTTTCCCAGTTTCTCTTAGGTGGGGTGGTATATAAAGTGAAGAAAGTTGTGATTTTTTCTTTTCTTCAATTAGTTTTTCTTTTTGACGGGCTTGTTCCATATCTTTGATGTCTAATAATTTTATCTCACTTTGAATACTCTGTTTCATCCCATTAATGGAAATTTGCAAGATACATTCTTCAGTTATATCTTGGACACAGATCATTGTTGGGCTATAGGGAAGACCCGGGTTTTATACCTTTAACTTCGCACCAACAAAATACCCACAGTGTTGGCCCTTTCGGCAACAACCTGCAAACAGGCTGCAGTCTCACCCGAAACAGCTATGGGGTGCCGCAAAACCAGATTTCTGCAAGCAGAAGAGGGATATTGTTGTACCTTTAGATTTTAAACAGATTATAAATATAAATCACAGAGCTTAACAGTCACTTATTTAACTTCACGGTTAGATAAACAAACAGTGCCTTGTGCAACCCTTTACTGGGAATTCACAGCGAAGTTATTATCTAGAAATGATCTTTACTTATCAGATATATAGATATTAATGCATGAAAGAACACAACAGAAAAAACACACAAAACCACGACACAAGATATAACGTGGTTCACCCCCAGTGTAGGGGTTACGTCCACAGAACTGTGTTTTATTCAACTTTCTACAAAAACCACAGTTCTGATCTGCGCACTCAGCTGCAGATCCCTTCAAGTCCTCAAAGCTGCGCACATAGCTGTAGGCCTCTGCGCACATAGCTGTAGATTTCCTTAATCACCCTAAAACCTTCTGCGCACACAGCTGCAGAGGTCGTCCACACACACAGCTGGGACTTTAAACTTTTCTTATAAAATAGCCTTAGCTTCGCATCAATTCATCTTACACAAAAAATCCTAACCTAACTTCTTTACAAGAGTGCATATTTATACAGCGCACTTATTACAAAACCATGGGCTTAAACCATGGGCACCCCGAACCCCAAACCCTGGACTTAAACCATGGGTTTATTACAAAAAGAGGACTTTGACTCAACCCCAACACCCCTAAGACTATTTTGAGTCATACAACTTCCACAACAAAACCGCGGAGTTACCAAAATTAGGGACCTTTAAGGTGTGCGCCCCAACAGGCCCCTAAGACTCACCAGTGTCTTGTCCTGGGACACTCTACTGTTCTTCTGGTCCACGAACTTTGTCGGCAAAGAGAGTGTACTGCTTGTTGAGACCGCGCATGAATATTGTTAGCTGCTTGCTCCTTTTCGACCAACTCCTGCAAAACTGTGGTTGATGCTTCGCTAGCCTTCTCCTGCGCAAATTCATCGTATTCCTTCAAAACTTTAAGTTGGATGTCCACAACAGTACTCAAGTCGAAAGCTTCGCTGATAAGCGGCTGCAGAGAATTTTCCACTTCTGTTGCTCTTGCCCGGCACGACTCAATTTCCTACTGGATTTCGTTGCTTCGCTTTACCTTGAGCATTATCTCCATAGGCGGCAGAGTCTTAATTGCCACTTTTACTGCATCCAACTCTATCTGTCGCTGCCTGATGGTTTCTTGCAGCTGTCCAAATTATGGATGTTCCTGTAATGTGGTCCAGGCCTCAACACTGTCTTCTAGCAGCTTTGCTGCGCTGCTCACAATATCAGAGATTTTTGCCGCGGAGGCCTGGATATCTGCTCGACGTTGCTCCTTGACCTCTGGTGGGGTTTTGGGGTTGATGCAGAGTTGAAGCTCTGAAATCTGAGCCTCATGCTCTACTTTGAGCTTATCTATCTCACTGCGAGACTGCTATGCGTATTCCTTCAGCCTTACTAATCTTTGTTCTGGTTCTTCCACCTGCTGCACATCGAAGTCAGGAAGACTTCGGCATGTTTCATCCAAAATTCATACCAGTGTAATCCGCTTACATTCTGCATCCCTCTTTCTCTGCTCTGCTGCCTCTAGTTGCACTATGAAGCCCTACTGCTGACTTATGACATTTTCTAACTGCATGTGTGAATATTGTTCTCGTGCCTGGAGTTCCTTCATAATTGCTGACTGACAGAGATGTAGCTCCGCCATGGACAGCTTAGTGTAATCTATTCCCACCAGCATAATCATCTCTGAACGAGACGCTACATTTGTTAATATGAGAGCTACGCTGAAGACTTGTCCTTTGTTATTTCTGGCCAGCCATTGCCGAAGGTCTGGCTACGCGGCGACTGGGGCACCGCTTGCTGGGGCACCAGTCAGTGATTTCTCCGCTAAGTCCTTCAGCTCTGAAACATGCTTTGCTACACCAGTGAGGGCCTGTAAGTGCATATCTACAAATTCTGACCATTTCTAGGTGAGAATTTCTGTGGACTTTGATAGAGCCTGAGCAAGCTCCTCACTTGTCAGGCTGGCCTCTTCGACAATATTCGTGTCCTTCAACGCCTTTGTTTTCTTTCGGGACTGCGGTTTGTTTACTTCCTCTGCTTCCGGTGTCTTGTGCTTCTGCTGCCTATTAGGGTCTGAGGTAGTTTTACCCGAGTCTTCTACTTCTTCTTCTTCGTCTTCATTTCCACCATCTCCTCCCTGGTCGCTTTCAGTCTGCTGCGACTCAGTTTGTTCGTCACTGTCTTCGATAGGGTCTTGCTGCTGCGTGTGACTGGGGCCTACGCCCATATCGGTGACAGGAGGGACAGGAATCTTAGGTTTTGTTCCTGCGTCTTTTAACCATTCTGCCGGCCACTGCTATACTACCGCGAGGATGTCATCTTTAGTCACTAAATATGGCAACTTAAACCATTGATGCTTCTTATCTGCGCAAGCCTGGATAAAAATATGGTGCATATCGGCCCTGAAATGGACCGCTCCATCATACTAAGAGAACAACTCATTACTGAGCCGTGGGGTTTTTATAATCTCATACGAGATACTCATAATATAAAAGGCAAATACAAAGTTTGTCATCTGTTGGTGAGTTTTATCCTGTGAAACCCACAACGAGGCGTACCTGGCTGCGCCAGGCATGTGCGCTAGTATAGCAGCAAACTGTGCTTCAGTAGGTTCTTGCCATCCTACCAGTGCGATGAGGACAATCAACCATGAGTAGTGGAAGGGCCTACCTTTCTCCTATGCGTCGCGAGTGTCTTCAAGGAATTCCTTTGCAAGATACGTTGCCCAGTTGTAGCTGTAGCCTTCGGCGCAGTTGATAGCAATTTTGATGACCGGGGCAGGCACTTCAGTTGGTCTGCATTTCCGCATAATTTTGCATGCTAAGAGCTCGGCTGTGAAGCGAATGTTCTGCTCTTGAATCACGGAAGTGTGATACCCGCGTTTCCCCTTCGTCAGGCCAAAGCGCTCCTTCATGCTTTGGGCGAGCTTCGTATCGTCGTGCTTTGAGGGAAATTCTGTCCCCGGATCAGGCCCTGCCATTGGTAAGCCTGTGATCCTATGAATGAGCTCACCATTAATAAGAATTTTCTTGTCGCCGATCCATAGGTATCCGTCATGTACTAACGCTAGCAGCTGCTTGACCACGATGGTGACCTGTGTGCTGCGACCAAAATGGGGAACATCGAGCATCTTCAGCAAACCAGCTAGATCCAAGCCAGCAGCCCACTGTTTTACTTCCAATAAGGTCGCCCCAGTCTCTTGGTATTTAACAAAGTGTAAGTATTAGGCTGGTGCGAACTGTGGAAACTTCCCACGATCATTTGTGTCATGGTCGGCATACTTAAGCCGTTCTATTTTCCCTGTCATCGTTCCTACTAGTTGCACACCTGGTGGCAGCGAAGGGGTGCATATAGTGAACTTAGCACTCCGTCGAGGCAGTTTAACTCTTGGTCGAATAAGCTGAATATATGGTGGCCGCTGCGGGGCAATGTCCTCATCCCCTTCAAGTGGGATCTCTGCTGAGCCAGGCAGATTCATCCCTGGATCCTTTGATGTTTTCCCTGATTGCTTATGTCTGTCTTCGTTTCGCTTAGAACGAACTTCAGGCTTGAACTATTTTCTGGCAAATCGTGTCTGCATTGGCGGGGTCGGTGCTGGTAGAGTCTCTTCATGGGCTGCAGGCTCCGGTGGGGGGGTGAAAATGTTCTGCAGACCTGTCTGTTCAAATTCTCTCAATAGGTCCTGGAGTTCACGATCAGGTGACATGGGTTCAATTCTGAAATTCAAGGAAATGCAGAATGTGATTTCCCCATACCCGGGTGTCTTCATATACAATCCATCGACTAAATCTGCCATAAATGTGTATTGAAGGCGCCAAATCTGACAAAGATCCTATTTCCACGGCGCTAGATCTCGGCAGATATCATTAGGACAGGCAATTAAAGAAATTAAAGTACCAGCGCCGCCAAATCAGCAGTGTTCCAACGGTCGGCTTTTGGGCTGCAGCACAGCCAGGTCTGCAGCTGCATCGCAATAAGGACCGCCGACACCGTATTGACCTTTGGCACATCCTGACAATTTCTATGACCAATTTGTGAGCTTCGATCCCATAGATTGGTACTTGGTGATTTCTTTGTCACCAGACCTATTAGCATGCCGAAGCCCGATCTTCGGATACCATTTCTCTGCTACAGGTACCCGGATATGGACAAGACGATGTGCCCGTCGAGTTACATGTTTCCATGCATCGTAACAATGCTCCAAGTCTTCCTGCGGGCTACTCTGCTCATCGAACCTGCTCCGCACCTCCTGGAGCTGATCCACAAATCTTAGGTGAAGGGAGTTCTGACAAGCTCCCCAACGAGGAATGTACTTCTTATGGTGATCCCACCATCTTGTTGCGGTGGCTCGGGATGCTGAATCCAGAGTCTCGCATGTCTGTGAATCCAGTATCTATCCTAAGAATGGCGCACTAAACTCTTCTGTGTCTGTCGAACTATCAAAAATGGGTAAGGCTCTTGTCTGTGATGTAAGCCATCTGAGAGACTTGGTAATTCTGGCACATCTGTGTCCATGGAGCTCATACAATCGGTTCTTCCAATTCTCTAAACCATCATCTGATTCCGTCATACAGGAGCTATCACACTGCCAATCCATAATACCTTCGGCACTTGGGTCAATATAATCTTCTTCCTTCGCTGTGATGTTATAGATGTGCTCCAGAACATCCTGATCTTCGTTTCTGAGTGGTTCTATGTATCTTTCTCCCTGTGAGGGATCCAGTGGTACAATGACTCGCAACTCTTTCCCTTCAAAAATCATTTGTCTCTTCTTAAGGTTAATAACTGCAGCATTTTCCATTGCCCACTCAATACCTAACAAGGCTGGATAGGGATTGTTGTCATCAATGATCTCAATAACTTCGAAGTCTACTACAGTACAGACTCCATCAATATCTACTGGAACATTAGGAAATCATCCTAGGGGCACAATCTTCTGCTAATTGGCTAATCTCAACTGTATAGGGGACCAGTCAAGGTTAGGTTTCCCCATTTGTTCCCAAGTTTTCTTGGTTAGGACATTTACCTCTAATCCTAGGTCCAAAATAACATCAGTCATATCATACTCTCCTACCTGAGCATTCAATCTCATTTCCCTGCCCATTCTTCTGACTCTATTAACAAGTTTTGCCTGACCAGAACCTTGCTGAGGTTCACAGGAAGCAATAACTTTCTGCAACTCACTTAAAGCATTCTGATTTCTTAAAAGTTTCAGACAACTCTGTAAAAAGGAGGACAGTGTACTTACTTTATCCGTCGAAGCTTCTTGCGACTACGACTGCTGCTAATGTGGCTGCACAAGTGCTACTGTTGTGCTAGAATCCACAAAATCTTTCTTGGCTTCCATGAATGTCTCCTTTTCTCTTTCAATATCAAAGGCGGGGACTTTCACAGGGGCCTTACAAACCCAAGCCTCATCAGGCTGTTTCTCGGCAGGCTGCATATGCATCGTAGCTCCACTTCTGGTAACAACATTAATGGCTGGGATAGGTCTTTGTTCGACAAAAATCATCTGAAGATTTTGAGTAGGGGTACTGTTTCTTTCCTGAATCTTAGCGATCAACTGCGGGCACTGCTTGATCACATGATCTACTGCTCGGCAATACCGACATGTCGTAGTCGGGTTCTGATAGTCACGAGCCAGATGTCCGGCCTGGTTGCAGTTATAACACACCACCTGACCACGACCTCTGCCAGCCATGCCACCACAACCACGGCCTCCAAAACCCCCTCTACTTGATGCACCACCGCGGTAGCCATAGCCATCATTACTCTGGCCCTCATTTTGTACCCGATAGGCATCATAGGTGCATTCTCTCATGAGGTCATAACTACAACACTCATTTTCATTGTGTCATATGGACTTACAAAATTTGCAGTAAGGGTTCTTGGGGACTTGCACATACCTCTGTAGCAGATAGCAATTCTCAGGTCGATGCTGGCCCGTTGTCCGACAGATCTCACAATAGAGAACAGTAGGGTTGAACGGGTTTGGTGCACCATTATTCAGGTAATTTCTTACCACAGGACACTGTTCCTTGTCGTGATCTTCTGTCCGACATTGTGTGCACCAAACCTCTTCGCGACCGGTTTTTCCTTTCTTCATATTGCGAAGCTCCAGGGCCATCGCTGCCAACTGTACTTGGATTTGAGCGATACTAGAGTTATCTTCGACAGGGGCAGTTTCAAGCTTCATCCCAATTTCCAAAGCCTCCTGCTGGTCAGCAACCTTCTGTTGCATGAGTGGAGTTAGAATATGCGGTAGCAAAGCTGCAATAAACCATTCCTTGTGTTGCGCAGGTCCAATGGGGAAACTGACTTGGTCTAGCAGAACTTTGAATCTTTCATCAAAGTCCCACACTGATTCTCCACGCCTCTGCTAAATCTCTTTCAATTCAGTGATACACTGCGACTCAGATTTCAGCTTCTTAAATTCCTTTATCATTGCTGCTTTTATATCAGCCAG
>LPNX011073733.1:407310-457530 GCA_001517045.1 Pseudotsuga menziesii | reverse complement strand
ACTTCGCAGCAAACCACTTTGCTCGTCGAAGGTATTTTCACTTGCAAACATAGGTTAGTAATACAAAATCTAACAGTCTGATTCAATGAGCAATATACCTGTCAACTAATAGCATTTTAATTCTCAAACTAAATGAATTCAAAAACTTACCCCTTGGTCCACTGAAAAACTGCCGCTCGGCTTCACTAAAGGAAGTACTCGTGTCGATGGCGAACTCCATCACAAATGCTTCAAGGGTTCGCATTGTCCAGAAATCAACAGCGCGGGATATCTCGTTGTTTACCCTTTTCACTATATTAATTCTCACGGGGGTCCAAGCAAGAAACTAACGTTCTTGGAAGTTCGTCCTTCTCTCTGTTAACCTGGATAACCACTGGTGCAACTCTATGTGGATACTACCAAAGAAAATTTCATAAACATCACAAAAAACATACCTTTGTAAAAAGTCATGTGCACTACAACGCAGATCTTTGTTCTCTTGCTCAGCGAATTTTAAATAAGTCTCATCAATCCAATCACCGATTTCCTTCACAGAGGGTCTCTAGAGCATAGCCCTCGAGGTACGACGTAAACCCCTCTTGAGAAAATACTGAGTTCAACCGGAAACGGAACCAATTTGTTGGGCTATAGGGCAGACCCGGGTTTTATACCTTTAACTTCGCACCAACAAAAGACCCAAAGTGTTGGCCCTTTCGGAAACAACCTGCGAACAGGCTACAGTATCACTTGAAATAGCTATGGGGTGCCGCAGAACCAGATTTCTGCAAGCAGAAGAGGGATATTACTGTACCTTTAGCTTTTAAACAGATTACAAATATAAATCACAGAGCTTAACAGCCACTTATTTAACTTCGCGGTTAGATAAACAAACAGTGCCTTGTGCAACCCTTTACTGGCAATTCACAACGAATTTATTATCTAGCAGTGATCTTTACTTATCAGATATAGATATTAATGCATGAAAGAACACAACAGAAACAACACACAGAACCACGACACAAGATATAACGTGGTTCACCCCCAGTGTAGGGGTTACGTCCACAGAACTGTGTTTTATTCAACTTTCTACAAAAACCACAGTTCTGATCTATGCACTCAGCTGCAGATCCCTTCAAGTCCTCAAAGCCGCACACACAGCTGCAGGCCTCTGCACACATAGCTGCAAATTTCCTTAATCACCCAAAAAGCCTCTGCGCACATAGCTGCAGAGGTCGTCCACTCACACAGCTGGGACTTTAACCTTTTCTTACAAAATAGCCTTAGCTTCGCATCAATTCATCTTACACAAAAAATCCTAACCTAACTTCTTTACAAGAGTGCATATTTATACAGTGCACTTATTACAAAACCATGGGCTTAAACCATGGGCACCCCGAACCCCAAACCCTGGATTTAAACCATGGGTTTATTACAAAAAGAGGACTTTGACTCAACCCCGACACCCCTAAGACTATTTTGAGTCATACAACTTCCACAACAAAACCACGGAGTTACCAAAATTAGGGACCTTTAAGGTGTGCGCCCCAACAATCGCTATGACCAATAGATTGTGAAAATATTCATCCATATTTCCTTCTTGTTGTAAATGAGTGAGCTTGTTGTAGATTTCATCTTCTCCCATGTTCTGAAATCGTCTAAAGAAATTTTACTTGAAGGTGTCCCCAGTCTCTAACTAGTATTCCTCCCTTCATTGATGAGCCCCACCATAAGAACCAGTCACAAGCAGTTTTATCCATGTACATTGCTGCAACATTCAATTTTTCATCGTCACCATATATATTGTACATTTCAAAATATTTTTCGATTTTGTTTATCCATCGAATCTTGTCTTGATTATTTTTTCCATCGAATCTTGGTAAATCGATATTGACCTTGTAAACAACATTGTCGGTTGGTCTTGTATGTGAGTTATTGCTTCCTTTAACTTGGTCTCTTAGTGACTGAATTTCGAGCTTTAGGTCTGTAAGTTTTAAACTTGTTCATAGAAGCAAAGCATACAAATTATTTTAAGAAAAATAGAGATTACACCAATGCATTCACACATAAACACAGAGATTTACCCTGGAAACCATTAAACGGGAAAACCAACAAACCTTGGGGCCTCAACTCCTAATTTGTCATATCATTATGAATCCTTACAATAAAAAATATAGGTATTCAACAACATCCAATACCCTAGTCTATTAACCCAGATTAGAAAAAAGAATCCAATCCCTTTACTGGGATTAAGTTACATAGTTTTAGAAAATTCCCCAAAATAACCAAAAATATCCAAGGTGTCAATACGGATCATCAGACGTAGCGTTGACATGTGCACCTCCTCTCCACACACACATGTAAAGAATATAACATATTACCCCCACATTATCCTACTTGTTGTTTCCTTTGCATAGCGATGAGTCATGTACTCATAAAGTCATAGGTTCAAGGCATCAATGCCCATAGATTCTCTATACCTAGAGAATATTTATGTACTAATAGACTTTGTTAATGAGTCTGCAATATTTCTCAAGGTGTCAACATTCTCCAGCAACACCTTCTTGTCT
Organism: Pseudotsuga menziesii; assembly: GCA_001517045.1. Lineage (NCBI taxonomy): Eukaryota > Viridiplantae > Streptophyta > Pinopsida > Pinales > Pinaceae > Pseudotsuga > Pseudotsuga menziesii. The sequence goes on along the minus strand of LPNX011073733.1, from coordinate 454,984 downwards.
TCAACAATATCTCTCACAAAGTGATATTGCACATCAATATGCTTTTTCTTAGCATGATGAGCAGGGTTCTTTGCCAGGAATATTGCACTTTGGCTATCGCAATATAATTATACAACTTTCTATAAAAACCCAATACCTTAACACAATATTTGCAACCGTACAACTTCTTTGCTTGCATGAGTGGCTGCCATGTATTTATCTTCTGTAGTTGAGAGTGCAACTACAACTTGTATCTTGCTCATCCAACTGATAGCTCCTCCAAATAGGTTAAACAAAAACCCACGTGTAGATCTTCTACAATCAGGATCTCCAACCCAATCTACATCAACAAATCCATGTACATTTATTACTCTATCTAGTCCTCGTCTTCCTTGGTAACAAATTGCATAATCTGTGGTGCCACACAAATATCTAACGACCCTCTTTACAGTTTTCCAATGATCCTTTCCTTTTTTTGACATATATCTGCTCAAAATTCCCACTACTTGAATAATGTTTGGTCTGGTATAGACCATTACATACATCAAACTACCAACTGCATCGGCATATGGAACTCATGACATGTCTTCTTCTTCTTCATGTGTCTTAGGACACTTCTCTACAAATAACTTTACACCTACAGGAATAGGAAACTTAACCAACTTAGTTTCCTACATGTTAAATATCTGTAGTATCATCTCAATATATTTTCTTTGATTTAAACTAATCATCGTGTGTGCATGATCTCTTCTTATCTCCATTCACAGAATGAATTTTGCAGTACCAAGATCTTTCATATCAAATTTGGAGGACAACTAAGACTTCACCTCTTTGTAACATCTTTGTTGTTTCAAATAAACAACATGTCATCAACATACAATACTATGTTAATGAAGTGATCACCAGCCTTTTTGGAGTATACACAGCGATCAACTTTGCTTCTCACAAACCCCAATCGAAGTATGTATGTGTCAAACTTTTGGAACCACATCCTTCGAGATTGCCTTAGGCCATAAATGGACTTCTTTAGTTTACATACTAGCTCTTTCTTTCCTTTTACTATGAACCCTTCTAGTTTTTTCATGTATATCTATTCTTCTAGATCCCCATGTAAGAACGATGTCTTCACATTGATCTTATCTACTTCAAGATCAAAAGCAACAACAATAGAAATAAGAAATATAATAGAAGTTAATTTTTCAACTAGAGAAAATATTTCACCAAAATTAATTCCCTCTACACGAGAATATCCCTTTTCTACCAAGCGGGCTTTGTACTTCTCCACTTTACCTTCTGCATTCAAATTCTTTTTAAACATCCATTTTCTCCCAACAAAATTTCTTCTAGATGGTAAATTGACTAGATTCCAAGATTCATTTTTGTCCAAGGAATCAATTTCTTCAACCATGCCTTTTTCTTGAGATCACTATCCTTTGAATCAAATACTTCCTTCACATTTCTAGGATCATCATCAGTAATAAACAAAGCAAAAATTAGGAGGAAAATACCTTTCTGGTTTCCTTCTTTCTCGAGATGATCTCCTCAAAACTGGAGTATGAGGTTCTTCTTCTTTTGATTCAACTTCTTATATTGATTCAAATTCTTCACCTTTTAACTCAAACTCTATTTTCTCTAGTTCCTTTTCCATTGGATTCACTTCCTATCTGGGGACTTCTTTAACCTCTCTATACACAACATCTCGGATGTAAATAGTCTTGTTAGTTACAGGATTCCAAAGCTTATAACCTTTCATACCATATCTATAGGCAATAAAGATACACTTCTCATCTTTGTTATCCAACTTCCTCCTTTTCTCCTTTGGAACATGTACATAAGCATCACAACCAAAAAACTTCAAATGCTTAATAGAGGATTTCTTACCATTCCATACTTCTTGTAGAGTTTTATCAATCAATTATGATGTGGGTGACCCATTTACCAAGTAACATGTTGTCTCCACTTCTTCTTCCTAGAATTATTTTCCTATCCCAACACTGCTTAGCATGCTCCTTTCCTTTTGCATCAACATCCTATTCATCCTCTCAACAACTTCATTCTATTGAGGTGTGTATGGAGTAGTCTTCTTCCTTTCTATACCACACTTCTTACATAAATCTTTGAATTCATTCCCGCAAAACTCTCCACCATTATCTGTCCTCAACACCTTTATTTTATTTTTTGGCTGATTTTCTACAAGAGACTTAAATTCTTTAAACTTAGTGAATAATTCATATTTATTTCAAAGGAAATAGATCCATGTGTTCCTTGAGAAATCATCTATAAATGAAACATAAACATATTTTCCTAATGATGGAATAGGAACAGGTCCAAACACATCACTATGCATTAATTCTAGAGTTCCCTTTGCTCTTGTAGCACCATATGAAAATCTTACTCGATTTTGTTTTCCATATATGCAATGTTCACAGAAATCAAAATCCAAAGTGCAATCAGTCATACCTTCAACCGAACATTTACCTCGTAATGCTCAAATTCCCTTTTCTCCGACATGCCCCAATATTTGATGCAATAGCACTGGCTTTCCTCCTCATGTAGTCAGGGTTATGTCATCTTTACCTCCTTTTTCATGTACCCAATTAAATAATTTCCAAATAATACTATTTGCAAATAATGTTTCACCAACCTACTAGTTCCAAATTCGATTATGGAGGTCCCATGCTTGATACTCCTTGTTGACGAACAATTGGAATAATATGGAACCTAAACGCCTACTCACTTCTCCTGAACACATGTTTCTAATAACAAACTAAATAGAAATGGTTTAAATATTTATGTGAGAATGTCAACAAAAAAAAGAAATTTAAAATAATAATAATAATCATTTCATAAAAACTACTATTAGTTTCCTTCCAAAAAAAATAATTTGGCATTAAATTCACTTAAATTTCAACCGAAAAAAAATACCCAATCATCTCAATGGTGGATGTAATAGAATTCAAGAAATTGACTTGTGATCCATATTTATGTGAGAATGAAATGAAAGAACATATATAGAATCATAAACACATACATATTGCAAATAAAACACAGATACAATAAACATATTCTATTAAATGGCAGAAATAGAACAGACTCTAAATACAACAGCTAGAATGGTGGTAGCTATCTTTGAGAAGAGATGTGGTTGCTACACTCATCCGTGCCAAGATGAATACAAAATGAGGCCAAAATGGCCTATTTATATTAAGCACGAGGGTGAGAACCCCAAGGGTCCAAAACATAATCCTAGAAGATGAACCGCCGTAAAGTTTGCGGCCCCAAAGTGGTTAGTTGAACAGTCAACTTCCTGGGGTCATAACTTTTGCATACGATCTCATATTTGGGCACTCGATAGCTCATTGGAAAGGCCTATTCGAGATTTAAATCTTCCAATTGGGCCCATATGCATATCATCAAAAACCATTTGACCCCTCGAATCACCAAAAAACATTGTTTAGGGCTTCAAAACGACCCCAAAAGTTTGGGACCCAAAAAACAATAGAAAAATAACTAGGAAACTGCTAAAATGGACAATTGTTTTGAGCTAGTGGAATAGGTGGGTGGCCACCTATATACATCTGGATCAACCTTCACATTGAATTCTTTTAAACCTTATAAAACCAATTATATAAGAATCAAACTGTGATAATTCTTAGTATCTTACCATCAAAAGATTAGCATTTTCTGGGTCATTGGCAAGGGATTCATCCACACCAGTAACCAAGACCATTCTCTCTACTAATTAACATTCCATTTGCTGCTCTAGATCACATTCCTGGTCTTTGACCATATTAAAAAAGGCCCTAGTTTATATTTAGTTGAAAACCCTATCCCTTTACGAGTCCATATCTCTGAGAAAAAGGAGTTAAATTAATTCTTGCAAATGAGAATGCGTTTAATCTGTCCTCTGTCTTACTTTGAGATAGTCTCAGCATTTTTTTGGCACCAAAATTAAATATGTGTGATCACTATAACAACGACATGATTCTATTTCAAATAGTGGTTTTACACCATTTAAGTGAAAATGGTTAGCCATATTTTTTTTGGTAAGTTCAGGAACTATTCTATTGAAATAAACTAATGATACGTAAAAGAGTACAATTCAGAGAGTTTGTTCTGCAAGCAGAAAGTATCAAAAGAATAAAATCATCCTTCCCCTGAGATGAATTCATACTTTTACAGTCCAAGAGGTCCTCCCTATAAGAGGGAAAACAAATCATAAAAGCATGAAAATTACAGAGTTTGCGAGTATGAAACTAATAAAACTAATAGAACTGATAAAGCACTATAATCCTGAGCATAGGTATCTGAACCCCTAGAAGCTCAATAAAAAAAGAGAGTACATAAATCAAGAAACTTGGGCTATGGATTTGAGTAAGTATCTTCCTCAATTGGTGTCCCAAAACCAGAACCCAGTTGAGAGCCTGGTTGGATTTGCATAGTGAAATTAGATGGATTTATAGAAGCTTGACCATCATTGTTACCTGGAATCCTTCCTTCCTAGTTGGAAGCTTCGTTGTTGTTGGTCTCCTCCTCACTGCTAGAGAGGTTTCCTTTGATAGGAAGGGGCTCAATTTTCTTGTAATCTACTACAACATTGAGGGAAGTTTTACCATGCTTGGTTTATTCCATAATTCTCTTGGGAGGCGGTGACGGTTTCTCGATGTCCATAGGTGAAGCCAATGGGTTAACAGAGGGAGAAGTCGAGGGGCTAACATGGGGAGCCGCAAATGGATTCATAGAAGGATCCAAAGGAATGATATGGGGGGTGGTCAAGTGAAGGAGAAGACAGACTAGAAGATTCTTTATCACCCAGTAATTACACCTATGCTCAATGGTCTTGTTTTTCGCTGAGTGAGAGCTTACAAGTTCATCTTCCCAATCACCGAACAAAATACATAGGGAACCAAGGATTTCTACATCATATCCTTCAGAGCTGGCCTGGGCGGTGAAGCTTGTGGGTCGCTGGTTAGAATTTCCTTGTCGTGCACAACCACATCGGGGTGTAGCATGTTGTCTACGCGACATGGTGCATTCTATGGGAGATCTTAGGAGGTGCAGCACTGGAGAGACAATAGGAGGACTGAGAGCGAAGGGTTGAGGTATGTGGGGATTTCCTGTAGTCTCTGGACTTGTGGGATGGAAAAAATTCATAGGGATGAACAAAGGAGGGAAGATAAAAGGTGGAATGAAGAATAGGTAGCCCTTAACGAGAACCAGGCAGCACATTTACAAAGGAGTAATTAAGGTGGCAATGATTTTGCAGACGTCGACTGAGTACAGGGTGACGGTAGGAGGGTCATGTCCCATGAAGATCTTGGATCTCACTCCTTGCGAAATGGGGCTAGGCTATGCAAATAAATGTTAGGCAGGATGAGATCAGGGGTGTGACATCGGGGGATAGCTGTGTGCCCCGACGATCATGTCGTGTTGTCCTTTCGACAGTGAATCACCCGCATTCAGAGGAATATGGTTAGTCATATTAAAATAAGGAAAAAATTGGGTTTTTATCCTAACAGAGAAAATAGATAAATAGGTTGCCAAGGATAAGCGAAAGATAAATGAGTAGCAATAAGTATTTCTAATAGTAAAAAGAAAAACATATTTATAAAATGTTAATGACTGTTTTTTATTTGTTTGTTTTGCGAGTATTATGGGTGTTTTTATATTTTGAGGAATTGTCCAAGTTTGTAATTTCATGGTTATTTATTTTTTCTTCTGAGAAAAAATCAATAACCAAGAAATTACTCACTTGAAAAATTCCTCAAAATATAAAAATCCTATAATACTCACAAAACAATCATGAGAAGAACATTGATAATATCAATAAAGGGGTTTGAGAGATGAAATGTGGAGAACCTCCTACAATAAACAATAAGAATGCACGATATAACATAAATTATGGATCACAAAAGAGATTTTATTAATCATAGGCCACTTCGAGGGGGCAACCTCCTTTGAGCAAGCTCAATACAAAATAACTCTTCGATGCTTTTGTTAGCCTCAACACATACTTGTATACTAAATCTAATCTAAACAACTATTACTCCCCATGAATGTGGGATAATGCAACATATTAACTGGACGACTTAACAACTATTACTTACTCCCCATAAATGTGGGATAATACAACATACTAATGGGATGGCTTACAAAGCATATGCGTCCGACAAAATATACTAACAAAATAAAGAGGGGGGTTGACACAGGTTCTTAACATCCCCTCCCTCTTAGAAAAAGCTTTGTCATCAAAGCTTTAGATGTGGAAACTGCTGTTGAATATGAAGGAGCGGTTCCCATGTAGCATCCTCTAGTTGCATGTCGTGCCACTGAATTAAGACCTCTGTTATGGTCCGAGAGAGAAGCTGACGAGTGCACTTATTGAGGATGGCCTCCGGTTCCAAAATGATGGATCCTTCCGTATCCAACTCTGGTAAAACAGTTTGTGCTCTGATGTTGGTGCCAATCACTTTCTTGAGACAAGAGACATGAAAGACTGGGTGAATGCGAGAAGAAGTAGGAAGTTCCAATTTATAAGCAACATACCCAATCTTCTGAAGAAATTTATATGGCCCATAGAACTTTGGAGCCAGCTTTTGATGCCCTTTGAGTTTCAAGGAGGATTGCTTGTAAGGTTGTAGATGAAGAAAAACCATATCACCAACTTGAAAGGTGCGCTCGAACCGGTGTTGATTGGCTTGCTGCTTCATGCGATTTCTTGCCATGTGAAGATTCTCTTGCAGAATGTGGAGAATCTGATCACATTTTCGAAGAACCATGTCAACTACCTAAACTGGTGAACTATGGGGGGTGTATGGAAGGATCACAGGGGGTGGCTGCCCATAAATAGCTTCATATGGAGTCATTTTAGATGCAGTATGGTAGGAAGTATTGTACCACCATTCAGCAAGAGGGAGCCACTTTTCCCATTGATGTTGTTGTTCAGAGGTAAAGCAACGAAGATAAGTTTTCAAGAATTTGTTGGTGACTTTAGTTTGACCATGTGTTTGTGGGTGATATCCTGAACTCATTTTCAGTTTGGAGCCAGTGAGGCGAAAGAGTTCGGTCCAAAAATGACTTGTGAAAGTTGCGTCGTGGTCTGAGACAACGGAAGAAGGGATGCCATGAAGACGGAATATCTAGTCCATGAAAATTTGTGTGACTAAGGAGGAAGTATATGGATGGATGAGAGCACAAAAATGACTATATTTAGAAAGCTGATCAACCACAACCAAGATTATGGCCTTCCCTCCAGATTTAGGAAGCCTGTCTATGAAAACCATCGAAATATATGTCCAAATCCTTGTATGGATGGGCAAGGGTTCAAGCAAGCCGGGGAGAAGTGTAGTTTCACCCTTGTGGTGTTGGCAGGTATCATATTCAACAACCATATGTTGAATTTCCCATTTCATTCCCTTCCAAAAGAAGTTACGTCGTGCCCTCTCATATGTTTTGAGGAACCTAAACTGCCCTGCGACTAGAGAAGCATGGAGTTCATAGAAGACATCCCGGTGAAGATCTGTGCTCTGGGGAAGCACCAAACGACCCTTGTATCTCAAAGAAGAACCATCCCAAGAGTAATGCGGTACAAGAGAAGGATTATTGGATAACTGTTGAATGATTTGAGATAAGGAAGAGTCATTGACATAGCCTTCCTGAACATATTGTAACCAATTTGGAATAGGCATAGAAATAGATGAAAGAGAAGCATGGTCATTAAATGTGTGGGAAAGAGCATCTGCTACAAGATTGTCCTTAATCTTCTTGTAAGTGATCTCGTAGTCATAACCCATGAGTTTGCTAACCCATTTTTGTTGTGTTGGGGATGAGACTCATTGTTCCAGGAAATATTTCAGACTCTGGTGATCAGTCTTGATGCAGAAATGATTCCCTAAGAGGTATGGATGCCACTTCTGTACGACATGCAAAATAGCCATCATTTTCGTCTCATATGTAGAGGCGGCTAAATTCTTACTAGACAGGGATTTGCTAGTGAACACAATGGGATGTTCATCTTGGAGGAGGACAGCACCAAGTCCATTGTCACAAGCATCACTCTCAATAGTGAAGGGCTTGGAAAAATTAGGCATAGCTAGAACAGATGTGGTACACATAGCTTGTTTCAGTTTCTCAAATGCACACTCAGCAGCAGGTGTCCATGCAAAAGCATCCTTTTTCAGTAGAGCTATTAATGGAGCTACAGTCTTCCCATAATCCTTGAAAAACTTGTGGTAGTAGCCAGTAAGTCCTAAAAACCCACGAAGGCTCTTCAAGGTCTAAGGACGTGGCCAATTTTTCATGGCCTCGATTTTGGCAAAATCGACACGAACCCTTTGTGCTGAAACAATATGCCCAAGATACTTTATTTCCTTTTGCCCAAAAACACATATAGATTGTTTGGCACAGAGATGATGATCACAGAAAAGTTGTAGTACAAGATCCAAATGTTGAAGATACTCAGCCGAGGTTTTATTATAGATGAGGATATCATCAAAGAAGACCAGAATGAAGTTTTGCAAGTAGGGCCGAAATATTTTATTCATCAATGCCTGGAATGTGGAAGGGGCATTTGTGAGGCCAAATGGCATGACCAAAACTTCATAATGGCCATCATGTGTGCGGAAAGCTATTTTAGGGATATCATCCGCATGGACCCGAATTTGGTGATACCCAGAATGAAGATCCAACTTGGAGAAAAAATGAGCACCATGGAGCTCATCCAGAATCTCATCAACAACGGGAATTGGAAACTTATCCTTGATTTTGATTAAGCGCTTGAAATTCGACGCAAAGGTGCCATGATCCATCTTTTTTCTGGACTAGAAGGACAGGTGAAGAGAAGGAACTAGTGCTAGGGCGAATAACACCTTGCCTCAGTAAATTGCGAACAAGGATCTCAATTTCTATCTTGTGGTGAAATGGGTAGCGATAGGGCCTAATGTTGGGAGGGATGCTTCCAGGAGGAGCGGAATACGATGTTCCTCGGGTTGGGAAGGTGGAAATCCCACTGGATCAGCAAACACACATGCATATCGATCCAAAATTTGTTGGAGATCCGATGGAGTAGTTGAGACTGCTGAAGGTTGCATCTGAATGAAATGGAGCTGAGCGATGACACCATGTGAACTTTTCTTAAGAATCTTTTCCATTCGATGAGAATAAATGAGGCTAAGAGACCCTGGTTGTAAACCCCGCAATGTATTTTTGATACCATTGATTGAAAATTGCATCCAAATTTCAGCAAAATCCCATAAAATGGGTCCAAGTGTGCGTAACCATTGAGCGCCCAAAACCACACCACATCCACCTAAGGGAAAGGAAAACATGTCAGAGCGCAAGTTATAATCCCCCATAGATATGCACACATTACAACACTTCCCTTTGCAAGGTAAGGTGTCCCCATTGGAAATCATGACTTCAAAGCTGGAGCAAGGATGGATGAAACAATCAGCCTATTTGGCGATCCTTAGGTCAATGAAGTTGTGAGTACTACCAGAATCAATGAGTATTGTAAGAGGGAGTTTTTTGAAGAACCCTCTGACCCACATGGTTTGTGGGGTGGTGACTCCAGCTAAGGCATGGAGAGATATCTCTAGTTAGTCGTCTGGAGTAGGAAGTTGTTGAATGTCACCATCATCATCTATTGGATCCTGAGCATCATAAAAAATTTCAGCTGCGAGTGGAGAATCCACATCCAAGAGATAGATATTTTGCTCAACACATATATGTCTCAAGGTGAATTTCTCGTCACAATTATAACAAATCCCTTTTCCCCGACGTTCTCGCATCTCTGCTTTAGAAAACGTCTTGATGGGAGTGGTTCTAGGAGCTGGCGGATTTTGGGTTCTTTGGGGAACCATAGGTCTGAATGGAACAATAGTGCATTTGGAGCATTATTGAGCCCTGATCTTGTCCTCTACTAGCTTAGCCAACCCTAGGGATTCCATCATTGTGTTGGGCCAGAACATTTTAACCTCAGATCATATGGCATCCTTTAGACCACGGATAAAATAACTCAGGTATAATGCATCAGTCAATCCCTCGATGTGATTGGCTAGTTTCTCAAATTCTGTCTGATACTCCTGCACAGTGCCAGTTTGGCGAAGTTTGGTGAGTGCTCCTGTGAAGTCATAAAAAGCACTAGGGCCAAATCGCTGCAAAAGGAGTTGGGAAAAATCTGTCCAGTTTGGCTTTGCATGAGCCTTGATGTACCAATGGAACGATTGAAGTGCTTCATGTTCCAAATGAAAGGATGCAAGTGGGACTTTATTGACATCAAAAGTGTTATACAGACTGAAATATTGCTCTTCCCTATAAATCCATCCAGTCAAATCATCACCATTGAAGTGAGGAAAATCCAGCTTCGTCCCGCACAAGTTGCTAGAAGACGAGAACCCAGTGTCTACAGAAGACTTGGGTTGGTGGTGATTGTTCATGGGTGAATGCTGAAAATGGAGGCCGAGAAATTTTTGATCTAGATCCTCAAGTTTGTGATGGTGGCAAGTTCTTCTTCCATTTGTTTATTTGTTGCGGCGTCAGTGACAACCATAAGTAGGGTTTTTTTTTTTGTTTAATCAGGTAATGGGTAGAAAAACAAAAATGGAGAGAGTTTGAGAAAAGGATATTTTTTATTTCGGAAAAAATTTAGGGGGGTGATTGGGGTTTTACAAGGTTTTGGACACTTTCTTAGGGACAAGAAGCAGAAAATGTGAATTTCAGAGGTGGGATGAAGGAATTGGAAAATTTGTCAGAGATGGACAACGAAGTAGAAATGGAAAACAAACACCGTGGGAAAATTTGAAGGCGATTGGGTGAGAATTAGAGAAGTTATGACAAACCCTAAAAATTGACAAATGTGGAATTTCGGCCTTCAGGAAGTGAAATTGGGGATAGGGTGCTCAATGAAGGAATATGTATAATGGTATTATGGGGGTTACAGTGAAGTTTCAAGGGAAACAGAGCTAAATGAAAAAAGATATGGCTAAAAAATAGTTTTTTTTTCCTGAAGAAATGATCTGTGGTGGTGCTAGAAAGTTGTGCTTTATCAAAAGGAAATGGAGTAAATGATCTGTGACAATTCTGGAATGTTGCACATTATCCACTGTAATTAGATATGGACCCCAGGTATATTCGGCTTCCTAATGGTTCAAAGGTAGTCACTCAGCCACCAAGGTTGTCTCAGGCTTGAGTATTAGGGTAGTACCCCTCACTTCACAGCGCAGGTAAAAATGCTAACCGCTTGGCCAAAAAAGACAACTCTTTGGTTTTCCTCATAGATGGGAATCTAGTCAATCTGGTGGGGGTCATTGCCCTTTTCTCTTGGCAGGTCCTCTCAATTGCCAGCTACTTCGGGGTTCCTGTGGTACTCCTCATAATGACTTTTAGGACTATGCCCAAGTACTTCCCACAGTTAAGTGTATAGGGTTTAATCCCTGATCTGGATGAATAATACTGCTGCAAGAAGAAGAACAACTATAAGGTTCACAGCGCTAGGAAAGCACGGCATAAATTTTTTTTCCTAGAAATTCCACCCAACGAGCCCAAGAAAGTGCTCTGATACCAGATGTGGAGAACCTCCTGCAATAAAAAATAAGAATGCATGATATAACATAAATTATGGATCAAAAAAGAGATTTTATTAATTGTAGGCCACTTCGAGGGGAAAATCTCCTTTGAGCAAGCTCAATACAAAATAACTCTTCGATGCTTTCATTAGCCTCAACACATACTTATATACTAAGTCTAATCTAAACAACTATTACCCCCATGAATGTGGGATAATGCAACATATTAATTGGACGACTTAACAACTATTACTTACTCCCCATGAATGTGGGATAATACAACATACTAATGGGACGACTTACAAAGCATATGTGTCTAACAAAATATACTAACAAAATAAAGAGGGGGGTTGACACGGGTTCTTAACATGAAAAAAAGGGACACAAAATATTGCTTTAGAATTATATCATTTATTGTCTAAACCGTTATAGCCAAATATCATTAACAATACATCAATATCTTTATTCTTACATAACTGAGATTGCATTCTAGAGGTTTGATGTTAGATTCTTTTTGAGGGGAAAACAAATATTTGCAGTATTATTTTCACTCCCTGTGAACCTCCATATTATTTTGAAGAATTGGAACATAATTTCTAAAGGGATTGAGAGATCCAAAGAGACTCACACCATTCACTCATATTGCAATACAAATGTTTATTTTCCATTTTTTTCATTTTTCGCTAGATCAACCCAAAGCTAGAACAAATCAACTAATCGAAATTGTAATCATTGTTAAGAAGCTATAAGAAAAAAATACAAAAGTCAACACTAATATTAATATAATATACAAAACCCACCTCTAGTATTCTTTGCAATGATGGAACACAATCTAGTAATCATACTTGAAAAAGGGATGAGTCTCGCCCCCGTGAAAAATGGTCAGTGGTCACATACCCTATCGCCCCATGGATTTGAACCAATGACCTCTTAGGAGGAAACACATGTTCTTAACCATCAACCCCACTCAATATGTACATATTATAATTAGGGTTTGAATTGGGGTCATTTGTACGATGATGCCCCATCTTAACCATTATAACACAACCTAAATGGACTGAAAGTTATTTCTCTATTCTTTGGTACTTGTGGTGTAGAGGTTGCTTTATATCAGATTAAAATGCATTGTGGTGATGGGTTATTATAGTGTAAATAAAATGGAATTTATAATGGACATGATATGTGATAAATTATGTTCTTAGAGATGAATACTCATCTTCAGATCGAAAACCCTATGATTGAGATGAAATGCTTGAAACTTATAAAAGGTGGTTTCAAAGATTAAGAATTTGGCTCGAGTCATTTTGGTTTTAAAATATACATTTCAATCCATTGGTTCAGTGCAAAAAGGGCACTATGTCGAGATGTTCCATGTGAAGAGGCCTATATCAAAGGAGGACCTCGTCTATTCAAGCACATATTGCATCAAGTTTACTTCAAGCACATATTGCATCAAGTTTATATTTTGATTATTGTAAAAGTCTTGAATGTAAATTTTCCATGATAATGAGAATAAAAAAATTATTTCTAAAGAAAGTGTATTTATTTGATGTTACTCTTGTTTACAAATTTACTATAGCTTTAGTGTAAGCATTTCCAATGGACAATGAACAACTTGCTATTTGAAGAGTTGTTCGAAAATTCCTTCGAAACAAAATTGACCTATATGATAAATTTCCTTGACATATATGATAATTTTTATTTTCAAAAACCTGAAAGTGGTTTAACATTCACCGATTATGTTCCTAAAGGGAAAAGAAAGCTGAGAATGATACATCCATTTGTAAGGAACTTGTTAAGAGCCTCATTCTGCACAGACACATGTCCATCGATACGGTGACAATAACAATATTCACATACTTCCAAAGCACAATATATTAGAAAATCAGACCATGCCTTAAATCTGCAAATCTTTCTAGTAAAAGAACCCATTTGTCAACATTTTTTTAAAATATTTTGTAGTCTTCTAATTGGAAGTCGTAACCCATGATATTGATACCAAACAATAGAAATATAATTTATATGTAGTTAAAATGAAAATATACAGGTGTACAACATGAAGCAATGCACATCATTCAAGTGAACATAAAATAATTAAATTAAATGTTGTGTGCACACACAAGTGAAGAATACTTCTCATAAGAAAAAAACATCAGATGAGATCGTGTGATATAAGGTATTCACATAAACAGGGTTATGATACAATTTTTTCTTGGGAAGAAAGAAGGAGAGTAGATATAGAATCGATAATAAAAAGAACTATTCTCGATAGAGAAAAGCATTGACGGAGAATATCTCTGGAGGTGTAAATCATTTTTCGAGTGTAATATATTAGCAGAGACTTACACTTAAAGAGATTTGATCATTCTCAATGTTGGATAGAAATAACGGTTTTATGTTTGAAAGAGATTTGATCATTCTCAATGTTGGATAGAAATAACGGTTTTATGTTTGAATAGATCTACACCATGTTGAACATTGTTAATCTTTTCTTTGATTGATAGGAATATACTTTTGTAAGATTCAATACAAAATATCATGCTTGGCTGCTATTAATAAGCTAGACGCCTAATACAAACTACACATCATAAAATATATTTAGTTGGAAATTATTTAACAAACTCTGGTTGTGCTTCTCTTCTTGCTCATTTATTTTTACCATGGTTGTGTTTAGTAGTGAAGAACATGGGATATTGCGTCTTTCATAATGAAAGAATTACCATGAGTGAACTAGGCCAATTGAAGCACCATGTCACATGGAACAATGGAAAAAATTGAGGGCTTGGATGAGTTTGAATGCCAATATTGACCGTGGTCACATGGGACACTATACAATTCCAGAGACCAAATTCTAAAGGTTGAAGCCCAAGTTCCGTATAGTTGAGTATTCGGGATTTAGCGTCGAGAGCCAAGGTTTGAAGTATGTGCATTTATATATATGATGCGCGGATTATTAAACTATATTTTTTTTGTGTGGTGTTTACAGTCGTCATATGGCACATAATATGTGTTTTGATTATTGGCACGAGGTTTCAAAACATTAAGTGGGTTTTTATTTTAACCAGTTTTTTGTTGACACACATTGTGCGCAGAAAATGGGTTTTGATTTAGCCTAAAGTTTTCACATATAACTCTTGTCATTCAAATATTTGTGCATTGGTCCCTTGGAGAAGTGGGTTTGTATATGCTTTTTCTACTCTTTGAAATAGTGCACCTTTCATTTGGGCCTCAATCTATTGAAACCTTTTTTTGTAAGGTTGTCATGGTTAAAGTGGAAGATGACAAATTTTTGTAAGGTTGTCATGGTTAAAGTGGAAGATGACAAATAAGGGCATTGTTGTGAAATGTTGCCATAACGATGAAACTCTATGATGAGTATTGGAAAGGGGTATATGGGTCATACAACCTATATTTTATGGTTAAAATATATTTAGTGGCTCACCACTGTTACATGGTTATTATGTTTCATATTATAAATTTTTCTAGTAACAATAAATTCATTTTTATATAAATATAGAATTCATAAGCTAATTTGGTGTCAATTAATGAGTTGTGACACATGAGGGGTATACAATTTACTAAATTTTAACATTGCAAAATAGATTTAGAGACCCCGTAGAAAGGGATATCTGAATCCATCTACAGTGTTAAAATTTAGCAAATTGTACAAATTCATTGTCAAAATTGTAATTTCTATTGTCGGAGAGACACAACTGAAAAATGACCAAATAAATGACCTATTGTTAAGTGGTTATTTTTTGTTTAGTTATGTGGTACTTGCGATATCTTATCCAAGATCTTAAAACATTTGGCATCATAGCATCATAACCATATGCAATAAGATCACTGAAATATAGATAAGCACAACACAAAAGAAAGACACAAGAATTTTATCCCATGAAACCACAAGGGAGAAAACCCAACAACTTCTTCTATATAGATTTGTCACTTAATACAATGTCAAACAGATATAGAAATACCAAGGGATAACTTCCACAACTTCTTCTTCTTCTCTTCCGTAGAGAACTCGTCTTTCTCTCTCTTGGAGAGAACTTACTTGATCTTGCAATGTGTACAAATGAGGGAGAGCGCCTCCCTATTTATACTAATCATGCGTGTGACCTTTTTGGTCCAACAGGGTTGAATTCTGGACTTGACAAGGCCAACCTGTCCTTGTGTGAGACCAAAAATACATTTTACATTATTTCATTGGGGACTATTTCCCCGACTTACAACTAAGGTTTTACCTCGACTCTTTACATGACCAATTACAATAATGACACCTTCCAACCAGAGGGAAAACATCCCTGAAAGGAGGTACAATAAAAGTACAACAAAATATAATAATTATAATAATAATAATAATGCAATGAAGAATATCTTTCGAAGTTACATTTACAACCACAAATTAATTATGATATCTTGGGAATGATGTAAAGCTTATAAGCAAATTGCTTATGCTCCAAGAACATAAGACTATGTATAAGGTCATTAATGTAAGCGGTGCAAATATGCTTCATGCATTGATGCTGAGCTATGACACATGACGGGGTCTACAATTTACTAAACTATAACACTGCAGATGGATTTAGAGACCACTTATTAAGGGGTCTCTGAATTCGTCTGCAGTGTTAGAATTTAGTAAATTGTACAAATTCATTATCAAAATTGTAGTTTTTCATTGTTAGAGTGACACAACTAAAATTGACCAAATGTTATGTGGTCATTTTTAGTTTAGTTATTATCCCGTGACCATATTCGTCATTTATCTTGGTCATTTTATGTTAAGTTCTTATCCCGTTACCAAATTGGTCATTTATATTGGTAATTTTTAGTTATCTGACTTAAAATTTCTCAATTTTGGTCATTTATCCCTTGAAAAAACTACGGAGACCAAATTTTTTGGTTTCCTGGTCACTTATCTCTCATTTTGTACTAATGGCCCCTTCATGTATCATTGTTAACCTTTGCATATTGATAGATCCCTCCCTATGCCTATAATGCATTAACATTATTTAAAACCCTATGACATGAACCATAGGATCTTCCTTGTTTGGGCATGTGGCTCCACCTTATTCACTTGTTGCATTAACCATTTCTTAACAGTAGCTATCCACCTTCACATGAGCTCCTTAGTTCCATGACCCCTTGCCTTCTAGTACTCATACTATATTTTATCCCCTTTAGGCTTGGGAGTCCATATAGTTCAATCCCAAGAGTTGATCCTTATATCTTTGCTCATCATCTCACATTTATCATATCCCCATAGTCCCTAATAATGTTTTTTCTATGGTTGGTATTTCACAATTGGCATCATACAGTATCATGATCCCTCATATTGTCCATACAACAACATTAAATTGCACTTATAAACCTCCATCTCATCAACCCTGAAGGAAATACCCATTGGTGTCTTACCCTTGCTCAATTCCTAATACCACATCTGTTAGAATATTGAGAACGTGAGAAAATCATAGTACAATACAAAACATGCAAATTACAATCTATTCTAGTATTCAATCTAATCAAGTAAAAGATAACATGAATAAAAATGGAGATAAGAGAATATACAAGAGAATACCATATATATGTGGTAAGACTCCAAATGGGAAAATATCCATGGGAAGGGAAAATGATTTTTATTCCTCGAAATATATCCAACATTACAATTTGAGCTCCAGTCCACATATGTTATCCTAGAGTATTACAAATATTATCACAAAGATATAATGCTTCTCAAATTAAATGATACGAATACCCAAAGGCTCCTCCTCACCTCTATTATATACCACGAGGTATGAAAGAATAACATCCCAGAATACACGCAGGATAAATGATTTTCCACCTCTTTATATAATAAATGGTAAAAGGTGTATTTTTCACCATTATAAATGTGAGATAACTCAATATTATTATATTAAGACTTATTTTGATTGATTTTTCCTTCCAATGCTAGGTATGACATCCACTATACATCATTACACATGTAATTATTACAATTATACATTCCAACACTCACTCTTAATGACAACTATGAGAACAACACATAAAACAAGGAAGATTCCATTACAACAACTATCCCCCTTGATGAGAACTTCCTACATTCCCAACAAACTGCAAAGATACACAAACTTTGCTTGTCATGGATTTGGTCAAGATATCAATTGCTTGCTTATTTGTGGGACAATACTCCAAACAAATAATGGCATCCACAACAAGATCTTTGATATAATGAGTATCCGGGTCAATTTGTTTAGTTTTGGAGTGATACACTGAATTGTATAGAAGTTGAATTGCATTATGATTGTCACATCTCAACTTAGTAGGAGACTTCTGTACTAAACCAATCTATATCAGAACATGTCAGATACACATTGATTCTTTAGCTACCCTGTACTCTACGTCATAAGAAGAAAGAGAAATAATTCTCAACTTATTACTAGACCATAAACTCAGACCTAAACAAAGCTGAAAGATATATCCTACAGTAGATATTCTATATGAAGTATCCCCTTCCCAATGATAATTTGTATAACCAAGGAGTGAGATTGTAGCCCTACTAGAATAGAACACAACATAATGCAATGTCCCCTATAAATATATAAGAATTCTCTTTGCTAATGTCCAATGACTATCACGAGTCTTTCACATAAACCTCAAAACCATGTTGACTACAAAAGAGATATATGGTCTGATGTGTGTCAAATATATCAAACTTCCCACAAGCTGGAGATACAATGTTGCATCAACAAGAGGAGTATCACTATCAATAATTAACTTTACACCATATTGAAATGGTGTACATGACGACTTACAATCACTCATATGCAACAAGGAAACAAATTTGTCGCATACTTAGGTTGAGAGTAAAATACCATCCACCATATGCCCAATCTACAAACCTAAAAAATAATGTAATAGGCCTAAATAGGCCATTTCAAATTCTCTTTTAATATAATCCTTTATTTCATGTATCCAAGTAAGCTAGCTACCAGTAATAATAAGATCGTCAGCATAAAGTACAATTATGAGAACATCATCATCAAAGTCCTTCACATACCGATTTGGATAAGATACACACCGTTTAAAACCATTCTTCAAGAAATAAGCATCAATCTTTTGATACCAAAACATGCAGGTGTTGGTAAACATTTGAAACCAAGCACATAGTCCCATGATTCTAGTGTGGCAATTAGTTCGCATCATACTGATCTATGGTGCTTATTCAACCGATACCTTCCAACATAACTTGGGGGAATTGAACCTAAGACGTGAGCTATGATACCTACATGTTAGAATATTGAGAATATGAGAAAATCATACAAAAATACAAAACATGCAAATGATAAGCTATTCTAGTCTTCTATTTAATCAAATAACAAAGAACATGAATAAAAATGGAGATAAGATAATAGACAAGAGAAGACCAAATATACGTGGTAATATCCCAAATAGGGAAACATCCACAAGAAGGGAAAAATCATCTTATTCCTCAAAAGGTCTCCAACAATACAACTTGAGCTCCACTTCACATATGTTATCCTAGAGTATTACAAATATGATCACAAAGATATAATGCTTCTCAACTTAATTGATATGAATAGCCAAAGGCTCCCCCTTACTTCTATTATATACCAAGAGTCATGGAAGATAACATCCCAAAATACATGTGGGATAAATGATTTTTCACCTCTTTATATAATGAATGGTAAAATGAGTATTTTTCTCCCATATAAATGTGAGATAACACAATATTCTCCATTTGGCCATATGCACTATGTTAGAACATGGAAAAAAAATTTGGGCATCCACTACATTCGTGATAGACAAGCACTCATGTGCTTATTAATATTGTGGAAGCACTTAACCATCATGTTAAATTTGAGAACCATAGATCTATAGGAAAAATGAAATATATTGGAAATGAATTATGCACTGGAATAATTAAGATCAATATACACTGAGCACATAATTCATGACACAAATTTCAGATTAACAGGAAAAGAATTGCTCCGATAATCACAACATTAATTAATCAGTAATACAATGGTAGCACAATAAATAGAATTCGAATACTATGGATAGGATTTGAATCTACCAATTTAGTTTAGCTAACTCAGTGTGGAAAAATCACACCTGGAGCTCACTAGTTTAACTCCGGATGTCTAAATCGGTCTACAAGAGTGGGCTCCTATAATGTAGGGATTGGTCCCAGATGCACACAAACTCATGCATGAATATGGGATAACCTCTTGGTGTCCCCCATACTACAATGACACTAAATTAGGTAAAATGACCAGATGGACTATATTGGATAAGGCAGAATTGATTAATTGTAACTGGCATTTGCTTATTGGTTGGAGTAATTGTTATGTTAGCTACAGCCAATAAAAACACCTTGTTTTAATTGCCCAATCGATTCACGTTCACCTCTGCATTGAACCAAACTTCAAAAAAAGCTCACTTCCCTTGGTCTCAGTAATTTGAACATATTATTGTGGGAATCTGGGATTGGTTCGTTTGCCTTACACCTGTGGTTGTTCCTTTAATGCTCTCATCTGTCTGTTACCATGAAGATAGCCAGGTGTTTGCTGTTATGTACAGAAGTTCGCAATTTATATAGAAAATATCAATGCACAGCACGGCGATACCAATTTCGTACAACCAGCTGCATGGCATAGTGGAGCCTACAATAAAATATATCAATGCACAGCACTGCCATCTCCTAGTAGAACGGACATATCGTTATTAGTAGAGGATAGCATATGGAGCTTTTCACATGCACGTCACTTAAAAAATATAGCCAATTATAATTTGGTAATGTTATTTTCCAATTTTTATTAGTGATATGTTGAATTTTTATAAATGATATATTTAAATTCTTAACAAATAGAATGAAATTCCTAAAAACTTAAATACTATTTAGTTTTTTAAATTTGTTTTTAAAAAATCAAATTTTGTTTGTAATCTTAATGTGTTGTATTATTAGATGGTATTTTACTAGTGTCCTTAAAAAATTGTAATTATAAATATTAAGATGGTCCTAAATACATTAAATTAAATTAAAAAATTGTAATTATAAATTTATTGAAATTTTGCTACTGAAAGCATTTATATTAAATTAAAAAATTGTGATTATAAATATTTGGCTTTAAAACTTTAAAGTTATTTTGGTTTGTAAATGATTAGTTATTAAGATTTCAATGTGGTTATTGGATATTGTATTATAAATGTATTTTATTGATGAATATTATTGTTATTATAAAGGGGTGATTGTTTAATATTGAATTATAAATATAATTATTAATGAATACAATATTAATTTGAGTTTTGTATTTTTCTGCCATCTTCTTGTATTATTATTATTATTGATTTTTTTGCTAGTTCTTATTTACATCAATTGGTATTGTAGCATGTTTATGATTCTACATACATAGAGTGTGTATGAGAAAACAATGCAAGAGAAGATGGCTGAAAATCTGGTCTACCAATCAAATAAGAAGAAAGTGTTTGGCTATTTATTCTTATTTTATTTTAAAAGATTGTATCTCAACTCACCTTGATAAGATCACAAATTCTTATCCTTTGATAATATAATATACACTTTGAATGCATTCAACCAACATATATTATGTGATGCTATTGAAAATTCGTGTAGTTATTATGCACTGTAACGTACCCGACTTCAAACACATCATTAAAAGTTTGAATACTTCTTAGATTCTAACAAGGAGTACCGATTATAAGTTTAAGTTTAAGTATAGAGGAATATTGTTCTTCTAAGTTTTAGGTTAACATGTCAATAAGTCAAACTAATTAAAACAATAAACCCCCTAACGACCTTTCCAATGCAACAATCCCCCATTCTACATGCGATGCAGTGTGATGACACATGAATATATTCAGACCAAAACCTCTTTACATGTTTACTAAATGTCATCACACCCATGAGATGCTGCCTATAGCCATTTAACCAAATATTAAATCAGGTTCACATACATTCCTAAAGACTTCACTTACGATAATATACAAATAAGCATTCCAACATTCCAAGGAGGCATAATTACAACACATAAATATACTATATTTATAATACTAAATCTAAGTCATCAAATCCCCGTCAAATCTAACCCGAAACAACCATATATGACCATATGGGATATCCAAATATCAGACCCTCTAATGATAAAAAAATACATAAGCATTCTAGCTTCTAGTACCATAAATAAATCAATATCATTACAATTCATTATAGCAACTTTATAACACTAATGTAAATTGGAATTTACCATGTTAATAACATCCATTAATCCCATGGAAGATATGATCCAAAACAACCATACAAAACCATATGGACTATCCAAAAATCAAATACCAACAACTACCATAAATCATACAATCTAGCATCTAACAACTAGATTAACATATTCACATACCTACTTTGTGAGCTGTTAATTTAACAACATCAACCTTAGCCATTAAACATGAACATATAAATCATTATGAAGCATAATATAACCAAGATATATCAACCTTCGTGGGTGCATGTGCATCAATAACATAGTTTAAATAATAGGTCAAGAATACTTATCTTTTATATATGGTGCAACTAGCATCCACAGGTCAACGCTCCTCCCAATCTTAGACACCGTCAAGCCAAAATTTTTGAGCATCTCACCTCAAAGCTAAGTTCATGGATCCACATGCTAAGAAACACTCTCTTTCTAATTCGATCTCTAAGGATAATACTCAAGCCCACAACCTTAGAGTCATGACTAGGATTTCTTCAACACAATTTTCCTCTTCTCCACCTACTTACCCCTCGACTCCACTACTAGGTAAAATGGTCATCCCTTAACCTTTTAGGTCCCTTAGGTCATCGTCATTCACCATCAGGATTTATGTGTAGGTATAGGACAGAGACAAGCAGTGGAGACGAAGTGGTGGAGGTGGAGGAACTATGTTGCACCCAAGTTTATCCATAAGGTTTTATTTTGCCCAAAATGTATCCTATTCGAAAAAAGACTAGAATATTCTAGGAATATTTCGTATTTTGGGCATAACCTTTCTCTCATAACTAGGAATTGGGAGGACTTTAGACCATTGGAAATATCTTGAAATTATCTACAACTTTGTTGTTTTGCATTTTTCCTAATTCCTTATCGTTCATCTAGGGAGGGCGTTTTAGTAACAAAGCATCTTTTAAAAGATGATTTGTTAGTAAAACGTCTGTCTCGGACAAACGGTAAGGAATTAGGAAAAACGAAAAACAACAAAGTTCTAGATAATTTCAAGACCTTTCTAATGGTCCAAAGTCTGCCCAATTCCGAGTTACGAGCGGAACTATATTCTTAAAATAATAAATATTCTGGGAATCTTTTCACTTTTTGTTAAATAGGATACATTATAGAAGATGGTAGAATGTTATGGCTCAAATATCTGTTTTGAGAAGCCGCAACTCGATCCATCACCACCTACTTAGTCCTCCATCCTACTACTGGGTGCAGTGGTGATCCCTTCACCTCCTAGGTCCCTCAGCTCATCACCATTCACTATCATGATTTATGTCCAAGTCTAGGACAGAGATAAGCGATGGACATGTAGAAACTATACCAGAGTTTCCCATGCTTACTTCAAACACAGCACAATATCCCCGTTCTCTAAACACACTATTCACACACATAACAAAGCTTGCATGGATTCCCAAGCTCACAATATTACCTAGCTCTTAGCAAGGATGGCATGAACAACTCATCTCCCCTTAATGAATGAAAGAATGAATAATAAAGAATTATCCCCCAATGAAAAGAAATTCTAATTCATTTCATAGAAAATTTGAACTCACTAGCATGGATAACTTAGGTTCACTGGTAAGCAACTCGAATTCACTGAGGGCTTTACCAAAATACTGGATGACCATTTGAGTTCTCATGAGAGCAACTTGAATCCACTAAGGCTAACTCAAATCCACTAGAAAAACACTCCCAATCTCTGGGGATAACTCGAGTTTACTAAGGTTGACTCAAACCTCCCCAAAATCACTCCCATGCACTCAAGACAACACAAATTTCACCTACTGACTCGACTTTCCTTAAAATCAATCCCATACACTTCTAATTGATCCAAATTTACTCTAGTTGACTGAGGATAACTCAAATTAGACTCAAAACCCCTTTAACTGACTGAGGATAGCTCAAATCCCCCAAAATCACTCCAAATGCTTGAAGGTAACTTGAGTCTAGCCTAAATTTGCTTTGATTAACCGAAGATAACTTGCATAAGGAGTATTCTCATCATGCATGGTGCATGGTGCATGGTTGCATGGGTACATGGGTGCATGTAAAGAATCAATTAGGTGAAATAGGACCTCCATATTCCATTAAAATAAAAATTAGGAAATATATAGTAATGTTAGGAAGGGAAACAACTCCTAGTCCCCCCAACCCCCTCGCATGTGGAATCCAAGATCCCCTAGCCACATTTGTTTTCCATGTTGAGTTGTGGTTGAGCTATTATTTAATTATAGGTAAATGATAATAACAATGTTCATAGTCCATAGTCCAAGGATCTAGTGCCAACATAATAACCAAATAAGAACATTACACATGCTTGAGGCTTACCGTTCGGGCATTACATGCACAATCAATCAATACAAGATCATATTTTTGGAATAAAAATTAGTTTTACTTACTTGTAATATCCTCTAAAGTTTTTTAATCAATTTTCCATCAAATCTCAAACTCAATGCAACCCACTTCTCTTGTGTTTCATCAATGAAGGTTCCTATGAATTGGACTAAGGATTTTCTATCCTTTAGACGTTCAATTATTCCTCAACCCCATAAGCATATGAACCATCATCTCCTCCATAGATTCTCACTCCTCGTTCAATTTCCATCAAACACCCACACAAGACCTACAACCACTTGTTCATTAACCTCATAGTGACCTACCTTGTGGCATTTATCCCCAAGGGTGATATTTCACATATCAAAACATATATAAGGATAGAACCTTTTCCAATCACTTTTTCCATAAGTATTTACGGTGCATGTGGCCTCACTCATTGCATTTACCCAATGTTTATGTGCCTAAATAAAGTTGATAAAGCTCACTTATGATGGTTGCAACATAGATAATCTTTGTATGCACCACTCTTAAACCATGTCCAAATTTCTAAAAAACATGGTGAATATCTTCTCGTTGATAAGGATAAAAAAAAAAACTTATGGGTTGCAATACGATAATGTTGAAATATTGTAACTTCGAAGAATATTCTATATGTATTTTTTGTGGTCCTCGATGTTCCTACCAAGAGAATCACTTGTATTTCTTTATACCCCGATGTTTCTAATCAGGAAAACTAATAAGAGTCATGAGGAAGTCCCCTCCATTGTAAGTCGGGTCATTAGTACCCTAGTTGTGGTTACTTGAGCCTACAAGATTAAATTAGGATTACTCAAGCCTACATAACTGAATTAATTATTAAGTGAATGAAAGAATATAAATAGAGGTGTGGTGCTCCTCATTTGAGACACACACACTCACTTGTGTAGCGCATGAGAGAGAGAGAGAAAGAGTTGCGGCTGGAGAAGAAGGAGGATCAATCTTTTGGGTTTTACCTTTTATATTTTTGGGGCATCTATATTGAGGAAGCTTTTTGCTGGGTTTTTTCGCAAGACAAATNATCCTGTTTATATGCTTTTGTTATGAAATTGAAATTAAATGCTGATGATCTAGCTTAGCATATGGAATTTTAACATGGTATCAGAGCTAGCCTGAATAGGATAGATTTCACAAGGTGAAAAATCCCTCTCTCTCTCCCCGGAAGAAATTAGGGTTTCAGAAAAAAAATTTGATTTTCGGAAAACTGCTTGCATAGAAAGTTGCACACTCCCAGAGTGCATCTATTGAACCTGGAATCGGGGTTTTTGGGTGAGTGAGTCTCCGGGAAATTCAAACCCCAGTCTAACAACTGTACCAGAAAACTGTAGAACCAGAAAATAGCTGGAAGCTGCAGAGCTGAATCTCACAAGTCTGGTTTGGAAGGAGAATACTTGAGATCTCTAGAAACCAAGCACACCAGTCAACTCACCTCAGTCAAGCACATCTCCTGGCAAGTTCAGTTTCTCATTCCGCAGAATTTCAAATTTTTGTGATTTTCTGACAAGATGGCCCCAAGCACTAAGCTTGAGGACAAGCTAGAAGGCATGGAGTATTTATCAGCATGGAAATATAGGATTGGTCTCATTCTCCAAGAGAATGATCTTGATAAGTATATCAAGGAGGAAGTTGCAGAACCTGAAGAAGCTGAAGCTAAGGAGAAGGACAAGAAGGATATGATTAGGGCACAAAGGATTATTGTTGACTCTATCAAGGATCACTTGATCCCTCAAGTGTCATCCAAGAAGACTCCAAAATAAATGTATGATTCCCTATCCAGAATGTATGAGGGTATAAACATCAACATAAAGATGAATCTAATAGCTCAACTAAAGAGCACCAAGATGAATCATGGAGAATCCATCCAAGACTAATTCACAAGGGTTTCTCATATAAAAGAACAACTAGAAGCCATTGGAGACAAGCTTGATGAATATGAGATGGTTATTACTGCTCTCAATGGTCTCACTAGACCCTGGGAGTCATTCATCCATATGATGTGTACCAGGAAGGAAAGCATGAAGTTTGATGTGGTATGGGAAGACTGCATTCAAGAGGAGACTAGAGTGGAAAATAGAGAAGCCTTACTAAAGGAGGATGATCAAGCCCTAGCCACTCATACCAAGAGAAGAAGAATTCAACCCAACTTCAAGAAGGGAAACAAGAGGGAGTATCAACCTCCCAGGAAGTTCCATAAGACAAGAGAAAGTCTCCCCGAAAGGAACTACTCCGGATTTCAATGTTTTCATTGTGATAAGATAGGACACATTGCCAGAAATTTTCCTATGAAGAGACAAGAATATAAGAAGAAGATCAACAACAAAAAAAGACATCATGCTCATCTAGCTGAAGATGAAGACGAAGAAGAAGAAGAGGAAGGACCTCCAAGAAAGCAAGCAAGAGAAGAAGATGCAGAAGAATATGTATTATTCTCAGCACTCTCTGGATCTATTACACATGGAGAAGATACTTAGCTTATTGATAGTGGTGCTTCAAAGCACATGACAAGACAAAAGAAGACTCTATCAAAACTTGAAGAAAAGAACTCTCCTCGAAAAGTATCTCTAGGAGATGACTATGAATATTCGATTAAAGGAATTGGGGAAGCAAACTACAAGCTTGTTTCAGGGAATCCCCTGAAGATGAAAGAAGTGCTATATGTACTAGGTCTGAAAAAGAATTTACTTTCTATCTCAGATTTAGATAAGAAAGGATTCAAAGTTGCATTCATAGATGGCCAAGTACTCATGTGGCCCAAAGGAAAGAATATTGAAGATGCAGTTATCATTGGTGAAGAAGAAGAAGGCCTATATAAACTTAAGGGACATTCAGAAACAACCCTTGTTCATGAGTCCACTGATCCTAGTGAACTATGGCATAGAAGGCTTGCTCACATCAATTATAAAGCACTACATCATGTGAACAAAGAAGTGACAGGATTACCAGACATGAAGATCAAACATGAAGGCATTTGCAAAGGATGTGCGAAAGGAAAGAATATCAAGAATCCATTTCCGAAGAGCAAAACAAAAACAAAAGGTATGTTAGAATTGATTCATTTAGATGTGTGTGGTCCAATATCCTCCACATCTTTAAGTGGTTTTGAATATTACATTACATTTATTGATGATTATTCAAGAAAGACACGGATATATTTCTTGAAATCAAAGAGCAAAGTGTTTGAGAAGTTCAAGGAATTCAAAGCCTTGATAGAGAATCTCTCAGACAAAAGGATCAAGACACTCTGATCAGACAATGGCGGAGAGTATACTTCAAAAGAACTTGAAGCCTTTTGTAAATATGTCGGAATCAAGAGGGAACTAACCACTCCCTACAATCCTCAATAGAATGGTGTTGCAGAAAGAAAGAACAAGACTATCATGGAAGCAATGAAGACAGTGATATATGATCAAGATCTTCCAATGCATCTATGGGCATAAGCAACCAGAACTGCTGTATATGTACATAATAGAATATCTCACAGTGCTCTTGGATTCAAGACTCCAGAAGAGATATTCACAGGAAATAAACCTGAGGTAAGTCACCTCAAAATATTTGGTTGTCCAGTCTATTTTCATATACCGAAAGAGAAAAGAACCAAGTTGGATCCTTCTGGAAAGAAGGGGATATTTGTTGGATACTGTGAAGTATCCAAGGAATTTAGAATTTACATTCCTGGATTCCATCACATGGAAATCAGTCGAGATGTGACATTCGATGAAGAAGTATCCCTCAAGATATCCAGGAAGTGCCAACATGAAGAAGTGTTGAGGAAGAGGCACCTCCAAGAAATAAAGAAACTACATGTCTCCCTGAAGATGAAACTATTGAAGAGCATGACGTGACAGAACCACAAGAACCTCCTATGATGGAGATGTCACGAAAGAGAAAGCCTGCTTGGGAAAGAGAGATTATACAAGAAGCAGAAAGATATAGAGCTCCTGAAGGCTCCAAAAGAGTAAGTAAGAGGCCTAAGACATTTTCCAACAATATAGCCTTGATGTGTGATCTTGTAGATCAAGAACCTACAAACTACGAAGAAGCAACACAGAAGAAAGAATGGGTAGAAGCAATGACTAAAGAATACCAGTCAATAATGAGGAATGATGTATGGGATATAGTTCCCAAACCAGAAGGAAAGAGTGTAGTATCCTCCAAATGGATCTACAAGATAAAACATGCAGCTGACGGAAGTATCGAGAAGTATAAAGCAAAATTTGTGGCCAGAGGTTTCTCTCAGAAAGAGGGAATTGATTATGAAGAGACTTTTGCACCTATAGCATGGTATACTTCAATTAGAGCTATCATGGCACTTGCAGCCATGATGAAGTGGGACTTACACCAAATGGATGTGAATACAACCTTCCTGAATGGTGTGATTGAAGAAGAAGTATACATAGAACAACCATAAGGATTTGAAGTTGAAGACATACGTACTCATGTATGCAAGTTGAAGAAGGCCCTGTATGGCTTGAAGCAAGATCCCCAACCTTGGTATGGAAGGATAGATAGTTTCCTGACAAGCATGGGCTTTGCCAAGAGTAAAGCCGATCTTAACCTTTACCTCAAGGTTATAGAAGATGAACCTGTCATACTATTACTATATGTGGATGATTTATTTCTGACAGGGAATGAGAAACAGATTGTGGAAAGCAAGAAGAAACTTGCTGAAGAATTTGAGATGAAAGACCTTGGGTTAATGCATTACTTCCTAGGTCTGGAAGTATGGAGAAGTTTAGAAGGAATCTTTCTCAACCAGGGAAAGTATGTTGTAGAGATATTGAAAAGATTCAATATGTTGGAATGCAAAGCCATGACCACACCCATGGATTCCAACCTGAAGTTATTAGTTGATGACTCATCAGAGTTAGTGGGTGTGACTCAATACAGACAGATTATTGTGTCGTTGATGTATCTAACAAATACCAGACCAGACATTTGTTTTGCTGTGAACACCTTGAGTCAGTATCTAGTTCAACCCAGACGTGTTCACCTAATAGCTGCAAAACATGTGATGAGATATCTGAAAGGGACTATAGACTTTGGTCTATACTATGATCTAGGCCATGAGTATAGACTGTATGGCTATACGGATGCAGATTGGGCTAGAAGTGTATCAGATAGGAAAAGCACATCAGGTGGATGTTATAGTCTGGGATCTACTATGATTTCATGGTTTAGCAGGAAACAGTCCAATGTTGCTCTTAGCACGGCTGAAGTAGAATATATAGTAGCTTACTCTGCTAGTTGTGAAGCCATATGGCTTCGGAAGCTGATGTCAAATTTATTAAACCTGGAATTGGATGCTACCATGACTCTATGTGATAACCAAAGTTGTATAAAGATGACAGAGAACCCAGTGTTCCACGATAGATCAAAGCACATAGAAATCTGGTATTTCTACATTCGAGATATGATGCAGAAGGGATCCATAAAGCTCTAGTATGTAAGTACCGATGAACAAGTTGCTGATGTGCTGACGAAGCCTCTGTCTCGGGTAAAGTTCGTGCACTTTTGAGATAAGCTTGGTGTTGTTCGGAAAGACCTTCCTCAAAAGGGGGGGCAGTGATGTTGCAGTGGGATTGTATCATCCCTGGACACTTGTCCTAAAGTGATCGGTTGACTTCGGTCCTCGAGAATGAAGAGGGATTGTATCATCCTAGGACATCTGTCCATAATGGATCCGGTGACTTCGGTCCTCGAGAATGTGGTGGGATTGTATCATCCCTGAACTTCGGTTCATAACGGATCTAGTGGCTTCAGTCCTCGAGAATGTGGTAGGATTATATCATCCTTGAACTTCGGTTCAGAACGGATCCGGTGACTTTAGTACTCGAGAATGTGGTAGGATTGTATCATCCTTGAACTTCTGTTCAGAACGGATCCGGTGAATTCGATACTCGAGAATGTGGTAGGATTGTATCATCCTTGAACTTTTGTTCAGAACGGATCCGGTGACTTCGGTACTCAAGAATGTGGTAGGATTGTATCATCGTTGAACTTTTGTTCAGAATGGATCCGGTGACTTCGGTACTCAAGAACATGGTAGGATTGCATCATCCTTGGACTTAGTCCTAAAGTGATAGGGAGTGATTATCCCGTAATTAAATCCGGTGACTTCGGTTGTCGAGAATGTGGTGGGATTGCATCATCCCTGGACTTTAAGTCCAAAAGTGTTCCGAAGACTTTTGTCTCCGTATTGTGGATTGCAGGTTGTTGCCGATGATGATGATGTTCCTGATCGAAAGATCAAAGTGTGATGATGATGATGCTACTGATCGAAAGATCAGAATGTGATGATGATGATGTTACTAATCGAAAGATCAAAGTGTGATGATGATGATGTTATTGATCAAAAGATTAGAGTATGATGATGATGATGATGATGTTGATCGAAAGTTCAGAATATGATGATGATGATGATGCTGATTGAAAGATCAGAATATGATGATGATGATGATATTGATCAAAATTTCAGAATATGATGATGATGATTTTGTTGATCGAAAGTTCAATGTGTTGCTGATGATGTTGTTGATTGACAGGTAAAAGTGCTGATGATGATGTTGTTGATTGAAAGGTCAAAGTGCTGATAATGATGTTATCAATCGAGAAGTCAAAGTGTTGTTGCTGTTGAAGATTGAAGATGAAGACTATATGATGTTGAAAAGCTTCCAATGATTTATATATGTGTCACCCTGATGATGATGATGATGATGCCCTCCTTCTCCTACTGTTGTTGTTGTTGATGTTGTTGTAGAATACCCTTCTTGTTAAGGGGGAGTGTTGAAATATTGTAACTTCGAAGAATATTCTATATGTATTTTTATGGTCCCCGATGTTCCTACTGGGAGAATCACTTGTATTTATTTATACCCCGATGTTTCTAATTGAGAAAAATAATAAGAGTCATGAGGAAGTCCCCTTCGTTGTAAGTTGGGTCATTAGTACCCCAGTTGTGGTTACTCGAACCTACAAGATTAAATTAGGATTACTCGATCCTATATAACTGAATTAATTATTAAGTGAACGAAAGAATATAAATAGAGGTGTGTCGCTCCTCATTTGAGACACACACACTCACTTGTGTAGCACATGAGAGAGAGAGAGAGAGAGAGAGAGAGAGAGAGAGCTGTGGCTAGAGAAGAAGGAGGATCAATCTTTTGGGTTTTACCTTTTATCTTTTTGGGGCATCTATATTGAGGAAGCTTTTTGCTGGGTTTTTCCCTTTAGGGTTTTCCCAGGATAAATATGTGTTGTTCTTGTGATACTGTTTCTTTCAGTGATCATGTTTATATGATTTTGTTATGAAATTGAAATTAAATGTTGATGATCTAGCTTAGCATATGGAATTTTAACAGATAATACATTTGCAAAAATGTTGAAGGCATGTCCCGAAGCTATGCCAAATTTGGAATGAGTCCTCTAATGTAAGATTTAATTTCATGTAGTTGAAATCAACTAAATATTCAATATATTCAAGTACCTCCCCATACACACAGTAAGTGGAGCTTAATGGAAGAAGTGTCAACCCATATGGAAGTTTTGGTCTTCTCTAACTTCTGAAAAAAGGGATTATACATATTTTTAGCTTTGTGTTCCAAGAATTTTTTTTCTGCTTTGTGTTCCAAGAAATGATTTTCCACTTTGTGTTCCAAGAATTCATTTTGACATGGATTCTAGTAGTAGCTTCAATGAGTGGGAATGAATATAAGTACATATTGTCATGTGACATCAATTCACTAGTGGCTTATAAAGTGGATAAACTAGGAGGAAAGCTATTTACAAAATCTTTTTCATGTTACAAAATCTTTTTCATGTTGGAACCTAGAAGGGAGCCAAAATTCTAGAATGAATTTAGTGAACTGAGTGTAAAGTACATGGATTTGACCATTGATGTAGAACTTGCTTTCACTATTCAACATCACTGTCATTCTTGTCATAAGGAAGCATTTGACACATAGGATTAATATGTTCAACCTTACTTCTTCCATAAAAGTGTATTGTGAAAAGGAACTCGTGCTAAGGAACCATAGTATATTAAAGAGCATGTGATATAGACTGTGGAGAATTATATTGAAATTGCAAATAAAAGGTTTCAATCATAATAGCATAATTCAAATATGAATGCAGATATGAATACTACTAGCATAGCCACAAGTAAAGTGGTTGGTGAACGTCGATAGGCATAGCCATCCACTTAGTTTTGTGGAGATGGATGGCTATTAAACAAAGGCTAAACATCAAACTAATTACGTTGATAGGCGTTTAAATATCATCTGAGACTTTGGGATTCCTTGAGCAGATCAACAAGATTAACTCTAGTGTAACAAGTACATACTCATGATTCATTTCATGGTCGTCGTTTCTTGTTATGCTTAAATGCATCTTGATTAATATTTAAATAAGCTTCAGTTAAGTGAATATTAGTTACTGTTTTTTTTTAAATCATTTTTTTGTTTTTCTGTTTATTAAATAGTATTTGTTTTATATTTATATTAACTAGTTTAATATTTATGTTATACCATAAATGAATAACTATAACAATATTAAATGTTTAGCCTTTGTTTAACAACCAACCATCTCCAAAAAACTAATTGGTTGGTTGCACCTATCAGCGTTCACCGACCACTTTACTTGTGATTTTGGGCTTCCTTGAGTGGTTCAACAAGATTAACTAGAGTGTAAAAAGTGTGCAAACGAGATTTATTTCATGGTCATCATATCTTGTTATGCTTAAATGCATCTTGATTAATATTTAAATAAGATTGAGTTAAGCGAATATCGGTTTTTGTGTTTTTTTTTCCCATATCAGTTTTTGTTTTATCTTTATATTCATTAGTTTAATATTTATGAACTAAAACATAAATGGATGAATATAATGATATTTAATGTTTAGACTTTGTTTAACAACCAACCATCTCCACAAAACTAAGTGGCTGGATGCACCCATTGACGTTCACTTGCCACTTTACTTGTGGTTGTGCTAGTTACCAAATCGTTATAGCTATCTATTTATGGTATAACAAAAACATTAAACTATTTAATATAAATATAAAACAAATACTATTTAATAAACAAAAAAACTAAAACTTATATGAAAAAAAACAAAAAACAAAATTGGAATCTGCTTAACTTAACTGAAGCTTATTTAAATATTAATCAAGATGCATTTAAGCATAACAAGATACAATCACCATGAAATCAATACCAGTTGTACATTGTTACACTCGGGTTAATCTTGTTGATCCACTCAAGGAAGTCAAAAATATCAAATAATATCTAAATGCCTATCAACGTAATTAGATACGAAAAAAATCTGAAGTAGACTTCTTATATATGATAAATTTAATTAAATACACACAACACACACACAAATATACTACTAGCACAACCACTTAATTTGTGGCAGGGGAACANGAAAAAAATCTGAAGTAGACTTCTTATATATGATAAATTTAATTAAATACACACAACACACACACAAATATACTACTAGCACAACCACTTAATTTGTGGCAGGTGAACACCAATAAGACACAAATTAAAGGTTGTACGATATTACCCCTTATCCATGAATAAACAACCTTTTATTCATGTATTAGCTATAGTTATCCATACGACGATAAATTTGATCTAAATAAATTCGATCTAAATAGTACATTTATCTCATCTCTTGATGCAATCTAATAAGCATAGCCATAAAATTTTAAAATATGATGTATAGTAACAATATTTATAAACAACAAATGTCGATGCACTACCAAGCGATTGGATTTGTGATTTGTGTAGAGATACGATTCCTAGGAGAATAAATGCAGTCGCTAACTCCCAACTTCACAAAAAACACCATCATTGCAACGTGAGCTCCATTTCACCCTACATAAACCAAGCCAAACATAGATCGACATATATCAGTGTTAATGAGGGAATGAAATAAAGTAAATAAATATTATCTTATAAATCTTAATGCAACCAAAAGAGAATTAATATATAATCGTTGGTCAACTCTAAAAAGGTTATCAAATGATCACCTGTACGAAATAAGTCCAAAAGACAATTAATATATAATCGTTAGTCAACGCTAAAAAGGTTATCAAATGATAACCTGTACTATATAATGATTTAGTAATGTAAAGGCATGGCAGGGATCAAATTTGAAGGGCAGGCTTTCATTTCACTTTGAAGGGTTGTGAGAAATTGAACCCTTCAATGTTGACATGTAAAAATAATTTATTTTTTTCATTTGAAAATGTAAGTGGATAACAAAATCTCATTATTTATTAAAAGTTGTGTATAGAAAAAAATGACAATTTAAGAAGAAATCGCAAGTGATTCAACATTTACATGGAATTAGTGAGGTAAACCATGTACATGATGATTTATCACGTCCAAATTCTTTTTATGGGGGATTACTCAAGAGTTAGTATAGAGGAGGAGAGACTAGAATAAAGGTTGGGAATGAAGAACATGTAGCGGTGATGGGAGATGAGATTGGGACAAAGCTCATTTAGAAAGAGATTGGTGCACTTTTTTTGTTAATGTGAACATAGTGATAACCATTAAGAGTATTGGTTTCTTGTATTGCATTGTTCTTTGGCCTCTTTATTTTGTGACAGGAAATGTTTGTTTCCTATCATGCGAAAGTGATTAGAGTAGTTGAGAACTACTCACTACCTTATCTGAATGAAAAAGATGAAATTGGGGATGAAAGTAGCCTCATGGGGTACTAAAGCTTATTTGTGTCTAGAATTGTTTTGAGAAGAGCTACACTACTAGAAGTGCTATGTTACAAGGCCAAAAGAGATCAGGCATGAGATTCCTAACATTAATAACAAAAACTAAAAAGATGATTTAAAATTGTTGATACTTGTTGTGACCACTTGATGATTACCATAAACAATGGTTTAAAGAAACAACATAAAAGTAAAAAAAAATAAAAGAATAACTTTTCCATGACATTTTAGCTTACATGTTTTGAAATGAACTTTTCTACATGCTATTAAAATCATTGGATTATTATCTTTCAAACTAAAAACATAAGTTTTTTCCAATCCACATTTCCATTAACAACAAAAAAAAGCTACA
Source organism: Pseudotsuga menziesii (assembly GCA_001517045.1). Lineage (NCBI taxonomy): Eukaryota > Viridiplantae > Streptophyta > Pinopsida > Pinales > Pinaceae > Pseudotsuga > Pseudotsuga menziesii. Next base: position 419,691 of record LPNX011073733.1, on the reverse strand, counting down.
AATACCATCACAAAGCTAATTGATATGTTTTTCCATATGGACCTAGTTCATGAATAACTAGCCATTCAATTTCAAACTCCAACTAATCCCTAAGAATCGTCTTCACTATAATAAACCTAAGTATTAGAACACTTGAAACATTATCCTTCAAACTTTAGTCTTGAGTCTACTAACATCTAGATGTCAAATGAGAGGGATTGATAGGGATTCCCATTTCTGTTTTCAAAACTCAGTGCATATAATTATTATTCAAACACATTGAAAAAGTATCCTTTAAACTTTAATGTGGATCTTACTAGTATCTAAATCTCACATAAGAAGAAGTTTGAGAGGGCTTCCACAATTATCTTTTCAAAATTCCATCTTATATTTACGTGAAAAGGTTAGACAAAAATCAAGGACTATTATATATTGTAATCTCTTTGTGAACCTTACATGATTCAAAAATGTCATTTTGACCAAAAAACATATTTACAATCTCTTCTCTTAAATTCCGGGTTGGTAGGTTTGAGGAGTGTTATCCAAGGTAATTGTAGACTCCATTTGATATTTCAACATTACAAACCTTTATCAAGATTCATCATCAATACAATGAGTTGAGTTGAATAACTGATAAATATTTATTAATATATCTTTAACAACACATTTCAATAGAAAACTAGGAAATTGATAATGTTGACTATATAACTAAGACCAAATCCAAACCCTAAAAATGTTAAGCTAGATAATAAGAAATTCCAAGTTGTGATTAAAACAAACAGGGTGAATTGCTACAATGATTCTAAACTTAGAATAGAATAAAAAACTAAACTAAATTTATTAATATTAAATATTTTTCTTAATGAATAAATTGCCTCAACCTATTTTTTATAAACTATAAAACTAAATGTAATATCTAACTCTAACCTATAAATGCTACAATTTTTTATATAAAAGAATAATTAAGATGATGTTTTAATAATTAGTGAGTTATTGGCCGTAACCTAGGAAATATTTAATGTAAGAAAACAATAGAAATTAACATATCTCATTTACTCTAGTATAACCTAAAAGGCATAATTCTAATAAAAATTAAAACTTTAAGATTAAGATCTACAACTTAATATTGTATTGCTTTTTATAGTAAAAGTTAATGTGGATTTCATTAAAGAACACTACAATAATTGAAGAAGAGCATCTTTTTTAAGAATCTAAATGAGGTCAATTATGGTAAAAAAACGTTTTTTTTAGCAATTCATCTCTTTGATTAATTTCACATTCCAAGTTAAGATTTTTTTACTTTTTTTTTCCTATTATGATTTATAGTTAATGGTCAATTTCGAATGTACACAAACTTATTGGAAATTGGAAATGAAAAGAAAATCATTTCTAACCCATAAGTGAGTACCCCAAATGAATAGTGATTAAGACTAGTCACAATAGTAAGAGGGAGATATACCCCTCTAGGTGAAATGAACCATGAAAAACATGTTATCTTACCTATGTAATAGAAAACTCTCCTCTCCCTATGTATTGCTTTCCGTGCCTGTAGTTCCTATAATGTAATGAAATTGAGTTGGAATGCTGGTAGTTCCTATAATGGTTCAGTCTATCTATTCATGAACTATTCATGAACAAATCTATCTTTCCATGCCATAAGAAAGAGTAAGAGTAGGTGAGTAGGTAGACTGCAGTAAGGGAAGGAGCACAAAGAAAGAACCAAAGTCAATACAAATTGAAATGGTTTACATCCAATGAATACATTACAGGTTCTTGTCCATGTGGCCTCCCTAATGTAGGATTTATCCTCATAAAAGTAAATACCTTCTATACCCTTAATTATATAAATATCCTAGAAATTGGAAATAAAATAGAAAAATCATTTCCAAGTCTCTCCAATATGGACATCTTATCCTAGCTAATTTGTGGAAACACTTCAAATTCTCCAACAAATATCAAGTATTTTAAACTTTTAATTTTAATTTTGTTTTGTTCTATTATGGTTTATGGTTTTCAGATGCACACAAAATAATTGTAAATCAGAAATAAAAAGAAAAGAATTGCCACCACCTAAATGTTTTAGGAGCAACAACTATTTATTCAACCTCCTGGAGCCCACAAGATATGACTATAATAAGCACTTGATTATTGTGTGGAAACCTATAATTCACATCTCTATGGCCCTCAAACAATTCACATTGGAAACCGTTGGGGCATCTTCTTCCATTCATGTCATGGAGCAAGATCTCATACAAATATGGAGACACGAGCACGGATACAACATTATCATTGTTTTAGCTAATGCAAGCCCATACATATATAAAGAAGTGTCTACTCTCCCGGTCCGTGGAGCATATAGTTTATTGAACATAGATAAGGGACAACTCTGTCGTGTCGGTGAAAAAGTCGGTCGTTAGGTCGTTGATAAAATAAGGCATTGGAACTTGGAAGGACCTTTGAATGGAGGACTGATTGCACTTGATGGCGGCTCTATTGGTCAAGTGCGATTGGGCCTACCTAAAAGAAAAACCCCACAATGTAACACCTAATGCTTTTAGGTAGCAACCATTTTTATCAACCCTAAATTAAGCAGGTATGAATCATGTCCTCCCCAAATGCTCAATTCAAAGTGATCAAACAAAAGCCTCAATTTTAGGTCAATTATGGATAGTCCCTCCAATGTATATCAAGTTTATCACCCAATTCGAAGTGATCAAACAAAATCCCCAATTTTAGGTGTATTATGGATAGTCCCTCCAATCTATATCAATTTTATCAGCCCTATCGGAAAGGTTAAGTATTTATTAGTCCACTACAAGGGAGAACTTAAAATTCTCCAACAAATATCACTACAAGTTGGGTGTCTAGTGTCTACCAAAGTCAACAAGGAAGGCAAATCATCAAACACACGTTTGGGAGGTTTACGACAGCGAGGATGTTAAAGCCATGTTCTTTTCTAGTTCATTGCACTTTGACTCCCTCATTCATGAACATCCGTCGAGGATTCCCTTGTTTAGATATATTGTTAGACAATTTTTTCTTCTTGTTTCCATTATTAGAAGGTTGACAGGAAAACAGAGGGGTTGGAGTCTACAACATTTACAGTGTCGGTTGTTAAATATTTTATCCTTTCAACCTTTGGATTTCATTAAGGAAATTGGAATAATTCAAACATTTGTATTTAATTATTTTTCTTTCTTCAACCTAATGTTTACAATTCACGGCAAATAAAGAGCAGTGACATATTTGGAACTCAAATACCAGTCTCTTTCTGCTTGCTCCTCTTCCCAAATGAAGTTGTGGTCCTAGCCTATTAAAAGTATACATTATTTTGGTTCTAATCTCACTTATATACTGGGTTTTCTAAGGTTAGATCTATTTAGTATTCAAGATTTAGTCTGGCGGATGTGTGGTCGCACAATACATTACAAATTTCAAACAACTTTTTGGATGGAGAAGTTTTAAACCCTTATATTTATAACATGAGAAGGAACTCCAACAAGCAACACATTTAACATTTCTCCATATATAAAATGTAACACAAGTACAAAATGTTGTACATACCTGTAAATTCACGACAACCAAGTCGACATCTTAGCTCTACAAAATCTTCTGGAGGAAATAGAAATTAGGGAGACAGTGAAACATGAAATTGGAGAGTTGAGAGTATGAGTCCCGAACTCTAACTGTTCTATACGTGTAAACCCAGGATAATTATTTTTTTCTCCCAGAGACTTCTCCAATCTATTTAAGTTCAGGGAAGCTCAATCTAGCCTACCCAACGTTCTACCTTTGCTTCTTTTTCTCCTACATGTCGCATAGGTGGAACCTTGGAGTTGTGCACCACAAAAGAAATGAGGAATTAGAATGCGCAGTTGTTTCCTTCTACAAAAGACAATTGAAAGCAACACCATCTCAATTCCGCAATATTTCAACACTCCTGAGTTGGTTTACCTTGCTCAAGTTAGGTGAATGCATGTTTATGTATTTCACATGATTACAAAAAAATCATTTTATAATTGCTTCTACATAGCATAGATATATATGTACAAGTGAGGGAAAATTGGGTATAGTTTTCACGAGGTGTCCAGAGACTTTCAAAGATAATTTTTTGTTTCGAGGGCGCTCAGGGTGCAGATCAGAGAGACCATGGGAGGAAGAGGAAGAAGAAGAAGCGGACTCAATTCAAAAGGCGAGGTGAGTGAGGAAGGGAGACATAATAGTGATATTTGCAAGAGCATCTCATTGGTGGTATAATGATGGGAGTGAGCCTCTCCAAATCATATCCATTGCCGACGCACTCATAATCAACTCTAGCGGAGGAGTTACTGTGTAAGCATCCTGAAAAATTAAGTAAGGATAATCTCAAGTTGGGTATATGATGAATTATTTCATTTCTTTTAGAGATTACTATATGCATATTATACAAAACGTATCTCTAGTTGGCACTCCGTTCCAGTTTCCTTTGTCTTTGCTACCTAACCCTCTTCCTCCAATGCGACGGGAAGACTAAGAAGCCTAGGTGGACTGTGACAGACTGGGAATGTTGATTCAAATGATTCTGACCCTAGTAAATGAATGGAAATTGGAATAAATCTTGGAACACTGGACTAACTAGTATAGGATATGATTCATGAACACAAACAAAAGGAGACGTGTTGCTAGCCTGCTACCAAATATTTGTCATCCTAGTCCTGTGGTGGTGATAGAAATGTTTGGAACTAGGTGAAACCCTGGTCTGTCAACTTAGAGACCCATTGGACCAGGTTAGGTTCTAATTCGACAAAGAATGCTCAATGCATTGTAAATTACAACTTGTAAGTTGTAACCCAAAAAACACCATTATTTTTTTTCCTTACGAATCCTTCACAATGGAGGAATGTCAAATCAATTCACCATCCATAAATATGACTCATATGAGCATTTAATTTCACATCATATACTCAAATACTCAAGTGACTTGTAGGTTGTGAGATCAGGTGACTCGGTGAACAAGAATATGCCAGATGGAAAACCAAGTTGGCAGGCTGGAATTTTCTCAGACCAAGATTTAATATTTAATGAAGTTGACGAATCGGTAATGCAAGCAAATGCCATTAAATGCTTTAAAAGTGAACATCAAATACCGAGTCACAGTCCCAACTCATTGAGTTGAACTTGGCACTGGCAGCACAGTGGCCCACTATGGTCCGTGCCCATTGGGACCCAGATCCTCATCCATGATCCGATTATTTGAGGGCACTTGGGCAAACTCTAAGTCCATATTCTTCCACAATTCACTGAATCATTGATAACCTGGAAGGGAAAATTTTGTAGTTGCCCTTCTGTTGCAAATTTACTGAGGCTTACTCAATTTCATTATTGATGGGCTGGAAATTAAACCAATTTTTTTTTGCATGGTAAATTTTTTTTGACCTTCTATGAAGGGTAAAATGGCGTTTGAAGGGCTCTGAAGGCTTCAAATTTGAAGCCTGATGGCAAGAGATATATAAGGATTTCAGAAGTAATTGATTACTGAGGAAATCGAAATCGAAATTAATTGAGTGTGTCTTAAAGAAGAAATGGTTGCTAAGGGAGAACGATCTGTGAGAGAGAGAAAATATCTTTGAATCCCTACTTCTCCTTCCTTGGAAATGGAATCCATGTAGACTCGAGGATATGCTTTGTAACTTGCAACTAAAACCAAGCACGATCATTGGCCAAGTAAATGAAATGGACATATAACTCATGTATCCAACTCATGGAACAAAATATGAATGAAAGAAATATATATATATATATATGTGTGTGTGTGTGTGTGTGTGTGTGTTTTGGCGATTTAAAAAGAATGAGGTGAAATATTAAATGATAATTCCATCATCATCATCCAACATGCGCTTTCCAATGAAGTCGAGTTTTATGAATGCATATGCTCTTTGGGAGCCTAAGTTAAACTTCATAAAATAAAAGTTCTAAATCATAAGATGAAGGAATGAGAAAGCAATGAGGAAATATCTCCATTCATAGGTAATATCTTTGAATTGAAAGTTAAATTTTGATTAAAATTTAAATAAGCTTTATGAATATCAGTTTTTTGTTTTTTTGTTTATTAAATAGTATTTGTTTTATGTTTATATTAATTAGTTTAATATTTATGAACTATACTAGAAATGGATAACTATACGATCTTTAATGTTTATCTTTTGTTTAACAAACAACCATCTCCACAAAGTTAGGTGGATGGTGTTGGGTATGTGTTATATTCTTTGCATGTATAGGGGGGAAGATGGGTTTTTTCAGCAGTGCACCTGACGATCCCTCCGACACCTTCACAGAAACAATCGTTCTCAAGCGCAACTAGTACCAATTTTTTTTGGGAATCTTCTAAACATGTGTAATTTAATCTCACTTAATGGATTGAAGTCTATTTTCTAATATGAGTGAACGGATTAGGGTATTGGATGTTGCAAAATACCTATATTTTGTATTGTGAAGAATTCACAATGATAATAATAAAATAGGAGGTGTGGCTCCAAGGTTTGCTAGTTTTCTCAGTTAAGGGTTTCTAGGATAAATCTCTATGTTTTATGCGTAAATGTTGTGATGTAATCTCTACTTTCCTTAAAGAATCTGTATGCTTTGGTTCTTTGCATAGGTTTAAAACTTACATGGGGCATCCGAGATCGATTATTAGCATTAGGGGGATGCCTTTGTTACTGAGGGTTCGATGTGGTTGATAGATCTCGGGTATGTGATAAACGTGGTTTCACTAGGAGCTTTGTAGTGTTGATTTGTGCATTGAAAGAGAATAGCGAGTAGTTCGAGAATTGAGATCGAGAAATTTAACAGACATAACTCTGAGCTATGGAAGATAAAAACAGAGGATCTTCTTGTAGATCGAGAACAATGGATTGATGTGGATCCAGGTACAAAACCCACTGGAATGTCACAAGAATATTAGGAGTAATTAGAAAGAAGGGAAAGGAGTACAATTACACTATGCTTATCGGACTATGTGTTGTTGAATGTATATGGAGAAGATAGTGTAGTAAAGCTGTGGACGAAGTTAGGGACCTTTTATCAATCAAAATCCATTGTAAACTATTTTCATCTGAGAATGGATGAAAATGACACGGTGACAGATCATCTGAATGTATACAATACTCTGGTAAGTTAGATAACCTCTGTTGGCATTAAAATGGCTGAAGAAGATAAAATAATTACATCATTATGTTCTTTTCCAGATTCCTGGTACAATCTAATTGTTGCAATAAGTAGTGCTAATCAAGTGACCCTAAAAGTTGATGAAATAGTATCATCCCTACTATTAGAAGAGATGAGGTAGAAAACCAAATATACCCATAGCATGGATTCCTTATTTGTGAGAGGTCGCCCCCAGGAGAAAAGCAAAAATAAGGGATCTTGGGGGAGATCTAAATATAAGGGTAGATTTAAATCCCAAGAAAAAGCTATAAGGAAGTGTTCGAAATGCGGTAAACTTGGGCGCTATAAAAAGCATTGTAGATCTAAGAATGTTGAGAGAGAAAAGAGATATGAGGATACCCCTTCCACAAAGGTGAAGACCTCCTCAAAAGGAGGGGATGTGTACCTAGCTTCCATGGGTAATCTTTCAGAATGTGATAATATGGTTGATTGACTCAGGTGTGTCATGTCATATGACCCCTCATAGGGAGCGGTTCCATGAATATGAAAAGTACAATGGAGGAGATGCGTACTTGGGATACGATTCCCTGGACAATATTGTTGGACTTGGTAGAGTCAAGATGAAACTCAAGGATGGAAGGATTAGAACTCTACTTGGAGTGATACACATTCCAAATCTAGCTATAAACTTGATATATGTTGGAAAGATGGATGTTGCAAGTGTAAATAATGTGTGTAGATATTGTGGTTGAAAAATGGTTCGAGGTTCAATGGTCTTGATGAGGGGATTTCGGTATGGAACTCTATACAAACTATTGGGAAACACCATCATAGATGCATGTAACAATTCCGTTGTGGCTCATGAAGGAGGTAAAGATAACATAACCCTGACTACATCAGGAGGAAAGACAATGCTATGGCATCAAATATTGGGGTGTATCAAAAAAAAGGGCCTTCGAGTATTACAAGGTAAAGGTATGGTTGGAGGTATGACTGATTGCACTCTAGATTTTAATTTCTGTGAACATTGCATATATGTAAAACAAAAACAAGTAATATTTTCATTTGGTTTGACAAGAGTAAACTAGGAATCTTTATTTGATATGTAACTTGATTTATTTCAGGATCTTCCATAATACCATCTTTAGAAATGATGAACCCTAACAATTTACCTTCAATCACAACACAAATAGTTTTTTTAAGGCTAAGTGAAATACCATATTTTCTACATCTCTATAATACTTTTCTTAATTGTGATATATAACCTTGTCTTTTTTTTTGAAAAAATGGTCACATCATCAAGATAAACTACCATAGAGTTTTGAATTAGGCCTCTGAATGCAATATCCATTGCTCTTTGAAAAGTAGCAACTACATTTATTAGAAAGAAAGACATTTTACAATAGGAAAAAGTGTCCCATTGTGTTTTGAAAGCGGTTTTGAGTTGATATATATGAGGGATAAGAAATTGATTATAAAAAGAAAAACCATCCAATAATGAAAACATTTCAAACCTATAATTTTTTTGTAAAATCTGTTCCATTGGAGGAACCGAGTAATTATCCTTTTCTGATGCTCTGTTTAAATTTTGAAAATCAACGGATAGTCTAATGTCACAATTTTTTTTCATATTGGGATTATATTGGCTATCTGTGAGAATTGATTCACAGTAGGATCTAGGACCCAAGGAGATTCTCACAATTTGATATTGCTCACAAAATATGCACAAAATAGCTGAAAGAGTGAAAATAACATACACACATTAAGTCAATAACATATATTATTATGATTGTCCAACATGTAACTATGTATGGATCATATATATATATTACAATAGGGAAAAACCATAAGGTTGTGGAGGCCATTTGGAAGCATACACGTGTCAGACCATGATTTGACCCTGAAACCCCCGTAGGTGGACCAATCCGCTTCCTAATCATCCAAAATGGTCATGAATGCAAGTGTGAACGTGGGTGAGGCATGATGGGACATAAATGGAGGCATTATAGGCGTGGGTGATAACATGGGTGAGTGGGAGTGGCTCTAGGAGGAAATAAATGCCTAAGGATGGACAAAACCCACCACAAACATGCACTGACGCCTCAAGTCAAACACAATTCCTGAATCTGGAGATGGGGGAGCACACCAAGGTTGACTTTCATCAATGAGGGTGCCTAGGTTGTCATAACGATCAACCTGGAGTGCCTTAGCTGTCAGCATGATCAACGAGGAGTGCCTCAACTATTAGTAAATGATCAATATCCCTAAGTCTAGACCATAGAACATTGCATGGAATCAAATGAAATGTGCCTAAGGTATATGACCATGATACTAAGGTAGATTATTTATATAACACCCCCATTTAATGCTAACTTAGTACATCTTAACCAAAATATCATGGATGCCTTGGCAACTAACGCTCAAGTCACCTCATACAACAGAAAATTGTATTTGTCCATAAAAACAAGGTAAGGAGGAAAACCACATGGAAACAAAACCTCCCCTCAAAAATGGAAATGGAGCCAAAAATATGAAAGCGAATGGTATCCATCACAATGTGTTACCCACTCCAAGAAGGGATATAAGACAAGTGAATGTATTCTTTGTGAATCTCTTGGTGAAAATGTCAGCAGTTTGCTCTGTAGATGGGAAATACTACAAGGCTATCACCTGATCATGCACCAAGCTCCTGATGTAGTGCATGTGTATCTCAATGTGTTTGGTCATATTTCTCTAGACTAGATCCGTGGAAATATTGATTGCACTTTTATTGTCACACCAAATGACTGTGGGTGAATCAAATGAAACTCCAAGTTCCCGAAGAATACCTTGCAACCACACACATTGTGTAGCTACGTTCACTTCTCCTATGTAATCAGCCTCAGCTGAAGATAGGGATATGGTATGTTGTTTCTTTCTTGAAAAACATATGGTACCATGTGAAAGCATGAATACATAACCTAAAGTGGACTTCCTATCATTGAGATCTCCAGCCCAATCATAATAAAAAAATACAACTAGTTCTAGTGGAGAACCAACAACATAGTGTACCCCGAAGTGTCTGGTTCCTTGCACATAGTGAAGGATCCTCTTGGATTCATTCCAATGGATTTGATGAGGATGATGCATATATATTTATACATCACCTACAACATATGACAAATGTGTTCGAGAGTGTGTAAGATACAGTAGACTCCCAACTAGTTGTTTGTACAACGAGTTGTCCACCAAAGGAGACTCATCAAATTCACTTAGTTTTAAACCTGAAAGGAATGGGAACTTGGCTGCCTTACATTCAGCCATTTTAAACTTCAATAATAGGTCTGCAACATACTTTTTTTGTCTGACCTTGATCATTGTATCATATTTACATCTTTCAAAGCCAAGCGAGAGTAGAAAATTGTCCATCTTGGCATACCAAGCCCTGGGGCTTGCTTGATGCCATAGAGAGACTAAAGTGAAGATCCTCATACATAGTTGTGGTGGATGAGACTGACGGTATGCACGACTGCGAGTAGAAAAAACCAGGGAACATAAAGGAGTTTTCCTCTTATGTCTTGAAGCCATTAATTAATTTCAAAGCCTCCTTCTAGCACCATTTGTTGACACCCAAAAACGTTTTAGACATCCACGTAAAGGTAAACTATTTGATCCAGGAGTTTCTGAATATTTCCTCGAAAACCTCCCCATTTCCTAGTCATTTGGAATAATCAATACTGATGGATTTAAGCTTTCGTTTATCCTAGGGTTTTTCTCTTGAAAAGAGACTTTTTGTTGTTTAGGTATATGTTTCCAAATTCACTAATTCTAGTTCAGGATAAGGTGTAATTGATTACTAGATCTCAACAAAAATAATTTGTCGCATACTTAGGTTGATAGTAAAATACCATCCTCCATATGCCAGATCTATAGACCCAAAAAATAATGAAATAGGCCTAAATAAGTAATTTTAAATTCACTTTTAAGATTATCCTTCATTTCCTGTATCCAAGTAAGCTAGCTGAAAATAATAATAAGATCATCAACATAAGTACAATTATGAGAACATCATCATCAAAGTCCTTCACATACAGATTTGGATAAGATATACACTGCTTAAAACCATTCTTGAAGAAATAAGCATCAATCTTTTGACACCAAAACCTGCAGGTGTTGGTAAACATTTGAAACCAAGCACAAAGTCCCATGATTCTGGTGTGGCAATTAGTTCTCATCATACTGATCTATGGTGCTTATTCAAACAATACATTCCAACATAACTCAGGGGAATTGAACCTAAGACGTGAGCTATGATACTTGAATGTTAAAATATTGAGAATATCAGAAAATCATACAAAATACAAAACATGCACATGATAAGCTATTCTAGTCTTCTATTAAATCAAATAACAAAGAACATGAATACAAATGGAGATAAGATAATAGACAAGAGAAGACCAAATATATGTGGTAATACCCCAAATAGGGAAATATTATCACAAAGATATAATGCTTCTCAAATTAACTGATATGAATAGCCAATGGCTTCCCCTTACCTCTATTATATACCAATAGTAATGGAAGATAACATCCCAAAATACATGTGGGATAAATGATTTTTCACCTCTTTATATAATGAATGGTAAAATGAGTATTTTTCTCCAATATAAATGGGATATAACTCAATATATAATATTAAGAGTTATTTTGATTGATGTTGCCTTCTAATGCTAGTTATGACATCTTATGACATCAACTAAACATCATTACACATGTAATTATTAAAATTATACATTACAACAATACTCTCCATTTGGCCATATGCACTATGTTAGAACATGGAAAAAAAATTGGGTGTCCACTACATTCCTGGTAGACAAGTGCTAAGGTGCTTATTAATATTGTGGAAGGACTTAACCATCATGTTAAATTTGAGAACCATAGATCTATAGGACAATATGAGATACATTGGAAATGAATTATGCAGTGGAATAATTAAGATCAATAAACACTGAGCACATAATTCATGACACAAATTCCAGATTAACTGGAAAAGAATTGCTCAAATAATCACAACATTAATTAATGGGTTGGTGCAAGATAATGCTGGTCACTTATGACGTGTTCATTGCAACGGACTTCTAGAAAAACAGAAATATGAATGTCAAAAATAAATTTTAGAGGTACCTACACAACTTTTTGGAATATGGCGTAAGAATATGAAATGCAGACAATCGAATTACCTTCCGGGATATAGAACTTTTATTTATGGAAACTAAG
>LPNX011073733.1:373795-403795 GCA_001517045.1 Pseudotsuga menziesii | reverse complement strand
AATGATGATGACCATGACGATGATGATGAACAATGATGATGACGATGAGGAGGAGGAGGAGGAGGTTGACTATGATGGCGATGATTATGATGAAAGTTGAGCCTGAGCTTAGTGCAGTAGATTAGCCTCCTTTTAGAATGCATTTTTGGAAATTTTTCTGATATTATGGAAATTATAATTCATCTTGAATTAGTTATCCCTCGAGTTCCTCGTGGGATAAGTCGTCTCAGTTCATCTTGTGCTCTCTTTAGTCTTGTCTGATTTCCTAGGGGGTAAGATGTTGATTAGTTGAGATTTTGTTCTTGAAGATAGTGAATTTATTATATAAATGATGCCGACAGGATGTTTTCAAAGTAATGGGGGTGATTAAAATACCAATACTGTAGTGGCCATGACTCGTGAGTTTATTTTCATGTGACGGATGTTCATCGATGTCTGCAAATGTACGGTCCATAGAATAGAACATATCATCTAGAACCAGAAATCTTCAAATAAGTGTGTCGCCATTAGTTTAATGAGTGTTTATATGTGTATTAATGATTTCGACGGTTTTCAAGATTTAGTAATGAGATTTTGCCCTTTTTCAAGATTTAGTAATCAGTATTTATAGTAATCCATTTGATACTCCATACAGCGTGGCCCCTCCGACATCACATCTATAAAATTTGAAAGACGAAGGATTTTGTAGAGTCCACAGGGCCTGATGCTTTCTTCTTTCTTGATAGTAGCTATCAATTTCAATTACTCATGGAAATCATGTCCAAGATTTTGAGGTGTTAGCTCGCACAAGCACTCTCTGGATTTTTCTCAATAGACGATTGACGACTTATTAACAGAGCTTTATCTATCCTTTTATTTATATATAACAAGCAACCATTCCAAGTTTGATTCGAGGATGATGAGAATCATGATGATGAGGATGATGAATATGATGATGATGATGAGGATGACTATGATGATGATTATGATGGTGAGGATGGTCAGTGTTGGATGCCTCCCTTACCCTCCACTAGTCATAGGTAAGGAGCCTAAGACCTCATAATGGAACCCATGGGCCTAAGAAGAAAGTAGTGGTGAAGAGACGTTGTTGAAGTACATTATTTATTAAATGGGATAAACGTTAGTGATTAAATGCTGTAAATGTTAGGTAGGAGCGTGCACACGTCTCATTGTGCGTACGCGTTAATGCGCACACACGCTCTTATACACGTGCACACACACCTGTTACTAGTTAAAAAAAATAGAGATCTGGATTCTCGAGATTGCTACCAATTTTCAAGGGTTTTCTACAACTGTTCACGCATTTTGTGATCATGAACTCTATAATTTGGCTCACACTCAATCACCACTCTTTGATCTACAGGATTGAAGATCACTCTTGGAATCTAACAAACATATTCAGTGGTCTTGGAAGTTAGTGGATACATTCAAACTACAAGTTTTCATTGCAAGAAGAGATCATTTTGAATAGGTATGGTGAATTGTAAATAATTGTTTTCATTCACAAGATTTCAGATCATATCATTGATTTTTGTTTTATCATATTCCTACAACAATATCTCTTTCATAGACAACATTTCATTTAACAAGAAGAATTCCCAACTTCACATCTAAACAAGTCACATATTCACCATACAAGATGAAGTATGCAATGTCAACTAATTTACATTTGCACATGAATATATTTTGATTTCACACAATGATGGAATAGATGAAGTTATCTCTTGAGACTCTTCAATTAAAAAAAAAAACCTTTGAAGTAATCATGGGAGAGGGTCCACATTGAATAGTTCACCAATTTGTCCATATTCTCTATACAAGATGAAGTATGCAATGTACACCAATAATCATTTGCACATGAATATATTTTGATTTCCCACAAGGATGGCATAGATGAGGTTCTTTATTGAGACTCTTCAATTTGTATAAAAACCTTGGAAGCAATAATGGGAGAGGGTCCTTATTGAATAGTTCACCAACTTGTCCATGGTCTCCTCTTCATGCTAGATTTATCATAACATGCCATTGAGCTTGACAAGGATGCCTCTACCTCAATGATTTCTACTTTTTTGGGGGGGGTTTCAACCTCCTCATTGTGTAATTAGTCAATTTGTTATCTTAATAGTTAACTTGTAACTTAATGAGTGTAATTTATTCAATTTATTCCCAAGACATCCAAACACCAACTTGTGTCTTCCCTCACAACTAATGTGGCATATTACGTGTAATGTCATCTTGTCTGAAGGTGTTGGAAATGAAGAATATTTCACTCATATTCTTTTGACTTCCAATACTTTTTGAACACAAAGGAAGTAATAATCCTATAACTGTAATACCGACAAAATTGACTCACTTTAGTTCACTCAAATAGAGTATAGAAATGAAACTTTAGTTCAAACATAAAGAGAACCCTTTAATCAATGTTTATGTATCAATGCCAATACTTACCATACTAACATATCTATAATTTAGTTAATTATGTTGGAACGCATCATGTTTCTTGTATAATGGAACTAATACCTTATTTGTTGCTTCCTATGCAGGGGTAGACCTCATAGTTTTGATAAAGAAACTCTTGGAGATGGGAAACTCATGTAACATAGCAAGAAAAACTAGAAGGAATATGCCCATTCAAAAGGAAAATGAGGTAAGAGAAAAGACCAGGTTGGAAATGGAGAGAGTGAGACATGGTCCATACATTTCCAGTGATACTAAGATCGATCCTAACAGAGTTGATGACATAACAAACTCTACTTCAGAACCACGGGTGAAGCGGTTACGTCCAACAGACCCAACTCAAATTCCAACATCAACACAGTCTCCAACCAACAATCCATCAACGAGCCATGTTGAATCTGTTGAAGACATATGTATATTGAGAGACGTTGAGTATCATGTGTTGGACCTATGAGCAATGATTAATTTGCAATCTCTCCAATAAGACCATAACCATGTCGAGCACACTCCCAATATGGAACGACATGTGAATGAAGCACCACAACAAAGAAGCCCTAGGATTTGTAGCTCATGTCCACCTTCCATACCTTGTCTGTCTACTGTAAGAAAAAAGGAATCCTAGACGTATCCATGTGGATGAAAGTTGTCTGTCATGACTTGAAGGTAAGTTGTCCAAATGCACTATTGATTGGCAATGTAGCAAATTAATGAAGGAATATTTTGAATCCAAAGGCGATGCAAGTAAATGTCAATTATTACTATGTTTGTTAAAGTCAAATTGTTTAGTTGTTGTTAGGAGAATTCTAGGCATAAAGATGGTTAGAAGTTCAGAGGCTAACAATCATATTGTTAGAAATATCTAATATGCTTTTAATGCGATTGGGAAGATGTCTCGTACTAAAGATATTTGTGCGGCTCGTCATGTGTTATCAGAATCAGTTGTAAGCAAGTCCACACGACAATGTCACCTCCTTTCAAACACGTCTCAAATACTTAAATTAAATAGAAAATATGTGAAGAAGTACTCTATTATAAGAGAAAATATTTAGACTCAAGGGGGGAAATATTGTTGGGATTTTGTTGGCAGGTTGCCTCATCGAGATATGAAGCTAATTGATATTGCTAAGGACTTAGTACAAAATTTTTGGCATGATCATACCAGACCTTCATCTAGCCAAAGAGATGTGCTAAAGCTAAGAAAAGGTTATAGGAAATGTGAACGCCACGTCAAACACTTCCTTGACACAACACAAACTGAACTCTATGAGAGATTCAGGAATGAGCACACACAATTGAACCTGGGCCAAAGGTCCTTTGAGAAATGTAAACCATGGTACGTTCGTATATGCATTGATCGAAACACATGTTGTTGTAGATACCATGTAGAATATGAATATTTTTATGACATGTATAAACATATATTTTGTGATTTGCAAACTAACCTTGAACAGGGCTGCAATGAATCCGTAATACCATCGAATGCATCGAGATATTTTATCGTCAACATCATGTGTCCAAGGCATGAAGGACAAAAATACTATGGAAAATCATGTCTATATGGGAATTTTTCCAGGTGCAGTGGGTTTGCTCTTTTGAACTGTTGCATTCATGGAAGCGATGAGCATTAATTTGGAAGTATGAGCATGGAGATGTAGAGCTTCAAGTACGTAACCTATCAATCAGATAGTGCGAAGGAAAGTAAAAAGATTGCATTGGTGTAGAGGGGGTCACTACCTCTTAAATGTCATCATAATTGTATAATTATATAGTTTAAAGATATATCAACAAATGAGTAGTTGGAGCGGGTACAACCACTCCAACCTCTATCATAATGTATAAATAAGCATCAAATATGAATACAAAGGTGGATTGGACGTCCCTTCCCAACACCTGTGTTTGATGGATGTGTAAGAGCGTGTAAGGTATGCTTGAATGATGTGAAAGCCTAGCTTTCAACATCTGGTGCCGTTGCCATCTTCTTTTGGCTGGGTGACAGCAATAGCAAAAGAAGAGTGGTTTGAACCTGGAAGAGAACGTAATATGCTTGGAAGAGCCTGCAAGAAAGTTTGCTTGTGCCTGGGTAAATAAAACACCTGCAACATGGAAGATAAGATTTTTTTTACTTTCTCGATTTTTTAGTTGTTAGTTAATCACATTGAACATATTGCTATAATATGACATGGGCTGGTAGTTATGATGATTCACAAAGTATATTGATAATATATGTGGAAGGCTCCACCTCGGAATTTGCTGGATATTAATGGTGGAATCATGGCTACGCGCGGTGAGCCCGAGATCTGGAGGCGTTTTAGGGAGGTCGGATCACTGGAAGAGGAATCCCTTGAGAAGAAAAGATCAGGCCACTTTGGTCGTGCACGTTACAAAACTCAAAGCCGAGCTATATGACTATTAATATAACATGGGGCTTCTTTTAATTGAGCGCAAAGAATGGACGTATAAGTATGAACATATGATAGTTGCCATAGCTGAAGCTGAAGAAAATTTGGAGAGAGAACAATCTTCCCACTTAATTGCCATATCCGAAGCTGAAAAATGGGAAGAGAGTTTGAAAAAAGATTTAGGAGTTGAGAAACAATGTGTTATGGATCTTGAAAATGCTTTACATGAGATGCGTGCGGAAATGGCTGAACTAAAAGTCACATCTGAGAATAAGTTGTCACAAGCTCGTGAGATTGTGGTGAGCACTGAAGAAAAATCTCTTGCAGCAGAGTCAAAGTTACATGCAGCTGAATCCTTGCAAGCAGAAGTTAGCCACAAACATGTAGAGATGGAAAGAAAAGGGTAGGATATAGAAGCACTTGAAAGGAAGGTATGTGATTGACGCTGTGATCCGACCTCCACGTTGAAGACTAAAACCAAAAAAATAACTGTCCAGATGCGGTAAGGATGGGGAAAGTCTGATGTTAAAAATGTTACCCGCAACCTGTCATCATTCAAAGTTTATTTACACGGCCTATAAATTTTAGATACATCGATCGCTTAAAGAATGGATTCGTTTACAAAGAGAATGAATATTTGCAATTTCAGACAACGCGTTTTATTATTATTCAATCACCAGAGTAACCTCAACGACTTGCACCAGCCGACCTCAGATCTACTGACTCGATATCAAATTGGGTTATGTACCCTCGAGTTGTTTTTGGTTGACACTGTTCATTCCAAATTTGATCATTGTGAGGTGGAAGCCAAAGAAGCAGTTAATTATAATGAAATTCATCCACCATCAAACCTAGAAGCCTATTTTATAGCCATGTATATCAACTGAAATGACTGCCAACTAATGGAGACTATCGACTGCTTGTCATAAGAAGTTGTCGACCAGCCACCGAATTTGACTGATCACCTACATGGTATTCAATCAATAAAGAGATTTTTGTGACATTGTTTCCACCAGTTGACATGCAGAAGATCACTTTGATGAGAGGTAACATTATTCTTATTTGATGATAATTTTATATTAATGTCCAAATGCTGAAAGAGCATTCCAGCTTAGCAAAATTATTTTTAATCGGTTAAATTCCTGGAAAGACCGTCCGACTATCAACTATTGGATTGCTTACTAGTACAGTTTTTGGTCAAAATCACTCATTGATCAGTTTCGTAGTAGACCATAAAATCTCAGTTTGTTGTTCTTAAGAGTTCTTTATAATTTTTGATAAAGTCGACCGTTACATAAAAGAAAAAGAGTCTAAAATATTATTTTATAAAAGCATAGTTCAATTGTTTGGTCGATGTTAATTTTCAATTGATAGTTGATGAAATCATATGTAAACTTTGGTCGACATTGTATTTTGGTCGATGTCCATGTTGAGTCATTCTAGTCGAGGTGGAGTACTTGTCATGTATAGTCTGTGATCAATATAGCATTCATTAGGTTGATGTGACTCCTCTTTAAATTTTTGAAGTCAAGAGGGGGTTAAACGTGAGTCTCTTTTGAGGCAGGCGATCCCCTCCATTTTACGTAAATCAAGTTGGTCTCTTGCCAACCTTTGTAAGTCGAGTCAAGGTAAGACAATCGAACTATAAGCAATCAATTATGCACATGAATGCACATAAGCAGGCATCACACAAATCTAGCAGGCATTTCAAAAGATGACAACCACATTCAAGTAGATATCATTCACCTACATAGCAAAGCGCTCCAACGAGACATGATGACAATGTACCCCTCATTATCAAAATGCTGAAAATGTTCTTGGGTTGTGACCTTAGAAATCCAGAAGGAAGAGAAATGGCATAGAAAGTCAAAGAGCCAAAAGGCCCCGCATGCCTGAACCGATGGAGATGTCGGTCAGATGAGCCAGGGTGAGGCTTTAAACCAAAGGCCTCGTTGTGGAAGAAGATCGTCTCCTGCCGTGTAATAGGATGAGACTTCGATGGACTACTACCAGATTGAAGATGGAGGATGAAGAGTAACCAGTCACAGTAGAGCCTTGTACACGTGTGTTTTCCTATCGAGCTGGCGGCTGTTGCATCTGAGTTACCTAAGCAGACCGGTATGTATGGTTGATGCATAGTGAGGACTACTTCAGCAGTAGTGGAGACCCAGAATGTTGATGCATATTTCTTTGTTCTCTTCGGGACGAACAAACGTTTTGTTTGTGGGGGATATGTAGAGGGGGACACTACCTCTTAAATGTCATCATAATTGTATAATTATATAGTTTAAAGATATATCAACAAATGAGTAGTTGGAGCAGGTACAACCACTCCAACCTCTATCATAATGTATAAATAAGCATCAAATATGAATACAAAGGTGGATTGGAGATCCCTTCCCAATACCTGTGTTTGATGGCTGTGTAAGAGAGTGTAAAGTATGCTTAAATGATGTGAAAGCCTGGCTTTCAACAATTGGTGAAGTCATAGGTGCAAATGATTATTGCATGTTTTTCCTTTTACATGTTCAGTTTCTACATATACATTCTTTAAAGGTCACATTCTAATACGACCCTTGTTTTAATGGAAACATGTATGGGTATGTGATTTTTTGACAGAGTTCTACAAGAAAAATGAGCAATATGTTCAACATGTGCATGTAGCGTGATGGTAGGATGAGCAGTACAGAAAATGCAGGGACAACTTTTCGATTGGGACCATATTGTCAATTATGGATTTTGTCTCAGCCACAAAATCAAATTCAGAGTCAATACTACCATTTCGACCAAGTCAGCATCATGGTACATATTACATATAGGAATGGCCCTGAGAGAAGCATTAACAACAGGATAATATAGAAGGAGACAAAATTTTACATAAGTGATGACAGATGCCATGATCTGCATTATGTGCGACATTGTTTTTGAATTTTCTATGATTAGCTAAAGGAGGGAGATATACAGATGGATCAGCATTGGATATGGTCAGATGGTTGTGCGAGCCAATTCAAAAATGCCCGAGTATTCTAATGGATGATTATGTTACATAAGACTTATAATGTGCCGCATATATGGAACTACTTTGAGACCGGGCACAGAAAAGGTGAGCATGATGGGGCCGGTGCATGCATCAAGACCACAATACGAATGGAGGAGATGAGGTTTACCAGAAACCCCCATATCAAAGATGCAGAATCCATATTTCAATGGTGCTCTGTAACAATGCCAGACCAAACTAAAGTGCCACATACATCAACAGGGGTAGGAAGGCCAGTCAGGAATTTTTGGCATGTGGTTAACATAGATCGATCCTGTTCCTATAGTATGTTACATAAGACTTATAATGTGCCACATATATGGATCTACTTTGAGACTGGGCACAAAAAAGGTGAGCATGATAGGGTCGGTGCATGCATTAAGACCGCACTATGAAGGGAGGAGATGAGGTTTACCAAAAACCCCGATATCAAAGATGTAGAATCCATATTTCAATGGTGATCTGCAACAATGTCAGACCGAACTAAAGTGCAACATACATCAACAGGGGTAGGAAGGCCAGTCAGGAATTTTTGGCATGTGGTTGACATAGATCTATCCCATTCCCATAGTTGCAGCACAGTACAAGGAACATGTGGATTTCATTCGGTTCGAATCTCAAACAACCCCCTATTTGAAATATGGACACAGAAACTTGCTTGCTTTTGCAGCCCTTGTAGCAGTGGTGAATGGGATGAATGTGAATGCATGGATTGGGTTGATGATTCCGATCATGTGTTACTTGCAGTAGACCCACGTGAAGTCAGTGAAACAACCCACTTAGAGGAGGGCCAGTCAGTGATTTCGACAAACTACGACCATATCTCATATCTTGTAGAACCAGGACACATATATGTAGTTGTTGCCCCGAAAGACCATGAATGGAGCACGTATTATTGGTTGGCACGATGCATTTGAGGTAAGCAAATCCTGAACAGATCATTGATTGAGGATGAAGACAATGAATTTCCTATTGGCTTAATGGTGGTTGAGGGTGAATATATTACACTAGATGGATAATCAAGAAGAACTAGTGGGCATGTATTCATGGATTACAGACCAGGTTCTATGGTCTATCACTTCACAAACTTGATTTTTGGCATGAACATCCATCTATAGACACTTTCAAATAAGAACTCAATGAAGGTATGTTACTTATTGCCTCATTCAGAGCATGAGATATTGATGGAGGAAATTAGCAACAGAGAGGATCCATATGGCTATATTGAATGAGATTGGGTAATTACATATACACTCCACTTGGGTGAAACCCTAGTTTACATAATTTGTCCTGGAGGCATACCTAGGCCATGAAAATTTAGGGGGGAGGCCACCTTGGCCATAATCCCATGCCACGATCCCAACGGAACCGACGGTTTGTCCATAGGATCCCCTGTCAATGTTCTATGGTGAGTTGCAGTAGGTATCCAAAAGCCATTCAGGGACGCTTGGGCCAATTCAAGGTCGAGGTCCCCATACCAAACCGGGAATCTATTTCCAAATTCGTCAGCTCCTACAGGTGTGTTTGGGAATGGCCTCCATGGGCATGCCACCCTGGACGCCTAGAATAGGGTTTTGTAGGGTCGGTGCACCATTGCAAGGGTTGCATGGACCCCACTAGGGTAAAACCCTAGTTTTCAAAATATGTCCTGGAGGCACGCCTGGGTCATGCAGAGTCAGGTGGGAGGCCACCTTGATCATAATCCTATGCCACGATCCCAATGGAACCGACGGTTCGTACATCGGATCCCTGGTCAACGTTCTATGGTGAGTTGCAGTAGGCCTGCAAAAGTCATTCAAGGACACCTGGCCAATTCAAGGTCGGGGTCCAAAAACCAAACCGGACAATGATTTTCGATTTCGTTGGCTCCTGTAGGTGTGTTTAGCATGGCCTCCATGGGAAATATACCTCGGTCTCTTGGCACAGGGTTTTGTAGGGCCGGTGTACTGTTGTCAGGGTTGCATGGACCCCATTTTCATGTGACTTTCAACTCGACATAAATTGGAAACTGGAGGTTGAATCGACGAGTCGTCGACTCCATTGATCTCCTATAATTCCATTACCTTTAGTGGGCCCTCTTCACTGTGTTTTGATGGCCCAGTGAGTTCATTGTGCATCGGTTTCATAAACTAGGGTTTTGCTCAATTTCCTTTAATGCAACTCTCGCATTGGTGGGTCGACTTTGCAAAACCTTCCACTGTGCCAGTCTTGGTAGTGTTTCCATATCGGCATTGGACATACACACTTTTTAGAGCCAACAACATGCAATATTTTTGCTCCATTTTGTTTTACGCTCTCGAACTGAGAGTGACTAAGTGTCCCTAAATGACATTTTCATGCAACTTTCAAATCGACATAGCTCGGAAACCAAAGTTCGGATCGACGAGCCGTCAAATCCATTGGTCTCCTGGAATTCCATTACCTCTAGTGAGCCCTTTACACCATGTTTGCATGGCCTAGTGAGTTCATTGTGTATTGGTTTCGTAAACTAGGGTTTTGCTCAGTTTCCTTCAATGCAACTCCCACATTGGTGGGTCAACTCGGCAAAACCCTCCACCGTGCCAGTCTTGGTATTATTTCCATATCGACATTGGCCATACACACTTTTTGGAGCCAACGACATGCAATATTGTTGCTCCGTTTGTTTTTTCGCTCCCAGATCGAGAGTGACCAACTGTCCCTAAACGACATTTTCATGTGACTTTCAACTCAACATAACTCGACAACCAGAGTTCGGATAGATGACCCGTTGACTTTGTTGGTCTCCTGGCATGCCATTACCTCTAGTGGGCCCTTTCCACTAGGTTTGCATGGCCCAGTGAGTTCATTGTAAATCGATTTGATAAACTAGGGTTTTTCTCAGTTTCCTTCAATGCAAATCTCGCATTGGTGGGTCAACTCTGCAAAACCCTCCACCATTCCAGTATTGGTAGTGTTTCCATATCGACATTGGTCCTACACACTTTTCACAGCCAGTGACATGCAATCTTGCTGCTCCATTTGGTTTTTCACTTCCGGACCGAGAGTGACCAAGTGTCCCTGAATGACATTTTCATGCGACTTTCAACTCGACATAACTCTGCAACCGGAGGTTAGATCGATGAGCCGTTGACTTTATTGGTCTCCTAGCATGCCATTACCTCTAGTGGGTGTTATATTTTTATCATTTAAGCTAGCATTATATTAGGATCTTTAACTAAGAGAATAACAAGCACAACAATCAAACATAAGAGACAATGAACATAATTTTTTTCCTCGGGGAAAACATAAAGGAGAAAACCCCACAACTTCCTCAGAGATAGAATCATCACCAAAAGAAAAACCCAACAACAGTAAGATGATCTCCTGACAATAGTAGTCTCTCTCTCTCTCTTGTCTCGACAACTTATTTTCTCTCAGTTATGCGCTACAACTGAGTGTGAGTGAATGTGTGATAAATAGAGAGGCTCACTTTCTATTTATACTAATTATCGATTTGACAATAACTCACTAGGGCCGACTTTTCTAGGAGAGTCTAATAAACCTAGGGACCCACAACTGCAGGGACTTTAACCCTTGAGAAATAGGAGGGTTACCCACAATGAATTGACATGACTTGTTTACATTATTGAATCTCCCGATAGGAACATCGGGGCATGAAATGACTCAAATACATTACAGAAACTTTCTGGAATAAACATCGGGGTACAATACATAAGATATACAGATGAATACATTTCGAAGTTACAAATACATCAACACTCCCTCTTAACTAGGAAGGTATTCTCTCAACACAATTTGTCAGCATTGGTCTTCTTCTCTGTATCAACTAGATCATCATCGATTTCTTGTCATCTTCATCTTCAAGTCATCTTCATCTTCAAGTTATTTTCATCTTCAAGTCATCTTCATCAACGGATCTGGATACTCACTCGATCTGGATCATCATTGGAACATCATCACTGGATCTTGATCATCACTCAATCTGGATCATCACTACTGGATCATCATCACTGGATCATCATCACGGGTGCTATCTAATGATTCTTCTCATCATAGGAAGTTCTACAAAGCCAACCCTTTTTCATGCTAGTTGTAGGCCTAGCCTCCAAGTAGGTCTTCATCTTCCTTAACACTTGTATCTGACCATGATAGAAAACTCATTCACATATCATGTCTGAAAGGCTCTGCTCTTATATCTGACCATGATAGGAAAATTTATTCACACATCATGTCAGAAAGGATCTACACTTACATCTGACCATGATAGGACCATGATAGGAAACTTTATTCACACATCATGTCAGAAAAGATCTGCACTTACATCTAACCATGATAGGAAAATTTATTCACACATCATGTCAGAAAGGATCTGCACTTACATCTGACAATGATAGGAAACTTTATTCACACATCATGTCAGAAGGGCCCTGCACTTATATCTGACCATGATAGGAAAATTTATTCACACATCATGTCAAAAAGGTTCTACAATTACATCTGACCATGATAGGAAACTTTATTCACACATCATGTCAGAAAGGCTCTCAACCCCAAGTTGAGTATCCCTGGTAACTAACCAGGTGCCTCCATTCTCCCAGAGAATGGCATTCAACACTTATATCTAATCATGTAGGAACCAATCCTATAGCCACATCAGAAGGGCTTGGCACTCACATCTAACATGGAAGGAACCAATCCTCACACCATGACAGAATGGCTCAGCCCTTACATCTGACCATGGAAGGAACCAATCCTTTCACCATGTCCGAATGGCTCACGGACTCATCACTTCCCCTTCAAGGGAACCTCGATCTGGAGAACACCAAGCTTCTCTCTGAAGTACTCAAACTTCACTCTGGCCAATGGATTCATCAACACATCAGCTATCTATTCATCTGTTACAACATATTGGAGCTTCACAGATCCTCTCTACACCATATCCCTGATATCGTGATATTTGATCTCGATATGCTTCGAATTTTCATGGAACACCAGGTTCTCAGACAACTTCACACAACTTTGGTTGTCAAAATATATACAAGTAGCATCCAACTAGAGATCAAATAAATCAAATAGTAGCTTCCTCAGCCATACTGCCTCACAACTAGCTGAACAGGCTGTGACATACTCTGCTTTAGCTGTACTTAGTGCCACGAAAGACTGTTTCCTTCTAAACCAAGAGATCGCACATGATCCCATACTGAAGCAACACCCTGAAGTGCTCTTCCTATCGATGGCACTACTTGCCCAATCTAAATAAACATAACCTTCCAGGTTAATCTTCTGATCAGCCTTATACTTGAGCCCATAATCAACTGTACCCTTTAGGTACCTCAGAATATGCTTTGCAGCAATCAAGTGAACATGTCTCAGATTTGTCAGGAACTAGCTCAAGGTGTAAACAACAAAGCAAATATTTGGTCTCGTATTCGTCAGGTACATCAAGGACCCAATCATCTGATGATACATCGTAGCATCAACCGACTCTGATGAAGCATCACTTAATAGCTTCAGGTTCGATGCCATAGGTGTGGTCATGGCCTTGCAATCCATCATCCCGAATCTCTTCAGGATCTCTACCGTATACTTCCCTTGTCCTAGGGAAATCCCATCTGCATTCCACCACACCTCCATGCCTAGAAAATAGTGCATCATTCCCAAGTCCTTCATTTCGAACTAGGAAGCAAGCTTCCTCTTCATATAATAAATCAACCCATCCATACCAGTCACAAATAGATCATCTACATACAGTAGGAGTATCACTGGGTTACCATCTTCAACCTTGTAGTAAAGGTTGGAATCTTCTTTACTCTTGGTACATCCCAAACTGGATAGAAAGCTATCAATTATACTGTACCATGTCCTGGGTGCCTGTTTCAAACAGTACAGGGATTTCTTTAATTTACACACATGATATTCCCTGTTATGTGTCTCAAAACCGAGTGGCTGCTCCACATACACTTCCTCTTCCACTACACCATTCAAGAAAGAAGTCTTGACATCCATCTTCTGTATCTTCCATTTCATTACTGCAGCTAGAGCAAGTACTGATCTGATGGAAGTGTATCTGGATACAGGTGCAAAACTTTCTTCATAATCTATTCCTTCTTTCTAGGAGAAGCCACGAGCCACAAATCTTGATTTATATTTTTCTATGCTACCATCTACAGCATGCTTGATCTTGTAAATCCATTTGGAAGTTACAACAGACTTCCCTTCTGGTCTTGGGACAATATCCCAGACATCATTTTTCATGATCGATTGATACTCTTCGATCATAGCATCCTTCCATTCTTTCCTTTCTGCTGCTTCTTCATAGTTGGAAGGTTCTTTATCGATGAATTCACATAATAAGGCTACATACCCGGAGTAGTACTTGGTCCTTTTTCTTTCTCTGTGATTTTATTCTGGAGGCCCATATCTTTCTGCACCTTGGATAGCTTCTCATACCCAGGCAGGTTTTCTCTTGTGCGGATTCTTCTCTTGAGGTGGATCTACAGGTTCTTGAGGTTCTTGATCTTCCTCTTGAATTTATTCATTCATGGTTGTATCATGAATTCTGGGTGCGTCTGTTTCTTCAGGTTCTTCAGCAGGTCTCTTTCTAGATTTGTTGTAAACTGAGCCTTCGTCAAATGTTACGTCCCTACTAATATCGATCTTCTTGAATCCTGTGAAGTATATCATATAAGCCTTCAATCTTTTAGAGTATCCCACAAATATACCCTTCTTTCCTAAAGGATATAAATTTGTCCTCTTTTCTTTTGGAATGTGTATGTACACTCGACAGCCAAATAATATGATATGGCTAACTTCTGGTTTCTTCCCGAAAAAGACTTCTTCATGTGTCTTGTTCTCAAGTACTCTGTGTGGAGTACGGTTCTGTACATACAGTGCTTTTCTGGAAGCTTTTGCCATAGATGCATGGGAATATCTTGATCATGAAGCATTGCTCTTGCAGCTTCCATGATCATTCTATTCTTCCTTTCTGCAATCCCATTCTATTGTGGATTATATGGAGTGGATAACTCCCTCTTAATCCCTGAATATTTGCATAACTCTTTGAATGCATTTGATGTGAATTCTCTGCCGTTATCTGATTGAAAGGTCTTGATCTTCTTTTCAGTGTGGTTCTCGATCAAGGCTTTGAATTCCTTGAACTTTCTGAATACTTCATCTTTGTTCTTCAAGAAGTATATTGATGTCTTCCTAGAAAAATCATCAATAAAAGAAACATAGTATACATACCCACTTAATGAACTGGATGTCATCGGACTGCATACATCGGAGTGAATGATTTCCAATAGTCCTTTTTCCTTGCTCTCGCTGCTTGGAAATGTCTTCTTTGTGTTCTTTCCTTTCGCACATCCTTTGCAGATTCCGTCATGCTTTGTCTGAATTTATGGAAGTCCTTCAACAACTTTGCTTGCAAGTGGTAGTGCTCTGTAGTGCACATGTGCAAGCCTTCTATGCCAAAGTTCATTTGGTTCTACCAAGTCATGGATCAATACTTGTTCTGGATGGCCCTTCAATTTGTATAGACCTCCCTCTTATTCCCCAATCACTATTGCATCATCAATAGTCTTCCCATTTGGCCACATGAGAACTTGGCCATCTATAAATGCAACCCTCATGCCTTTTGAATCTAATTTAGATATGGAGAGGAGGTTCTTCTTTAGTCCTGGTACAAACAATACATCCTTCATCGTTATAGACTTTCCAGAGTCTAGCTAATAGGAGGATTCCCCACTACCTTTTATTGGATACCGGTAGTCATCTCCAAGCTTCACCTTGTGGGGTGATTCATGTTCTAATAGTCTCACAAAGGATTCTTTGAATCATGTCATATGTTTGGAAGCCCCACTATCTATAAGTCAATCATTTCTTCCATGTGTGATGTTTCCTATGAGAGCGAAAATCAAGACATATTCTTCATCACTTGAAGAATCATCACTTTCTTGCTTGATTCTTTTCCTGGAGGGTTCATCATCTTTTGTAGCATGAGCATGATGTCTTCTCTTGTTTCCCTTCTTCTTGTGAGAGACATTTGGGTTCTTAGGACATTCTTTAGCATAGTGTCCTTTTTCATCACATATAAAGCATCTGAATCTGGGTCGATTCTTATTAGGTTTATTAGGATAAGAATGCTTACCTTTGTGATGATTTGTTTTGCTCTTCTTGGATTGTACTGTGAGAGCTTGATATTCACTTCCCATATTTTCTTCTCGAGCTGCTATTTGATCTTCTTCTTGAGAGCATTCTTCCCATAGTCTGTTGAACTTGACTAGCTTCTTTCTGGCATAGATTCCTTGAATAAAGGAGTCCCATGATCTAGGGAGACCATTCAAGGTGGTCATTACAATCTCTGCATTCTCCACTTCTTCATCCATTGCTTCAAGTTGTTCTTTGATCTGGGAGACCCTTGTGAAGTATGACTGTATAGTCTCCGCATTCTGGATCTTCACATTATTCAACTGGTTCCTCAAAGTCATCTTCTGGTTTATGTTGTTTCCTTCAAAAAGTTTGGTCAGGGCATCAAACATAGCTTTAGGTGTATTTAGGGAGGACACCTGTGGTATGAGGTGATCCTTGAATGAATCAGCAATAATCCTCTTAGCCATGACCAAATTATTTTTGTGTAAGGCCTTAGCCTCATCTCCCTTGGGAACTGGAATCTCCTCATTGATGTAGGAGTCCAACTCATTTTCTTCCAGGACCAAGGAGATCCTATACTTCCAGGATCGAAAGTTATCAGCTCCCTCAAGCTTTTCATCAAGCTTGGTATGATGAGACATATTAATTGATAACCTCAAATGGAAATACAAAAGATTTATATCTTATAAGGTTAAGATGTCAGAATTGGATCTGGAGCTGAATTTATGTAGAGCTGGTTAGGGTTTGAATTTCCCGCAGTTCTGTCCAACCAAAAACTTTTATCTTGATCTCTAAACTTCGATTTTGAGGGGGAGATCAATCCAGGCCCGGGATCACTCAAAAATTCCACTTCTATGGAAATCCCTAATTTTCGGCAGTAGTGTCAGGTCAAAAACTAAAAATGCTCAGAATCAGATTTTGCTTCAACAGAAAGATGCGCCCTGGAGAGGAGAGTTATTCCAACCTTCTTTTGCTGAAAATCTGTGGAGAGAGATCCACAAAACAGGAAGCCCTAGTTTCCGTAGCTGTTCTCAGGTTAGCTCTAATACCATGTTATATTTTTATCATTTAAGCTAGCATTATATTAGGATCTTTAACCGAGAGAATAACAAGCACATCAATCAAACATAAGAGACAATGAACACAATGTTTTTCATCGGGAAAACCATAAAGGAGAAAACCCCGCAACTTCCTCAGAGATAGAATCAACACCAAAAGCAAAGCCCCAAAATAGTAAGATGATCTCCTAACAACAGTAGTCTCTCTCTCTCTTGTCCCAACGACTTCTTCTCTCTCAGTTATGCGCTACAACTGAGTGTGAGTGAATGTGTGATAAATAGAGAGGCTCACTTTCTATTTATACTAATTCCTGACTTGACAATAACTCACTAGGGACGACTTCTCTAGGAGAGTCTAATAACCATAGGGCCCCACAACTACGGGGACTTTAACCCTTGATCAATAGGAGGGTTACCCACAATGACTTGACATGACTTGTTTACATTATTGAATCTCTCGATAGGAACATCAGGGCATGACATGACTCAAATACATTACAGACACTTCCCAGAATAAACATCGAGGTACAATACATAAGATATACGGATGAATACATTCCGAAGTTACAAATACATCAATAGTGGGCCCTCTCCAAAGCGTTTGCATGGCCTAGTGGGTTCATTGTGCATCGGTTTCGTAAACTAGGGTTTTTCTCAGTTTCCTTCAATGTTGTCCAAATATTGTGTACTTCTAGATTTGAATTTAAACTTATATTATCTTCATGATCGGGTATATTCTAGAATTGGTTATGAATTCTAATTTGGAAAAACTTTGGGTTGAATTTGTGAAATGATTTAACACATATCTTGAAAATAATTTTTCTAACATATATCTTGAAAATAAAAGAGTAGATTTATTGATGTTGAAATTTGTTGTAATAAGAGATTCTGGATATGTTATATGCTTGAAAGGGTTCCCTAAGGGATGTATCTTCATGGTGTTGATGTACACTTGGACTAGGGTTTATTTTGTTGGGTTTCCTTGTGATATTAGGATGAAGATAAGTGAAATATTGGACCATAGTGACCACCTTCACACACATGTTGAGGAGAAGCAAATGAGCATAGTAACCACCTTGGCACACATATTGAGGATAAGCATTGGAGCATTGTAACCACCTCTGACACATATATCGAGGAGCATTGGGAACAAGAAGATGTTGTACACAACTAGAGGAGGAATGCATTACATGAGGAAACTTGGATATGCATGAGGACACTAGGGTTTATATATGCAAGTAAACCTTAGAGAAGGAGATATAATACTAGAGGAATTGATGGTTGTCTTGCAGATTCCATAGCTCTTGTTGTGAAGTCAAAGGAGGTAGAATTAAGGTTCCAACCCTATAGAATATACAAAGAAAAGATCTAATGTCTTTGGTGATATTGTAGTTGTGTTATTGTGTGATACATGGAGGTTAGGGAAAGACCATGGAAAACTTAACTTGATAAGTCTCAAGCTTCTTTTGATGCCTTGCTTAGAAGAATATTTTTTTTAATTTAGTTGATTTTGCATGAAGTGCTTGGTGCTTGTGTTGATGCAATAGTCAAAGACCTAGGGTTTGAGGAATCATCCTAGGAGAGACACGTTGATGTCAAAACTTGTGCTATACTTCTTTGAAAGGCCATGTGCTTCTATGATGAAAGATGATCAGGGTTTATAAACCCTAACGAGGAAAACAATTATAGTGTGGATACCTTAATGACAGCAATGACAGTTTGGGGCTAGCGTCGCTTATGGTTTCCAAATATATATACATACATATCATATATATACATATATATAAGAACTATTTCAATTGTCCAAATATTGTGTACTTGGAGATTTGAATTTTAGCTTATATTATCTTTATGATTGGGTAGATTCTAGAATTGGTTAGGCATGCTAATTTGAGATAATTTTGGGTTGAATTTGTTAAGTAAACTTTAATGGTGTTTATTTTGTTAGCTATCCTAAGTGCAAACCTTTGGATATGTCATCATGCACTTGTGTAGGCCATCAAGATGATGACTAAGGAAAATCCTCTGAAATGAAAATAACTTGCTAGCCAAAACGACCCTTCAAACCATGATTGTACAACCAAAGAGAACATGTCGCTACCAAATGAAGGATCAATAGGGATGATGTGTCTTTTATAGAAGACACATATTCATGAACTTGTTTCATTTTTTATTTGTCAAGGAAGAACAATTTTTATGTCTTAGACCTCCTCACACATGCTTTTTCTTCTGTGTTATTTTAGTTTATCTTATGTAGAACCACTTAGACCATATACCAAAGCTACAAGAGAAAATAGCAAAAAAACTAGGGTTTCACGAATTACAAACCATAAACCTAAAAACTAGGGTTTATAAATTTACACATATAACTACAAACTAGGGTTTTATAAAGTAGAAATTCACATACATAGAGATCATGTGATATGTTATTCTTACTTATGTAGAAGTACTTAAACAACCTACCTAATCTACATGCATAAATAGAAAAAAAAACTAGGGTTTCATGAACTACAAACCACAAACCTAAAAAATAAGGATTACAAATACCTAGACCATATACCTAATCTATAAGAACAAATGTCAAGAAAGCTAGGGTTTCTTGATCTAGAAACCACAAACTTAAAAGCTAAGGTTCATATATTAGACATAGAACTACAAACTAGGGTTTATGAACTCATTATATTTATATCAGTAGATTTGTTAGTCTCACTTAACTAGAAACTAGTAGAACCATATACCTAGAAGATATATACCTGCACTATGGCATAGCTAGGGTTTCATGAACTACATTGGATGTAATTTTCCTTTCAATTATGCATGTGGTTGAAGCATGTTAGTGGTGTTTATGGGATGTTATCATCATATCGTACAAAGTCAACCTCTTTTGCAACCGACATACATTAACATAGACCCCAATCAATCAAGTTTTCATGAAGATAGGACTGTCAAACTAAGAATGATTTCCAGCCAAGTCAAAATGATTATGACAGTCCAAAACACTAATTTCCAGCTTGCCAAAATGAGTGTACAATCCCAAATACAAGTACTAATGATAAAAAAGATTTGAAATGTCACTGTGAACTAGTGAAAGGTACTGTCAAAACAAAAGTATTTCCAACCAAACATTTAGCATTATGACAGTCCTATATTTCACTTTTTAGCTTGTCAAGTGTTGTTCAGAATAAAACACCCTTGTAACCTAGGGTCTGGGGTTACCAACTTACCACTAACTTGTAGACAATCAGCATTTTACAGGAAATGGAAAGAGAATAGGAATAAAATCTTGACATACCCGATTAAGGATGGTTGATCCAAGCTTGATTTTCTCTCACTCCACTTCTCTCTAAAGCTTCTAGGGATGTACTTCTCCACCTGCAAAGAGAAAATCCTTCAAGTAATATCTCATGCATATGTATATTAGAGGTTAGATGAAAAGCATATATATAACATAATCAAACATATTCATTAAGCCAATATACATGAAATAAACTCAATACAATATTAGAAGAAGAATTCTCTTTATTAACAAGCGGTGAATAAAATAAGAGTACAACCCAACTTCTGACACAAGGACTCTTCTACAACCAAAGGACTCTGAGTTCTGCTGCTCCAAGACTCTGAAGATATACCACCAGCATAAATTTTCTCTCCAAAATGTATTGATTAGCCCCCACCCCAAGGCCTCTATTTATACTTTGGGAAATAGAGTGGTTTCGAAGGTTGGGATGGTTGAGATGGTTGGGATAGTTATGGATTAGGCCACAACTAATCTCATATAATCTCGATTTATATTTTTTAATGTCAAATTAGGGTATACACAGGTATTAATATAGGCAACTCGCATATGACACATGAGTTTCTCAAAAGGAACTCGCGTATGCAAGCATATGCGGGTTGCAATGCAAATACTCACGTATGACATGTGAGTTGCAATGCACATAGTTGCGTATGCAACCCAAAATTCATAATAAAAATACACAAGCCTAGTCTAAGAAAAATGCATCAAAGGTCATGCCAATCTATAGTGTTTTGGCCACTTCAATCCAAATTTTCCTTTTGTGTACCAACATGAGGGATGTTGGCACTCGAACGGAGAAGTGCCATTTTGGCTGATAACAGATGCCTCCTAATGTGTGAGGTCAGAGGGAAGTGATGGCCAAAATACATTATAATCATTATCTTGGAGAACTTAGAAGTCCAAGGAAGCATAGGAAGTACCCGAAACAAATACATATCAAATGTCATATACAAAATCATATTTGAGGATGCCATGTTCAATATACTTGAACACTAGCTCCTTTACAATATTTGAGTACATCATATAATATGGGTGATAGACCACGTATATTACAAACGTGGATCAAAGCCACAATATACAATCATGATGAGTCTTCAAAGATCTGGAAGCTGTGTAAGTAAACACAACACAATCTTGTGCAACTTAGGTTATAGATGTCACCATAAGGTCTTCGTCATAATCCAAAGGAACCAGTACAATCCAGGCCATGTGAATAGATGTGTTGAAGTCGAACATGGAAATGATTCAACAGATTTCCAATCAATCGGTGACAATTGAAAACTGAAGCAAAGGAATTCACCAATGATGAAAGTGAATCCTAGGGTACCATCATAAAAACTCTGGGTATTCATCTTCAAGAAATGCTGATGAGAATTCATGTTGTGATGAGGAAGACAATACATCCTCCACCGGATCACAAGCGTGACTAGGAACTGGATAAAGGAAGGAAGACACAAGTGATATCAAATAGGATAATGATGGAATCAAGATAAAAAAGCAGAAACAGGGATAGATCCTTGAACAGTGAGCACACCACAAAGATGACCCAAGGCAGATTTTTAACTTTACAGATAGAACAACTAGACTTATATGTCATGTAGGAGACATGATCAGATTCCCCGACATAAATGACAAGTGGAGGATTAAGAAACTCAAAGTGATAGATGGACTGAAAGTGTACACTGAGACATGAGTATTGAAAATTTCAGAGAGTGCTATGTTCAAGGAGGACATGCTGCCACTGACTGTAACCCTAAGAGAAAACTTATTCCTTATCTTTCCTATTAAATTTTAACGAGTCCAGGAAAGTCAACTCAGCTCTCTCTTCATTTTTGACAAGCTTGAAGAGAAGAAGGAATAATGCTTGATAATGTCACTTATTTGTGGATTTTACGAGCCCGAACTAGTACATGATCGGTTGGTGTGTTCATATTTAGAGAGTCTAAAAATGCCAAAGAAGAATCCAAAGGGGGAACATTTTCGTCCAATTTAGTCTCCTAAGGCGGAAAAAGTATAAAACAAACCACAGAAGAACTCTCTTAGCTTCTGAAGAAGTAAGGCACACCTTTTTCATACTTAGTTGGGGAGGTCCGAAAAAGGTTAAATTACCATCTACCTAATGCTCCTTCAAAAGCAACATATAAACTGAGTTTTACAAGTGTGAAGGAAAGCAATATCACTTGGAAAGATCTATTTGATTACGAGAAATGGGGCTTACAACAATAAACTCGATGCTTTGTTCTTTAGGGTTTAACGAGCATGACAAAGACATAAAGTACACTTGGAATCTTTTTCATGTTTAGGTCTAGAGCATGAAAAAGAGAAAACTAAGCTCATACCAGGGGCTCCTTTTCTGTAAGTTTAGTCCCTCAGGTCCGGAAAAGCGATAAACCTATGCCTGAGAATACTCTTCTCAATTCCAAAGAAAAGAGAGTGTTCCTTTCTCATATTATTCCACATGGTCTGAGAAAGTGATAACCTACCACCAATGTGGATGCCCATTCACATATTCTTAACGAGCCTGAATGCACAAGTTTACTCGGCAGTCAAGTCTATTTTGAGGAGTTATACCTAGGCTTAAAGAAACTCAATATCTTTCCCATGAAGTTTTAACGAGTTCGAAAAAGTCAACTCATGGCCTCCTTACTGTTTTTAACGAGCTCGAAGGAGAGCAGAAAGAATGCTCTAAATGCAAGGAGACGAGTGTCAGGGGCAAGCAAAACTAGTTCCAAGCACGAGGAACAAACCTATGTATAATGCAAGGAACATGAGCAAGGTAAAGACACTCGAGGAATGTCTCTTCAAGGTAAAAGGTGTCAATTTGCGAAGGAAAAATGATACAAGGCTTAACAACGATGAAAACAAAGATGAGGGCTCATACAACGAGCTAAAAGCGTGGAAGCCGAAATCGGGCTCATAAGCGCGAGCATGGCACATGAAAATGCAGTTGCAACTTTAACAACAAGGCGAGGCCAGTAAACAGTTGTGAATCCAAATACAAATCCTGTCTCCAAGAAACAACAACATCAGAATCACATTCAGAAGAAAAGATCCGATGCAGGTCACTTTGGCAGAAACACATGTGACTTTGCTATCTTCTACAAAAGGTGAAGTTATGGCAGAATCAAATGAAGAAGATTCTATAGCACCAAGGCTCGAGCATTTATAATCATTAAGATCAAACTCATAAGGAGAGAAAAAAATCAACAAGGTAGATAGAGTCTACAAGAACAAACTCAGTATCATAGGAGTTGAAAAATTCATAAGAAAAATCAAACTCATCATGATCACTGACTTTCTTTTCCCAGGAATATTTCAAAGACTTAAAAACACCAACATAAGAAGACCGATCCATGAGAAGATCGGGCTTACTAGGAAAATCAGGGTTAGACTTAGTCACAACTGAACCAACATCCAATAGAAGGTCAGATTGTATCAAAGACTCTAGGAAGACTTCATCCAAAGGAAGGAGATCATCCGAGATAGGACACATGTCTAAAATTTCAAATGGATCGACAGAGTGGAGAGCAGGCTCCATGGTCTGTATAGGATGACTCACTTGGTCAACTGCTAGGACCAAGTCCCGGGAAGGTAAGCATGAAAACAGAGGTTGCTTCTTAGTAGAAATTGAACGCAAATGACATGAGGCCACATAGCTCACCTGTGGTGGGATAGTGTCTATAGAAACACTCGGAATCAATAAAGGAAAAACATGGTCTCTTGTTGGGTCAGGAGATAGATCAAGAAAATCCAACTGATCAATAGTGACAATTTCTTCGCCATGATTAAAGTACTGTTGCTGCCGCAACCTTTTTCCCCGATTTTAGTCTTTCACTTAAACTCTGGGACCCCTCCTTATCATTTTTTTTACTTGGGTCGATTGTTGAAAGTCTGGCGCCTTCGAGCATATCTTTGCATTTGAAGTTGAGCGTCCCTCTTGTTTTCTCGCTTCGTTCAGTTCGATATAAGTTATGTGGTCTGTTCTTAATGCCCATAGAGTATGAAAGTTTGCCTTAGCGAATTTTTGATGTTTTAGCCACTTTCGAACCTTAGCGTTGTTGTTTTTCTCCTTTGGATCGGGCCTCTTTCGGAAGAGGCTGAGCTCTCACTTAGCCGCCGTTGCGGATCATGGATCAAAATCTCCGCCTGATTGATTTTTCACCTGACGCCCGATTCATTGTTTCAAATCGCTTCCCCGGAGTTTCTACTTACCCGACGTTGCGGCTGGGGAGATGAAGTCAGCTGCCGACTCGAGTTTCGTCCGACGTCCGACCTGCCGTCCCTCACCTGAACTTTTCTTCGCCCTCGTCGCCTGTCTCTAACCTGCGTCCCGTCCGCCGTTGCGGGTGTCGGAGCATTCTATCTTCCGATCCACTTCTCTCCGTCGTCCGATTACCTTGATCGCCTGCTTTGCCACTCACCCATTTCTTACGCTCCTCCGCCGTTGCGGCTCCTGGAGCCTTCTCCCATCCGGTGCAGAGGCCTTGTCCCATCCGACCCAAGTACTGCCCAACCGCCAACTCATTTTACCCTGAAGTTTCGCCCGGATGAACCAACCCAGCTCTTGTGGATTTTTTTTTTTTTACCATAGTTAAAAGTTTTTGATGCCCAATGTCTCAAGTTAGCGGATAATGCGCTAAAATTGTATGCAGGGAGAATCACATGGGTCGTTAGAACGGCCTAAGGCGAGGGAAAGGACGATCCAAGCGGATGACAGAGGCGTCGATGAGGAGTTTTCAGCAGTTACTGTCAGAGGGTAAAGCGTCTATTGAAATGATTGAGGAAAACGCAACGGCCAGAGAAGAAACTGAATCGTCAAGGGCGCTAAAAGGTCATGCGCTGGGGGGAACCAAGGGACAGCATTGGTAGTTTAAGTAATGGGAATGAAGACTAGAAAAGGGCTTTTTCCTTAGAAAAATTTGTAATGGTTGGCTTGTAAGAGGAACTATTTCGATTTTCTAAGTGAACTGCAATTTGGTCTGCTGGAAAGAGTAAAGAAGTGAAATGTACCAATGCAATTCAATGAATAATGTTGAAGAGGAACTATTTCGTTTTCAGCTGTATTTCATTCGCTGTAAGGATATTTGATGTTTTGAACCTAAGTTCTTGTTAACTATTCTTCAGCATTTTCTGGGATGCATTTGCACTAAGAGCAATAAATGTTGTTATAGAATGATCGGCTATCTGGTTATTTGAATATTTATAATTTTTTCATGTGCTGTAAGAGGAGTATCAGCTATCTGTGATTTTTCTTACCGTATGTGATATTGTATTGCTCAGTTAAGATGACAACCTCGCTCCCTAGGGATAGTCTAGGTAGTTAGTTTATTTCTACTCGTATCTGGTTTGGTTGCTTGTGAGTTTAAGACGAGAGGTAAGAACCTGCGCATCACTTTGTGACTGCTCCTCGCATCCGGATCACCCCGCTTTTAGTTAGGCACGTGCATATCATTCATTTAAATCAAAAAAAACAAAACTCGGTGGGCCGGGCCGCAACCGGTAAAGCCTTTGTTTGTTACTTGACCTACGGTAGCCGGACCGCAAACCGGACGGATTCCCTATACCAAACAGTCAGTGGGCTAGTTGGGAACACTGATTGGGGAGAATCCCTTACTGTTGCCGCCTACGAATTTCCAGGCCTCAACAGTTTTGGCGCTAGAAGGAGGGCCTCCAGTGCATGGCTGGCCGAGGAAACCCGTTTTACAGAGATTATTCCGCTGGTTACAGTTCTGAAAGTAGTGGACCACGAAATCCAATTCCAGAAGAAGAAAATAAAGAACATCTATATCCGGTTCGCAACGAAATTGTAAATGATCTAAGAAGACATACCCGTGCTTATGCAAAGAAGATCGGAGGTTTGCCAATTATCCCCGAGCTACCTAGAAGAGAGTACAAGAAGAAAGACCGTCCTGTAATAGAAGATTCGGTGTTGGTTGGAGACTGGCAAGAGATTGTAGAGACTGCCTTACAAGAGATTGAATTGCCTTTGAACCAAGTAGGCCCAGACACTCCTTACAGCTCTCCTGTTCACACACCTGTTGGTTCACATCCTACCACCCCTATTGTTTCACCTCCGCATTCTCCACCCCGACTCATGGCCGGTGTTAACGCCAATCAACCCCCACCTAATCCTCCACCGCCCACATGGAAGGCCAGATCACCTCTAAATCTGACCCCACCTTTGCACGACCTACCCCAGGCCTTTGAGAAGCTACTGCCCAAGTTTGACCCAAATGATAAAATCCTGGTGGATGATCATCTATAGAGTTTCTACTTGGCGTTAGAAGGTTTGAAAGCTGGGGAACACGAAGATGTGGTGTGTAGACTCTTTCCTCATACCTTCAAAGGAGCTGCAGCTTCATGGTATTTTGGATTGCCCGCCAACTCGATCCTAGACTGGGATACTTTCAAGAGAATGTTCAGAAGTAAGTATGCAGTCCAAAAGACTCATGCTGCCCTTATGAAAGGACTTTGTGCTTTGAAAAAAGAAAAGAAGGAAAAAGTGCACAGTTTTACACAAAGGTTTACAGCATACCTTAAAAACTTCTCTGATGCAGATAAACCTTCGAAAAAGGTCCTAATCGAGTATTATACATCAGCTCTAGGCCCCGACTTGGCCATGTTCGCTAAAGGTAGGGCCAAACCCACTTTGACAGAAACTTATGAAGAGGCAGAAGTTGTGGAAGCAGAAAGGGAGAGCATTGAAGATTATCCTGAACAGTCAGGGGAGAAAAGAAGAACGTTGTTGTTTACTAAACCCAAAGAGGAGAAAACACCAAATTACGAAGGTATGGCCAAAATGGTACAGAAACTGTCTAACAAGATCATAGACTTAGAAAAGGAAAAGGAAGCACAAAAGTTTTTCAGACCATATTATAAGAAAAGGGAGGATAGCAACCAGACACAAACTTCCCCTCAGAAAACTACATCTATGAATCTGACAGAAATAGGGATGGAAAATTTCTGTACTTTCCATCAACAGCCCCATTCTGAAAAGAACTGTCCACAATGGATAAATTCGATGACATTGGTCATGAATCAGATGCTGGATTCAAGATTAACAGAAGAAGATGATGATGAAAGGAAAGAAAACGTTGCTTCAATGTCTACAAAAGAACAGGAAGAAGAGACTATGGCCCTATGGAGTTCTATTTCAGTACTAGATGCGGAAGAAGAAAGCGCGCAGGGATGCAAAGATATCAGGGAGGCTAACGTCACAACTAGGAGCAAAGGGGAGGTTAGTGATGACAGTTTTCTGCTCCCAAAGATTCGAAGGTTGCAAAGAAACATAAAAAAGAAATTCCAAGACAAATCATTGGCTGATCAGATTCCGGAATTCACTATTACCAGCCAGAATCAGAAGCAAAACAGAACGCCGCTCAGGCTAAATGA
Organism: Pseudotsuga menziesii; assembly: GCA_001517045.1. Classification (NCBI taxonomy): domain Eukaryota; kingdom Viridiplantae; phylum Streptophyta; class Pinopsida; order Pinales; family Pinaceae; genus Pseudotsuga; species Pseudotsuga menziesii. Next base: position 376,021 of record LPNX011073733.1, on the reverse strand, counting down.
AGAGAATGCGAACGCTGATAAATCTCAGTCCATTAAAAAACTAATCAAATATGATATTGTTGAAGACTTAAAGAAGATAAAGGTGAACGTTCCGCTGTTTGAAATGTGCAAAGTGCCTCAGCAGAAAGAAAAATTGTTGAAAGCGCTGGAAACAGCAGAAGAAAAGTCACCCACAGACAATCAGCCTCGGGAGGAAGAAGAAATCGGGGAAGCTAATATTGGAGGTAAGTCCAAGACCAAACACCCACCTTTCCTCTTGACGTTCAAAATTTTTAATCATAACGTGCACAATTGTCTAGCAAACTCGGGAGCATCGATTAATGTCATGCCCATATCAGTATGTAAGAAAATAAATGGGCAGCCCAAGCCAACCACGTGGAAAGTGGTACAGTTGGATAGGACCGACGTCAAGGTAGTTGGCAAGATGGAAGACGTGCTAATTCACTTGGCATCCGATGATAGAGTGTGCCAAGTCATCAACATTGTAGTGGCGGACATACCAGATGCTTACGGCTTGGTCTTGAGCAGAGATTGGTCAGCCAAATTAAATGGGTATTTCGCTACAGATTGGTCACATCTTTGGTTTCCATACAAAGGGAGTCCTAATCAGATCAAGGTTTTGAGAGAGCCTCATATGAAGTACAATGTCACTCAATTGGATGGGAAGAATGTACCAGTTGAATCCGTATTGGGAAACTACTTTCTTGAACTAGAACCAGGGAATTATCAAGCGGAAGAGGCTAGCAGCACATCTAACACCCAGCCTGATCTCCTTCGTTTTTCTCAGGCTGATGAGCTTGACTGTAAAATAGTAGATTTAGCTGTAGGATTAGATTCATTTTCAGTCGACAATGTTTGTTGGACTTTATATTTTGACGGCTCAAAAACATTAGAAGGATCAGGGGCCGGCTGCGTCCTTATTGACCCACAAAAAAAAAATACTTCTTGTCCTGTAGGTTAGAATTTGAGTGTACTAACAATACAGCTGAATACGAAGCACTGTTGCAGGGACTCAAGAAGGCCATTGAGTTACAGGTTTGTAATTTAAAAGTTTTCGGGGACTCAGAAATAGTTGTGAAACAAATAAAAAATCAAATACACTGTGTTTCCCCTCATTTGAAAGCTTACCAAAATGAGGTATGGGAATTTCTTAAATGTTTTCATGCGTTTAATATTGTTTCAATTCCAAGAATAAAAAATGCAGCCGCTGATCTTTTAGCCACATCAACTGCCAGGCTGGTTCCCACTAATAATAAATGCTCTATTGAATTACTTTTCAGGCCTTCCGTGCCGGACATGATCACTAATCTGCGAGTATTTGACGATGATCAGCAGATAATCGAATGCTTGACAAATGATGAGACTTTTAAAGGGGCTATCATAGATGATGAAGAACATCAGGCTGAGATGAAATATAACAATTTTATTCCCAAAGGAGTTAGGACGCTCGAAAAAATGTTTGACTTAAATGAGAAATTTAGGAGACCAGCTAACGTGAAGACACACAGCTCAACTTTACAGTTCGAGTTAATAAACTTAGGGACTGAAACAGATCCCAAGTTCGTGAACCTCGGAAAGTGCTGTTCACCAGCAGAAAGGGACAAGTTCCTCAGTTTGTTTAAACAGTACAAAGACGTCTTTGCATGGACATACGCAGATTTAAAGACCTACGATACCAGCATTATCAAGCACATCATCCCTATTAAAGCAGGCGTCAAGCCATATCAACAGCCATTGAGGAAAATGCACCCAAAGCTGGAGCCGCTAATTCAAAGCAAGGTGAAGAGATTGCTGGACGCTCGGATTATCTTTAAAGTCAGGCATTCTGAATGGGTGTCAAACCTAGTGCCTATCAGGAAAAAATCGGGAGAGATCAGGCTGTGCATAGATTTCAGAAATCTAAATCGCGCCTCAGACAAAGACAACTACCCGATACCTCCCATGGAGCAATTGCTACAAATGGTTTCCGGCTCTGAAATGTTTTCATTGTTGGATGGTTTCTCTGGCTACAATCAAGTGTTGGTAGCCGAGGAAGATAGATTGAAGACGACATTCAGAACTAAATGGGGAACGTTCGCATATAGAAGAATGCCTTTTGGACTGATTAATGCGGGCGCAACATTTCAGAGAGCTATGGACATAGCTTTTCGCGGACTGATTGGACGAAGTGTGGTGGTCTATCTTGATGATATCACAATATTTTCGAAGAAACGAGGGGAGCACACG
>LPNX011073733.1:333265-372872 GCA_001517045.1 Pseudotsuga menziesii | reverse complement strand
AGTTTTTGTTTTCAATAAAGGTGGTTAACTCGTGGTTATTTGGGGAACTTCACATTTCTGGAGATGGTAAACATTCGTTGAATAGTTAGACTGTGGTTTTCCAGGTGAAATTCTTCTACCAAATAGTTTCTCGAAATCTTTGCGTGCATTGAGGTCCTGCTTAATCTCCTGTAAGGTCAATCAGGTTCGAAAGTCCAGAATACTATGCTGAGGCTCCGTGCACTTTACACTTGTAATCTAAGGGAACGATGACAGAGGACCCGCGGTGAAGAGCAAGATGAACAGGGTGTTAAATCTAAATGATCCCATGCCAGGAAATAAATGCCAAAAGGCAGATAAGAGTCAAAATTCCTACAAAAGCATCATGCTCCAAAGCTGAATCGAGATCATAAAGTACTAATTTGCCAATGATCCTCTCCGTCCGTGAGCTGAAACCTTAAGCACATCACTCACACAAAAGGGCACTATGGGATAGAGGATCCTGAATGAAAATTCAGTAAGAAAGGCATGCATGAAGACCCTCATTAAAAGAGGGCAGATCCGAAAAGCACAAAAGCTGCTAAGACGGCATGGGAATGAGGAACAAATGAACGTTCCTGTTCACTATTTGCTACAATCCTGTGGTGTCCAATGTTATCAGCTACCTGAGAAAAAAAAATTAATAATGAACTCATATTTTGGCCTCAGCAGAGTTATCCGGACTCTAGAATCTTGACTTTCACCGCCCAAAGTGGACCAATATCAATGATCAAGGTACACACTTCTATTATTGAGAAATCTGTATAGCTGGAAGAGTTCACTGGATATATTTGCTGTAGGATAGTCTGATTTTCAAGGAAGAAACCACACAGAGATCTAGGTTCACCAGGAAATCGCCAGTTGTTGCTGCCGCAACCTTTTTCCCCAATTTTAGTCTTTCACTTAAACTCTGGGACCCCTCCTTATCATTTTTTTTACTTGGGTCGATTGTTGAAAGTCTGGCGCCTTCGAGCATATCTTTGCATTTGAAGTTGAGCGTCCCTCTTGTTTTCTCGCTTCGTTCAATTCGATATAAGTTATGTGGTCTGTTCTTAATGCCCACAGAGTATGAAAGTTTGCCTTAGCGAATTTTTGATGTTTTAGCCACTTTCGAAACTTAGCGCTGTTGTTTTTCTCCTTTGGATCGGGCCTCTTTCGGAAGAGGCTGAGCTCTCACTCAGCCGCCGTTGCGGATCATGGATCAAACTCTCCGCCCGATTGATTTTTCACCCGACGCCCGATTCATTGTTTCAAATCGCTTCCCCGGAGTTTCTACTTACCCGACGTTGCGGCTGGGGAGCTGAAGTCAGCTGCCGACTCAAGTTTCGTCCAACGTCCGACCCGCCGTCCCTCACCCGAACTTTTCTTCGCCCTCGTCGCCTGTCTCTGACCTGCGTCCCGTCCGCCATTGCGGGTGTCGGAGCATTCTATCTTCCGATCCACTTCTCTTCGCCGCCCGATTACCTTAGTCGCCTGCTTTGCCACTCACCCATTTCTTACGCTCCTCCGCCGTTGCGGCTCCTGGATCCTTCTCCCATCCGGTGCAGAGGCCTCGTCCCATCCGACCCAAGTACTGCCCGACCGCCAATTCATTTTACCCTGAATTTTCACCCGGATGAACCAGGCCAGCTCTTGTGGATTTTTTTTTTTTTACCATAGTTAAAATTTTTTGATGCCCAATGTCTCAAGTTAGCGGATAATGTGCTAAAATTGTATGCAGGGAGAATCACATGGGTCGCTAGAACGGCCTAAGGCGAGGGAAAGGACGATCCAAGCGGATGACAGAGGCATCGATGAGGCGTTTTCAGCAGTTACTGTCAGAGGGTAAAGCGTCTATTGAAATGATTGAGGAAAACACAACGGCCAGAGAAGACACTGAATCGTCAAGGGCGCTGAAAGGTCATGCGCTGGGGGGAACCAAGGGACAGCATTGGTAGTTTAAGTAATGGGAATGAAGACTGGAAAGGGGCTTTTTCCTTAGAAAATTTTGTAATGGTTGGCTTGTAAGAGGAACTATTTCGTTTTGCTAAGTGAACTGCAATTTGGTCTGCTGGAAAGAGTAAAGAAGTGAAATGTACCAATGCAATTCAATGAATAATGTTGAAGAGGAACTATTTCGTTTTCAGATGTATTTCATTCGCTGTAAGGATATTTGATGTTTTGAACCTAAGTTCTTGTTAACTATTCTTCAGCATTTTCTGGGATGCATTTGCACTAAGAGCAATAAATGTTGTTATAGAATGATCGGCTATCTGGTTATTTGAATATTTTTAAGTTTTTCATGTGCTGTAAGAGGAGTATCAGCTATCTATGATTTTTCTTACCGTATGTGATATTGTATTGCTCAGTTAAGATGACAACCTCGCTCCCTAGGGATAGTCTAGGTAGTTAGTTTATTTCTGCTCGTATCTGGTTTGGTTGCTTGTGAGTTTAAGACGAGAGGTAAGAACCTACGCATCACTTTGTGACTGCTCCTCGCATCCGGATCACCCCGCTTTTAGTTAGGCACGTGCATATCATTCATTTAAATAAAAAAAAAACAAAACTCGGTGGGCCGAGCCGCAATCGGTAAAGCCTTTGTTTGTTACTTGACCTACGGTAGCCGGACCGCAAACCGGACGGATTCCCTATACCAAACAGTCAGTGGGCTAGTTGGGAACGCTGATTGGGGAGAATCCCTTACTGTTGTCGCCTGCGAATTTCCAGGCCTCAACAAGTACATCACACGAAAGAATGTTGACACCACAGCTTGCATGGCATAGACATAATCATGTCCAAGGAGCATATTGAAGTCTAAGGGGTCTTCTATCACCATGAAGTCAACTAAGACGGTCTTCCCACCCAAAGTAACAGGTGTTTGAGCAATAATTCCCGAGGCTATACAAGTTCTTCTATCAAACGCTAGTAACTAACTAGCAGTCAACACAAGGATGGGAGATCCCATGCCTCGCCAAGCACAAGTAGACAAGATACTAACTGAGGTTCCTTCATCAACAATACAACGAGCAATCATGTATGGTTCAACTTTGACCTTTCTCTGGAAAGGTGCATCAAAAGGAAGGCGCGACTCAACTAGGCTATCCCAATCAAAGGAAGCAATCCGAGAGCATGGTGGGGGTTCATCCGAAGTGAGTTCAATGTCCCCTTTTTCAGTAAGTTCTGAACTGGCAGTGAAGAAAATGTGACTAGCAGATACTTCTCTCTCCAAAGGAAGAGTGGGATTGATCAGCAATGGAATCAATTCAACTGCTTCGTGAAATTCACTCTCTGAAGGGAGAGTGGGATTGACCAAAGGTGACATTGGTTCAATCACATAAGGATCACTCTCCAAAAGAAGAGTGGGATCGACCAAATTTGAGATTGGTTCAACCACTTGATCAACCAAAGGTTGAGTAGGTTGTTCAAGAGAAGGAAATTCTTGAGTCTCAGACCACACTCTTCGCATCTCTGTGATAGCAGGGCACTGGTGAGTAAGATGATCTCCCTCACATAGCTTACAAGGGAACTTAATTTTGCACTTCAAACGGCTAGTTTTCTCAATGGTATCAACATGACTAGCACTAGCTGACTTTTTTCTCTCAGCATGACCTACAGAGGCTGAAAGTTTTCCCCCAGCATGACCACCAGAGGCTGAGCGACTGGGTCCAACCTGACTAAGAGAGGCTGGTTGCTAAAAAACTTCAGGATGTTAAAAAATGGGATGACCATGAAACCAAACTCTTCGCACTTCCGCGATAGAAGGGAATTTATAAGTAAGGTGGTCTCCCTCACAAATCTTACAAGGAAGCTTGGTCTTGTGTTTTGAGCGTGTAGTCTTTTCAACAGTGTCAACATGACTTGTAGTGGCTAACAGATTGTATTCAGCATGAACCACAGAGGCTGAGAGACTGCCCCCAGCATGAACTGCAGAGGCTGAGAGACTGGCTCCAACATGACCTGCAGAGGTTGGATGGGAACCACCAGCATGAACAATAGAGGCTGAATGATTAGGATCAACATGCTTTGCAACAGTTGAGTGTGTGCCCCAAGCATGAACTTTAGAGGCTGGGTGGATGGATCCAACATGACTTGCAGAGGTTGGATGGGGAGGTTCAAATTGAACATCAAAGGTTGAACGGATGCCCTCAGCATGAACTACAGAGGCTGAGTGACTGGATCCAACGTGACCTGGAGAGGTTGGAAGGATCCCACCAGCATGATCAATAGAGGCTGGATGGTGAAGATCAACTTGAATTGCATAGGTTGAGTGCTTAGATCCAACATGAGCTGCATAGGTTGGATAGGTGCCCCCAATATGAACCGCAGAGGTTGGGTGGTGAGGTTCAACTTGACTTGCAGAGGTTGAACAGGTTCCCCCTTTCTTATGTGCCTTCTTGATATTTTTCCTTCTTTTACTCCTTTTAGACTGTTGGTTACCGGTATTAGTACTTTCAATGCATGAGGTAGAAGGAGGAGGAGAATCAACTACAGGTGAAGGGGAAGCAGTGTTTTGATGCCCATGATATAAGGATCTTATTTGATAAGCACCTTGAGCATTCGGGACTGTTGGAGTGGAAAAAAACCACATCGGTAGCCCTAGGGTCAATCTAGGTAGATTCAAGGTGGCCATCAAAGGAACACCAACATTCCCTGTGAGAGGAATAGTACAAGGAGTTCCCAGCATGGGGATCTCTTGGTTGGTGTTCAAAGGGGTGTTAGCCATAGTTTTAAACAATAAGACAAAGTCTGAGGTCGACAGAAAACCAAAAGTACAAAGCACACACCTGAAGACAAGCTAAGTATAGACAAACCACACAACACTCACTTAAAAAATCCTAAATCCAAATAGACAAACAGGTATAAGCTATGCTTTCCAAAAGAAATATGATAGACAATTACTTGGAATCCCTGTAGATGTTCTTAGGCACAAGTGGAGGAATCACCCACCACCATCCCACACCTTTTACCGAGGTTACCTTCCAAGCCCGTCCAAGGTCAATAAGAAATAGTCTTTCGTTGTACCTGTGTATGAACCTTATATTTCAAAGAGACTAAAGGCTACCTTAACTATATTGAGAGTCTGGGGGTATAGTCGCAAGCCTAGTTCGTATGCATGGGCAGGGTAGCAAATCCTGAAACCCTGTTAACACCAGGTACCACACGGGGCCTGAAGGGTGGTATTGATAGAAGTCCCCAAATGCACAAAAACCTTGGTCTATGCTTTGACAAGGAATCAGAGGGTTATCTCCTCAGTCCAAGTCTCCACGCGGCCTCATGCTTAACTCCTGTTTGAGAGGAGCTTCCCAGATACAATCAACATTGAAGAGGATTTACCTAGTGATTGGCCAACTACATCTGAATTTAAGCATTTGTGGAGAGTTTAAACTCCCTATCCCACAAGTCTAGCCTAAGCTAGTTGGTGTATGAAGCTATAAAATAAAACTTACTAATATATTTTAAATTATATCTTTTATTTTAAGGGTTGTTCTTAGTAAGAAGGTAAGTGGCGTGAAGGACTGTGATGTTATAGACTCGATAAGAAAAGTAAAAATGATGTATAAAGCAACTTCCAAAGCAAAATACAACTACTTAAACCAAAATTCTTTTCTTTTTGTAAATGTAAGCTAATGAAATTGAAACTAAGCGTCGAAAAAACTAAGATTTTTATAATTTTTGAAATTTTATTTGAAAATACTGAAAAGAAAAGTACCAAGTGCAACTATATGCAATAGCATGAAATGTTTTTCTTTCACTTTTTTCAAATTCTTCAAAAACTACTATGCATCTAAATGCAAATTTTTTAGCAAGTTTGAATGATTACAACACATCAAAAGCAAAATGATGTATAGAGGACCTACAATGACCAAAGTTCAAACAAACAGAAAAGAAACTTGGTAAAAACCCTGACTTGGAAAAATAATGAACAAAATCCACTAGATTTACTAAAGAACAAGTGGCTAATTGACACTACAAAAAGCAGTACATGGAATAAGGTATCTAAAGCCCCGATCACTGACTCAGATACATACCACTGAAATCATAGGCCAAGTGGGAGGACCAACTTCAAGTCACTAGAAGAGTCAAACAAAGCAAACCCAAAGGCTTAAAAACAAGCGAAAAGTATGGTGTACAGGACTTTGGACTTACAGAAATATGCCAACAACAGAAGACCCCTACGTAGACAAAAATTCAGCCAAGACAGGGACAAGCAAACCCTACCAAAATTTTTATGCTGCTATAGGATATACGCGACTGTCTTATAGATCAACTCGAGTACTATACGCGACTGTCTTATAGAGAAACCCGCGTATACAAGTTGATATACGCCATTGTGTATAACAGTAACCCGCGGATACAACAACACTTTTTCAAAGAAAAAATATAAAAAGGTCTTTGGACATACTATACTGCAAATCAAAGGCAGGATAAAGGAACCACCTACAGGATAAACCCACAGCAGGCTGGGATCCCCACTAGAGTCTCCAGTTTTGTTGTTCAGGATAAAACACCCTTGTAACCTAGGGTCTGGGGTTACCAACTTACTACTAACTTGCAGACAATCAGTTTTTTACAGGAAATTGAAAGAGAATATGAAGAAAATCTTGACTTAGCCGATTAACGACGGTTGATCCAAGCTTGATCTTCTCTCGCTCCACTTCTCTCCAAAGCTTCTAGGGATGTACTTCTCCACCTGCAAATATCAAATCCTTCAAGTAATATCTCATGCATATGCATATTAGAGGTTATATGAAAAGCATATATATAACATAATCAAACATATTCATTAAGCCAATATACATGAAATAAACTCAATACAAGATTGGAAGAAGAATTCTCTTTATTAACAAGCGGTGAATAAAATAAGAGTACAACCCAACTTCTGAGACAATGACTCCTTTACAACCAAAGGACTCTGAGTTATGCTGCTCCAAGACTCTAAAAATATACCACCAACATAACGTTTCTCTCCAAAATTGATTGATTATCCCCCACCCCAAGGCCTCTATTTATACTTTGGAAAATATAGTGGTTTCAAAGGTTGGGATGGTTGAGATGGTTGGGATAGTTATGGATTAGGCCTCAACTAATCTCATCTAATCTCGATTTATATTTTTTAATGTCGAATTAGGGTATACGCGGGTATAATATAGGCAACTCATGTATGACACACGAGTTACTCAAAAAGAACTCGCGTATGCAAGCATACGCGGGTTGCAATGCAAATACTCACGTATGACACGCGAGTTGCAATGCACATAGTCGCGTATGCAACCCAAAATTCATAATAAAAATATACAAGGTTGGTTTGAGGAAAATGCATCAAAGGTCATGGCCATCTATAGTGTTTTGTCCACTTCAATCCAAATTGTCCTTTTGTGTACCAACATGAGGGATGTTGGCACTCGGACGGAGAAGTGCCATTTTGGCTAATAACATCAAGACAAAGGTACAATCTTTTAAGTAAACAACAGTGATAAACAATTTTATAAGTGCCAAGTTTCCAAGCCAATGGGACTCTTAAACCAAATCAAATTTTTAGTCAAGTAAAATGTCTTATGACAATCCAAGATGTAATTTCCAGTCAAGTAGGAATGATAACAAGTATATTCACTTGGCTTTTTATGACACAATGACTTGCAAGAAATTCAAGGCACTTTCTTGTATTTTTCCAAGTTATGGATTTTTATATACCATTGTCAAATTTGTTTAAGTATGGTTGGGAATGATTATTTAGATACAATCCCTTTAGGGTGTCTTTGTGCCACTTTAAATTGGGTTATGGAAAATTTTGAGACGAGGCGTTAGTGAGTGGGTAAGATAGGAAGGCAGTGGGTAAGATAGGAAGGTGAGGAAGTGACCTTAGGCTATGATAGGTGGGTAAGAAGGCTAATAGGGCTGCCCTAAATATGATATTACAGTCAAGAAGTTAGGGTAGCTTAGGATGCGTTAGCGGTGTTCTAGGGCTGTCCAAAATGGATATTACAGTCAGAGATATTATAGAGCCTATTTCTCCCATAATTTTTTTATGTATGAGTTGTGGAAGATGAGCTATGTTTTACTTATTTCACTATGGTTTATAAAAAGAGTGCTCATGAAGCTCTAACCCTAGTTTATGTGAAGTAATCCATGCTTAAACTTTGAAGTATTTAATTTTATTAGTCTATAAATAATATGTGACATATGACTACAATCCTAGGCACACTAATATACAAACAAAAAGGTACTTTATAAGAGGCCACAAGAGATGGTTAGGTAGGGTTGATGTTAGGGTTTCTCTCATAGGTTTAGGGTTTCATCATTGATTCTAAACCATAGGTTATGCATGCTAACCCCAAAACACCGTTTGGGTCAGGGTTTCCTCATCGATTATAAAGCCTAGGTTATGCACGCTACTTAGGGTTAGGGTTTCCTCGTTGATTCTAAACCCTACGTTATGCATGCTAACCCTTAAATCGTTAAAATTGCAACAAGTACAATAGATCGTTAAAATTGCAAGTGCTCAACAATAGCATAACAAATATGTATGTATTCAATGAGAGTAAGCAATGTCAACTTCATCTTCAAATTATATGAATTTCCAAATTTATCAAAATCAATGTTTTCCAAGTAGATGTAATAAATGCAAGCCAATGATAGTCATGTTCAATATGATTCTCATCTCATGAATACTATGAAATTTATAGTCAATCAAATGGCAAGAGAAGATCATTCCAATATCAATTTCTAGCTTGCAAAATGAGACAATAATTACTATGTAAATACCAAAGGCAAACAAGTGTTTTCTATTGCAATTTGGACAATGAATAAGACTGTAGGTGTTAGTATGTTTGTTCAATATGAGTTAGGCTTCATCAACAATAAGTATTGCAAGTGCATCAATTGTAAACTACTATTGCATTTGACATAATGTATGTAAATCTGTAATAAAAGACAAAGTAATATAAAAAAAGTGCAAAATGATATATTAATATACACAAATTTTCAATCATATACAATACGAGTGAAAAATGGAACATCGTTCCCAAAGTCTATACAATGGAAACTCGTGCCCTATACAAAATATGGCAACTCGTGCCAAAATGCCACATCATGGCTAGTGTGCGTAGGAGGGTCTCTCAATCCTCCTGCCCACCCTTGGAGCTCCTAGGTGCACCTCCAAAATCGATCTTCCTCTTCTTTGAGCTAGAGGAAGCTCGGTTCTTCTGGCTGCTTCGACCACATCCCCTTGGGCTCTAAAATGACAAAAATAAAATGTCAACTCCTACATGCAATTATACAAGTATAAAACACAATTTAAAAATCAAAATTACATTTTCAAATATTAAATAGCTCACGGTAGACGAGACCGTAAGTGGTGAGTGGGCTACTCTCCTCCATGATCCAAGTCTCTCGGCAATGCCAGCCCACAACATTTAAACAGTAAGATAAGTCATACAATTTACTGCCTATGTTAATTTTCGTTAATATTGCAAGAGATTTTCATAAACTAATCAATCTCACGGTTAACACAACAAGCTAGTCCTGGGGGCTGGTAGGTGGAGCAATCGGCTGGTCCTCAAGGGTGGCAGGTGGAGCAGTGGACTGGACAACCTACTCTGATGCTAGGGTGGATGGCATAGCGGAGGATGTAGCCACATCAAAGTTGGCTACAAAACTAGGGGGCACGGTGGGAGAGGGCGTGGACTGGAGTGGACGAAGTGGTGATGTATGACGATAAACTCCAACTGGCTGTAGAATGGAATGTGCCACCCTGGAAGAGGAAACGAGAGTGGTGGGGGAATATGGGAGAGGGGGCTGAGGTTTGGGATGGGGTGGAGGGATGGGTGAATGTGGATGGATGGTGTATCATGGTCGGAGGGGGGAGGGTGGAAACATGGGAAATCACAAGGAAGGGGTTGGATGGATGGGGCAGGGGGGGTGAGCGAAGGCTATGATGAAGAATGGGGAGCTGGATGGAAGTGTGGTGGTGGATGGGTGGGGCAGAGGAGAGTGAGCGAAGGCTGTGACGAAGAAGGGGGAGTTGGATGGAAGCGTGGTGGTGGATGGGAGGCAAGGGATGGATGGAATGAGGTGGGGAGGGATGCAGGGAAATGGACATGAATTCCAGGGGCTACACTTGACATATATGGTGGGAAAAAGGCAATCGATGGAGAGATAGTGACACCAACATGCCTATGTACTCAGACCTGCATACATATTCATGGCCTCGTATATTAGTATATAAAAAATATAACTATACAAATCTAAGCCATCAAAACTGAAATTAAATTTATACTTTATTACAAGATACCTGCTCACGAGGGGATCTGCTGATCCCCGGCGGGGACGGCTGGTCACTTACTCCTATGGACACCTGTTCATTTGCACAAAAATATTTAGATTCAATTACTAAATATTAACTACATTGAACGACACGATTAACTACTAACATTAAATTTAATTACTGAAAGAAAAATACCTGTGTGTATGGTGTCGCGATGTCCTCTGCAGCTGCCATGGCTCCATCTAGGTTGAAGGAACCAACGTCCTCCCACCTGGGTGTTGGAGACTTAGCACTAAATAGTTGTAGATTAAAACAAATCAAGTCATCAACATATGATTCCATGTTAAATTTATTAGAAATTATGAGATTGCATAACGTATAATCAATACTTGAACATTAAATAAAACAATAACTAACCTAGTGTAGGTAGCTCTCTGTGGCATGCTCCTGCGTGGGAACATGGCATGGATGCCCATAACGAGAACAACAATGTGGCACTGGTCCCGTCGAGCTGGATGGATCATCTTGGCTATCACCTATAGCTGCTCCCCCTCGCCCACCACCAGTAGACCGTGCAGAAGTGTGTCTCTCGAGGTGGTCCTGCTTGCTCTGTGAGGACATAGCCACAAATGTGGTATACCTAAGAAGGTGTCATGTGGCACGTCTAACGGACTCATGGATCTCATCTAGCCCGCTACCTAACCCAAGGGGTTGAGGAAGTGGGTTTGGTTTTTGCCTAGGTGCAAGAGGTCCTCTGAGTGGGTTCCGGTGGGCGTAAGGTCGATCTTGGGCCGAGCCAAAACCGGCGCTCTGGAACTTGGTGATGTCAAAGTAGTTCACATGGAACCCTAACACAAACTCATCTGACAGTTTGCTGAGAAAATACTGTGGGACCTCGACATTGTTGCATGGAGGCTTGTCAAAAACCATGAACCATCTATTCCTCCAGTTTTCTCTCCATGGCTGGTAATTATACCAGTCCATGCAAACTCGCCTCTTCCTCACATAGGGAGGTTGTCCTGTTCTCGGATCTGTAAATTTGCTCCATAGTTGGGCTTTTGTGATATTCAGTTTTTTTATATCATCTTTGAACATACCAATGCCATAACGTTCTCTCATTCAAGCCCTATATTCGCTCAAATTGGTTATCTCACTATGAGCAATGTTTATTGACTCTATTATGTTTTGTAGTGATGTGGCGAGAGAAACCCGAGAGGGTTCCCTAGTGTTCTTCATTCAAAATTCTTAATTGGTTTAAATCCCCGTGTAATTCATCTTCGGGGTTTTCTTCGTTTAATTCGGGGTTTGGGTGCTTTGATTGGTTTGTTTCATTCTTTTCTTGGGATGGTTCATTGGTATTTGTCATTATGTTTAGGTATTTTGTACTTGCAATATCAAAATTTTCCCATTTCAATTCATTTTTAAATTTTTTTAAATTTGTATTTTATTTGAAAAGCAATAAAAAACATCAAAATAAACAAAAAAATGGCATTCCTACTCCATCTACCTTACTCCAACGTCATGGGTGTCGTTTTAACCTGATTGAACACTTCTGTTGGGCTCCTTGGGGGTCATTTTCGCTTCCTTGCGCGCTTGCGGGTGGGTTGTGAACAAAACAAATTGTTCACTATTTTTTTTTAAACACAGGGACGCACGCGCGTCCCTATGTGCGATCACACAAAACACGCGCGCGCATCCACATACGCGTGCGGGCACTTATACGCGAGCACGTAATTAGGGGCGCGGGCGCCCTCCTATTGTCCACGCTGGCAATCCGACACGGAAGTTCGCCATTGCCAAAGCAGGAGCGCATGCGCGCATACAAGGGTGCATGCACGTTCTTGTTTTGTTTCGTTGGCTCTTGCATCATATTTAGGTAGCAGTTCTTGCGAGCGCTCTAATCACTAATACAATGATAATACAATAAATAGAATTCGAATATTGTGATATGATTCGAATCTACATACAATTTAAATAAATAAAATACTATAAAGAAAATGAAAAAACATACAATAAATAGAATTCGAATATTGTGATATGATTCGAATCTACATACAATTTAAATAAATAAAATACTATAAAGAAAATGAAAAAACTTAAATATACGTTACATTGGTAAAATTCAAATTTTGTTTTATGCCTCTTTCTTCTTGGAAAAATAGGAAAAAATACTTGACCATCTTAATTCTCAGAAGTTCTTTTGTTGCATTGCATTTTCTCTATTCAATTTACCAACCAAAACGTGACCCATATCGGTTTACTCAAATCGCATGAAAGGCAATGAGAGGCCAATCGCCTCCTTCATTGGTTGTTGTTGTGTGCTTGGCAAAGGTCGTAAGCATACCCATTACTCACACTTGCTACTCAGTAATTAATGTCAGTGCTGCGCTGCGGGTATTTGAATCTTAAGCAGCTTCAGATATAAGGGTCCACATCAATGGCGTGCTGTTGAATATTGGTCGTCCTTGCAAACTGTTCAACTCAATCCATTCCGATAATTAAATCGCCGGGCATTCCTTAACCGACAATTGGCATTTGCTTATTGGTTAGAGTAATTGTTATGTTAACTACAGCCAATAAAAACGCCTTAACATGTTTTAATTTAATTGCCCAATCG
The DNA here is from genome assembly GCA_001517045.1 of Pseudotsuga menziesii. NCBI lineage: Eukaryota > Viridiplantae > Streptophyta > Pinopsida > Pinales > Pinaceae > Pseudotsuga > Pseudotsuga menziesii. The sequence continues at coordinate 359,994 of LPNX011073733.1, read as the reverse complement.
ATTCACGTTCACCTCTGCATTGAACCAAACTTCAAAAAAAGCTCACTTCCCTTGGTCTCAGACTCTCAGTAACTTGAACATATTATGGTGGGAATCTGGGATTGGTTCGTTGGCCTTACACCTGTGGTTGTTCCTTTAATGCTCTCGTCTCATCTGTCTGTTACCATGAAGATAGCCAGGCGTTTGCTGTTATGTACAGAAGATCACAATTTATATATATAGAAAATATCAATGCACAGCACGGCGATACCAGTTTCGTACAACCAGCTATCTCGCATAGTGGAGCCTAAAATAAAAATATCAATGCATAGCACTGCCATTTCCTAGTAGATTAATGGACATATCGTTATCTAGTAGAGGATAGCATACGCTGCTTTTCACATGCACGTCACTTTATAATTTGGTAATTTGGTAATGAAAGAAAAAAAAGTGTTATTCATGTTATTTTCAAATTTTTATTAGTGATATGTTGAATTTTTATAAAAAGTGTTATTCATGTTATTTTCAATTTTTTATTAGTGATATGTTGAGTTTTTATAAATGATATATTAAATTCATAACAAATATGTATAAAATAGAATGGAATTCCTAAAAACTTAAATACTATTTAACAAGTTATTATTTTCTTGTAGTGATAATGTCGAACCATGACAATAACCAAGCCAATGCATGAAGAAGACTTGTATATGCACAGAACAGAGATCAAAACAACAAGAAACAACATCTTCTTTATAGAATTTCTCTTCAACCTGTGGCTATGTCTTATTCCTTTTCTCTTAGCCAACCTTTCGACACGCCGTACCTTCCATCCCCCATGCTAAATCCATCCAACACCTGTCTTGATCAATGATGATGCATATCAACAATTTTGTAAAAAAATGGAACAACTAGATGACATGAATGTCTGCTCGACTTGCAATGAATGCTACCTTGGTATGCCAATGAAAAAATTCCATGGTGCATACGGGTGTTCTCGTTGTATTCTAGAAAGAAAAGGAAATCACTTTTCATTGGAAAAAAATATGGACCGAGGCCTACAACCACCTATCCTTGTAGTACTTATGCAAGTTGAATAAATGTTCATTAGACGCGCCAACCCAATCTTACAAGTCACACATGCTCGTGGTGGTCAATATAAATATTATGGCCATACTATTTGCTTCCCCCAAGACATTTCCAATATTTCCACATCCTAACCCCATTTCATATCAAACCTTGGCATCCTTGTTGTTTGCAAATGCAACTCTACAAACAATCCATATGAACTTTTTGTTTTTCGAACATGTGTTATTGCTTCTCTTGAATACAAAATGGCAAATGATCCGCACTACAAAGATGTACAAGTCAACCCAATTGCATTAGCTTCTTTGCCTCTTGTTTCAATAGACATTTCACCTTTGATTCCCCATGTTAATAGAAATGATACATTATCTCATCAACAAAGCTTGTCCTCTATAGTCCAACCACCAAATTCATTTGAACCCTATGAATTTGAATCATCCTCATTTATTTCAACACAAAATAATGCTAGAACTGAGGTTGCAGAAATTAGATGCTTCATACACACACCAAATATCCCACCAACACCTTCCATTGATTATCCCCATATAGGCATATCCCCTATCAATGAGTACAACACAGAAGGCCTTCTTCCCATGGCTTTTCCAACCTTGTTCCCCACAGGTGCAACAATGCTTACGAAACACATTCATCAAGTTGCGATGCACAAATATGCACTTCACCTCATTCACTATCATGACAATAGATTTTGGCAACATCCTCGCTTCTGGTACTACATATGCAATGTAATTATGAGTCATCGGAGTAATGATACTGCTTATGTTTTTGTCAAAATTAACCTTGAAGATAGACTACCTCCCACAATACTTGAGCTTGTTAACTAATTGCAAGACATGCCTAATGACAAAATTGGTGAAAGTGTCACCTGATTTGGCTCTTCATTGCATGGAACACACTTGTATTAGAACAAAAGTATAGTTGAACTCACAAATATGATCAATCAACAAGGTACACCAATGTTCTTCTTAACCCTTAGTGCAACTGACAAAAAATGGCAAGATTTGCATGCTCTAATGGCTGGTGAACGCCGTACCGTTTTAGATGAACAACATCAATGGAAGATTTGCAACATCATATCAAATCCACATACTACATCACAATACATGCACAATAGATTCAAAATATTCCTTGAAAAGGTTCTTCAAAAATGCTTTCACATAACATATTCTTGGTGCAAGTGTTTTACTATATTTTCCTTCTTATCCTTTTCTTCATGTTTGTCACTTTATAAGATTGATTTCTAATATATTCATTTTCCTCTAATGTAGTTATGTATGGAAACATAGGGGATCCACACACATTCATGGTTTTATTTGGTTGGCAGATGCACCAAATATGGACACCTTAAACTGGGCAGATGTTGTTGCAGTTGAAGTTGCAAAACACTTTTTTGACACATATGTTACATCTTGGAATCCTCGTAATGCTCACTTGTCCACTTTTGGATTACAACATTCTACTACAAATGATCCAGGCAGTCTTGCATCACCATCCATATTTGCATCAAACTACTCAGTTGACTATGAAGAACTTGTAAATTGTGTTCAAAGGCACACGAGATGTTCAAACTCAACTTTCCTTCGCAAAAAAGGAACATCTGTTAAATGTTGCTATGGTTTTCCCTATGACCTACAAGCTACTTATTCCTTATTCATTGATGCAAATGTACGTAAAACCTACAATCCTGCAAGAAATTATTCCCTTCTAAATATTCACTACCCAACCATGCTTTCAATATGGAGGGCTAATGTTGATTACCAACATATTCTTTCTAGACGTGCTATGCTCAAATACATTTCAAAATATGCATCAAAAGTAGAGCCAAAATCAGAAAGCTACCATGATATTCTCTCTTGCCTTGCACATGCAACACCAAGTGACAGCGACATTCTTCAACCAATCAAGCAATTCCTTTTACAAACAGTTGCAGAATGATACATTGGTGCACAAGAGATGTGTCACATGATCCAAAAACTCCCTCTTGTTCTTTGTAGCCATCAATTTTTTCCCTAAATGTGAGCCAAAGTGTCTTCTGCCATGTTTATAATGACACTAATAACACCCCTACAACCCCCCCTTCATATTTTCATACATGAAAAAACCCCTTTCTCTTGAGCATCTAACCCTACTTGAAGTTGCTTGTTCTTGGTCTTGCTCACCTAAAAGGAAAAAAAATTCCATGGAAAGCAAACTTGCATCAAAATACTGTTAGAGTCTTTCCACAATTCACTTCTATTCCTCCCTTTGATTCTTCAACTTTTGAAGCGTTTTGTTGGAGAGAAATTCTTCTATACAAACCTTTTCGTTCCCCCGCTGACGATATTGGAACAACAAGTTCTGGAATTATTTCTCATTGGAATCGCATTGCAGGAACATATGTTGTGTGGCACATTGAATGTGTACAAGAAGAACCCTCTACACCTTCATATGATGATTCAAACTCCGATCTAGATCCCTTGCCCTTGGACCATCCCATGGATGAATGGGAAAATCTCTCTCAAATGAGAACATGAAACAACATCCATATTGATGACATTGAAATGCTTGGACATCGTGATTTTGACAAAAATCATAATTGGACACATAACAATATAGCCAGCCATTTACATGAAACAACATTATCATTCATTGACCTCAATCGCTTGTCCACTCAACTACATGAAAACACCACCTTTTTATCCATTTCACCTGATTCATTGTCTCCCACACAACGCATAGCCTTTGATGTTGTCATTTCCCATTTTAGAAACACTACACCTACTCATCCACTCAAAATGTCCATTCAAGGCACTACAGGAACCAAAAAATATTACCTCATATATTGCTTGAAATATGCACTCCAACCTATATCTAGACAAGTTGCATCCCCACTGCTTCTCCTAGCTCCAACTGGTGTTGTTTCCTTTACCATACATGCACTTACAATACATTCTACTCTTCAAATAACCATTGTTGAAATGCAACTTCTTGAAGGCCAATCCCTTTCAAAGATTCTAGAAGATCTTCAGCATATTCGTTATATTCTCATCGATGAAATGAGCTTTATTGGCGCAAAAATGTTAACTCAAATTGATGCACGCTTATGTCAAGCTTTCCCCTCGCATTGTACAATCCCATTTGGTGGTTGTTCCATGATTCTTCTTGGTGACTTTGGGCAATTGCCTCTAGTAAAGGACATCCCCATCTATGAAATCTCATCCCTTAGAATTGCTCTCTGGCATACATTTGATACTTTTGTCACGCTGAATACAATTTTCCGACAACAAGGAGATAGCGCTTCTCAAATTGCCTTTCACTAAGTCTTACTAAACCTTTGAAATGTAACACCAACTCTCAAGGACTGGAAACTCCTAATGAACAACCTCGTCCCTTTCACATGTATAAAATTGTTCATTTGAACAGTATACCCATGTGTATGCCACTAATAGCTTTGGTGCACTTTACAAAAAACACATGCTCAAACACCTTAATATTCCAATTGCACATTGAGTTGCAGAACAAAGGAACATACATATCTACCAATCCATAGATGATGAACAATTACCATTAGAGGTCCTTCTTGCTATTGGTCAACAAGTAATGTTAACTTCTAATTTATGGTTTGGAGCAGGACTTGTTAACGGCTCACTTGGAAAAGTCATTGACATTGTATACAACTCCAACGAACATCCTTCTACCTTACCATCCTTTGTTGTTGTCGAATTCCTCCACTACAAAGGAGCCTTATGGGATACTTCTAATCCTACTTATGTTCCCATCTCTCCCATAACAAGAGGAATGTGTAGGAAACTACCACTTCATATGGCATGGGGTTTAACAATTCATAAATCACAAGGTATGACCTTACAAAATGCAACAATAAATATTGGAAACATTGATAGACAAGGGATTACATTCACTACAATATTAAGAGTTAAATCTCTGTTAGGCCTTCACATTTCTCCAGCTTTCTCTTTTTCTAGATACTCTCGCATGAAAGACAATCCACATGTCTAGCGTAGGAAAAAGGAGGAAAGCTTAATTGCTTCAAACTCTTTAAAACCAAATTCTTCTTGAATATTTTCATTGTTTCCTCTATAGATGTACTATTTTTCCTCTTAACATATGTAAGCGATTATAACACTTCTTCTATTGGTCAGACTTATCTTCTTCACATTATTTAATGTATTGTTACAATTGCAAAGTAAATAGAATATGATTCTTCTTGATATGTATCACTTATACGTTTCCCCATTTATTGGTTGAATTCAACAAAGAAAATAATAATTTGATCACATGAACCTGTTGCTGCTGCAACTTTTCTCCCCAAATCTCTTAAATTTTGGGGCCCCTCCTTTCCATTTAAAGCTGCTCTGATTTCGTTTGATCCGTGAAGGTTTGGTCTTGCTTTAGCTTTGTTTGATTCTAATGATTATTTTGCGGCCTATTTCCAGAGGATGCATTTTATTTTTATTTTTTGTTGTTGGTCGCAGGATCGAATGTGGCCTGCTAGCCAGAAACCCATCTGATCGGTTGCCCATTGTCTCTGAGGTGAATCAGCTGGACCGTCTATGTTTTGAGTTTTCCATTACTTAGATTTTTCGGGCGTCTTTTATGTTGAATCGGGGGCTGTAATCTTTGTCTCGTCCGCCGTTGCGGCTCTCAAAGCGTTTTAGCTTCCGAAGTGTGAAATGATCCGCTCCCCGATGTCCATCACGTGACTATATCTTTTCTTCATCCGCCATTGCGGCCAGGAAATCCATTTCGCTTCCGACGTCAAAGACTTCCGATTTCTGACTTAAAGTTTTCCTGCCCTTTCTGTCACATGCCTGAAGTATTTCCCTATCTGCCGTTGCGGCCAGGAAAGTGGTTTAGCGTCCGTTGCCCAAACCTTTCCTACTGCCGATTTATAACCTTCCCGCCCAAGGCTTATTCGAGACTATCACCTGGCTATTTTCTTGTGGGTTGACCGTTCCGAGCAGATAATTTTAATGTTTGAAATCCCATTTCAACGAATGATGCACTGAAGTTGTTTTGTAGGAGGAATTCGAAGGAATACTGAGGTGACCCGGAGTGAAGGCTTAGCTTGGTCAGATCGAAACTAGTAGGGTCACAAGGAGGACAAAGCGGAGAAAAGGACAAAACAAGAAAACGACAGAGGTACAAACTAGGAAGACCTATCGGTTACTGATGGGGAGATGAACACACACAGAAGATAATTGGGAAGACAAAATGGCCAGAAGAGGAAGCTGAAAGGCTTGGAGAGACTGGAAAGTCGCACGCTGGGGAATCCCAAATGATGGGGGGTGTAGTTTAAATATGGGGAAGTAGGAATGAGAAACGAGGGATTTTTCCCTGGGAAATTTTGTAAATGTTTACTGGTAAGAGGAACTACTTCGTCTTGCAAAGGAAACTGCAATTTTGCCTATTGGAGAGAGTGAAATGTGGAATGTATCAATGCGACTCAATGAATAATGTTGAAGAGGAACTATTTTGTTTTCAGCCGTGTTTCATTTACTGTGAGAGTATTTAACTTTCTGGACCTATGTCCTTATTGAGTGTTCTTCAGTATTTTTTGGGATGTCTTCCACTGTGAGTAATAAATGTTGTTCATAAAATAATCGGCTATCTGGTTGTTTAAATATCTGGAATTGTTCATGTGTCTTGAATGAAGTATCAGCTATCTGTAACTCTTCAAAATGCACGTACAAAATGTATTACTCACCAATGAATGATAATTCTGCTCCCTAGGGATAGTTTAGGTTGTTAGTTTACTTTGTGTTATGTTGTATGTGTTTTAGGTGCTTGTGAACCTTAAGATGAGAGGTAAGAACCTGCACATCACATTGTGACTGTTCTTTGCATCTTTAGCACCCTGCATTGTTAGTTAGGCACTTGCATATCATGCATTAAGTCAAAAAATTACAAAAACTCGGTGGACCGGGCCGCAACCGGTAAAACCTTTGTTTTGTTGTTTGACCTATGGTAGTCGGACCGCAAACCGGACGGATTCCCTATACCAAACAGTCAACGGGCTAGTTGGAAACGTTGATTGGGGTGAATCCCTTACTGTTGTCGCCTGCGAATTTCCAAGCCCCAACAGTTTTGGCGCTAGAAGGAGGGCCGCCAGTGCATGGTTGGCTGAGGAAACCTGTTTTCCCAATAATTTTCCACAGGTAACAGTTCCGAAAGAAGTGGGTTCCATAATCCAATCCCAGAAAAAAAACAGAGAAAATCTATATGCTATTGGTAACGAAGTGGTTAACGACCTAAGAAGACACACCCAGGCATATGTAAAGAAGCTTGGAGGGTTTCCAATTATCCCTGACTTACCTAGAAGAGAATATAAGAAGAAAGACCGTCCTATAGCAGAAGATTCAGTGTTGGTTGGAGACTGGGAAGAACTTGTAGAGATTGCGTGTAGGAGGTTGAATTACCTTTGAACCAAGAAGGCCCAGATACCCCTTACAGTTCTCCTGCTCAAACTCCTGTTGGTTCACCCCCTCACTCTCCACCCCGACTCATGGCTGGCGTAAATGCAAACCAACCCCCCAACCCACCAAATCCACCACCTGCATGGAGAGCCAAATCACCTCTAAATCTAACACCTCCATTACATGACTTACCCCAATCCTTTGAAAAATTGCTGCCTAAATTTGACCCCAATGAGAATATCCTAGTGGATGATCATCTGCAGAGTTTCTACTTGGCAATAGAGGGTTTAAGGGCTGGGGAGCATGAAGATGTAGTATGTCGACTTTTCCCGCATACACTTAAAGGAGCTGCAGCTTCATGGTATTTTGGGTTTCCTTCTAACTCGATTCCGAACTGGAACACCTTTGAGAGGATTTTTAGAAGTAAGTATGAGACCCAAAAGACTCATGCTGCCCTTATGAAAGGATTATGTGCATTAAAGAAAGAGAAAAAGGAAAAAGTGCACAGTTTCACACAAAGGTTTGCAGCATATCTTAAGAACTTCTCTGAAACAGATAAGCCTTCAGACAAAGTACTGATTGAGTACTATACTTCAGCTTTGGGTCCTGATTTGGCCATGTTTGTGAAAGGTAGGGCCAAGCCTACTCTGACAGAGACCTATGAAGAGGCAGAAGTGGTGGAAGCGGAAAGAGAGAGTATTGAAGATTATCCAGAACAATCAGGAGAGAAAGGTGCGGGGAGAAAAGCCTTATTGTTCGCTAAGCCTAAGGAAGAAAAGTCGCCAGATCTGGAAAATATGGCCAAGATGATGCACAAGCTTTCCAACAAGATCATAGATATGGAAAAATAAAAGGAGGCACAAAGGTTTTATAAGCCATATTACAAGAAAAGAGAGGATAAGGATCATTCTAATCCTCCTCCTCACAATGCTGCATCCATGAATCTAACCGAGGTCGACATGGATAATTTCTGCACTTTCCACCAACAGCCACACTCTGAAAAAAATTGTCCACAATGGATAAACTCTATGACGTTAGTGATGAATCAACTGCTAGATTCTAGGTTAACAGAAGAAGGAGATGAAGAAAGAAAAGAAAATTTTGCCTTTACGTCTAATGAAGATCAGGAAAAGGAGACCTTGGCATTATGGAATTCAGTCTCATTATTTGATGCCGAAGAAGGAAACACTCAGGGATACCAGGGCGTTATGGAGGCCAACGTGGCCACAAGAAGCCAGGGAGCAGTTAAGGACGACAGTGTTATTCTTCCAAAGATCAGAAGGCTGCAGAGAAATGTTAAGAAGAAGTTTCAAAATAAAGCCTTGGCTGATAAGATTCCAGAATTCACGATTACCATCCAAAATCCTAGACAGGATGATACAACAGCCAAGCCAAGTGAAGGAAATGCTGACAAACCACATCCAATGGGACAACCGATGAATTATGACATTGTGGAGGACTTGAAAAAGGTAAAAGTGAATGTTCCACTATTTGAAATGTGCAAAGTGCCGCATCAAAAAGAGAGATTGTTGAAAGCACTTGAAGCATCAGATGACAAGCTGCCTGCTGACAATTAATAGCAAGACGAAGAAGAAATTGGAGAAACCAGTGTTGGAGGTGAGTCTAAAGCTAAGCATCTACCTCTCCTCCTAACGTTTGAAATTTTTAATCATAACGTGCACAATTGTCTGGTAGATTCAGGGGCGTCCATTAATGTCATGCCCATATCAGTATGTAAGAAGATAAATGGGCAGCCAAAGCCAACCACGTGGAGGGTGGTTCAGTTGGATAGGACAAATGTTAAGGTAATTGGTGAGATGAAAGACATACTAATCCGTCTGGCATCCAATGACAAAGTATGCCAAGTTATCAACATCATAGTGGCTGATATACCAGACACTTACGGTCTGGTCCTGAGTAGAGATTGGTCAGCCAAATTAAATGGATATTTCGCTTCAGATTGGTCGCACCTGTGGTTTCCATACAAGGGGAGTCCAAACCAGATCAAGATTCTAAGAGAACCCCACATGAAGTACAATGTTACCCAACTGGATGAGAAGAATATACCTGTGGATTCTGTATTGGGAAATTATTTTCTTGAGTTGGAACCAGGGAATTATCAAGTGAAAGAAGCCGGCAACCCATCTGATACCCAGCCTGATCTCCTTCGATTCTCGCAGGCTGGCGAGATTGATTGTAAAATAGTAACCTTAGCAGTAGGAGTAGATTCATTTTCAGTAGTTAATGATTTTTGGACTTTATTTTTCGATGGCTCTAAGACATTAGAAGGGTCAGGGGCCGGCTGTGTCCTAATTGACCCACAGAAGAATAAACATTTCCTTTCATGTAGATTAGAGTTTGAATGTACTAATAATATAGCTAAGTATGAAGCACTGGTGCAGGGACTCAAGAAAGCGATTGAATTAAAGGTAAGTAATTTAAAAGTTTTTGGGGATTCTGAAATTATTGTGAAGCAAATCCAGAATCAAATCCACTGTGTTTCTCCTTACTTAAAAGCTTACCAGAATGAGGTATGGGACCTTCTTAAATGTTTTAATGCATTCAACATTATTTCAATCCCAAGAATTAAAAATGCAACAGCTGACTTATTAGCTACTTCGGCCGCTAGGATTGTACCCTCAAATAATCGATGTACTGTTGAATTTATTTTCAGGCCTTCAGTACTTGATATGATTACCAACCTACGTGTGTTCGATGATGACCAACAAATTATAGATTGTTTAACAAATGACGAGGTATTCAAAGGAGCGATTATTGATGATGAAGAACACCAGGCCGAGATGAAATTTGATAATTTCATCCCTAAAGGGGTCAGAACGTTAGAAAAGATGTTTGACTTGAATGAAAATTTTAGAAGACCCGCCAACGTGAAGACTCACAGCTCAACTCTACAGTTCGAGTTGATAAATTTAGGGACTGAAACGGCACCTAAGTTCGTGAATCTCGGCAAATGCTATTTACCGACAGAAAGAGACAAGTTCATCAGTCTATTTAAACAATACAAAGATGTCTTTGCTTGGATGTACCAAGAGTTAAAGACATACGATACCAACATCATCAAGCACGTTGTTCCCATCAAGGCGGGAGTCAAGCCATATTAGCATCCCTTGAGGAAAATGCATCCAAAAGTGGAACCACTGATTCAGAGTGAGGTAAAGAAATTGTTGGATGCTAGAATCATTTTTAAAGTCAGACACTTTGAGTGGGTATCAAATCTGGTACCGGTTAGAAAGAAGTAAGGAGAAATCAGACTGTGTGTGGATTTCATGAACTTAAACTGCGCATCGGATAAAGATAACTATCCTGTGCCACCCATGGAGTAGCTGCTACAAATGGTTTCAGGTTCTGAACTGTTTTCATTATTAGACGGGTTCTCTGGCTACAATCAAGTGTTGGTAGCCGAAGAAGACAGATTAAAGACAACGTTCAGGACAAAATGGGGAACTTTTGCCTATAAAAGGATGCCATTTGGACTGATTAATGCTCGAGCGACATTTCAGAGAGCTATGGACATAGCTTTCCACGGACTAATTGGGTGAATCGTTGTGGTGTACCTTGATGACATTACAATATTCTCGAAGAAAAGAGGAGAGCACGCTTTTCACCTAAAGAAAATTTTCGAACGCTGTCGGAAATATGGCATCTCCCTCAATCCTAAGAAGTGCGTGTTCGCCGTCACTGAGGGCAAGTTACTGGGGCACATAGTTTCAAAGAAGGGTATATCTATAGACCCAAAGAGAATTAAGGCCATTGAACAAATTCCCATGCCCCATAATAAAAAAGGAATGCAATCATTTATGGGAACCATAATTTTGTACGAAGGTTTGTGCCTGATTTCGCTCAGACTGTCAAACCACTACAGCAGATGGTCAAACAAAATGCACAATTTAAGTGGACTGATATTGAGAAGGACGCTTTCAGCAAAATTAAAACTGCTGTTGCACACGCTCCCTCCTTGAAAAGCCCCGACTTTGATAAGGAATTTATTATGTATACATTTGCATCCGATGATTCACTGGTAGCTGTACTCACGCAAAAGAAAGATGGGGGGGATGAATTCCCAATCACCTTTATGAGTACTGGTCTGCAGGGGGCTAAGTTAAATTACCCGGCCATTGATAAGCAAGCTTATGCAGTGTTTAAGGCAGTGAAGCAATTCAGGCCTTATATATTAAAGAATCAAACCAAGGTAATAGTCCCCTACCCAGCTGTTAGATCCCTTCTCATATAGAAAGAGTTAGGATAAAGGAGGGGCAACTGGGTAATAGATTTTCAAGAGTACGACCTTGAATTCAAGCCAGCCTCTATAGTCAAAGGTCAAGGGTTATGCAAATTGATGACTAAAAGTGGGAACAATGAAGAACAAGCCGGGGAAGATGATGCCGAATTACATGTAATGGATGTATGCCCTTTGTTTACAGCTCCTGAGTCTTGGTATAGAGACCTTGTACATTACTTACAGTCAGGGCTGCTGCCAGAACATTGGAATTCCAAGCAAAGAAGAGCGTTGCGTCTTAAATCAGCCTCCTATCAACTTGTTGAAGGAATACTATTCAGGAAAAACTACGATGGAGTCCTTCTGAGGTGCTTGGAGAAAGAAGATTCTAAGAAAGTAATGTCTGAATTGCATGATGTTTCGGCTGGGGGACATTATTCAGGGGACACTACAGCCCACAAGGTCCTCAGAGCTGGTTATTACTGGCCTACACTCTTCAAGGATGCACATGCACACGTCAGAAAGTGTGGTATTTGCCAAAGGTGTGGTGGAAGACAGGCTAAAGCAGCAGTGCCCCTAAAGCTTGTGATGATCACGGAACCATTTGAGCAATGGGGGTTGGACATTATTGGAGAAATAAAGCCAAATTCGTCCCTGCAGCACAAGTACATTCTTACTACGACTGATTATTTCACTTGTTGGGTCGAAGCTATCCCACTGCGCAAGATAAATGAAGACGAAGTCATCAGCTTCCTACAAGATCATATCATGACCAGGTTTGGAGTTCCAGTTTCATTAGTATTTGATAATGCTAAATACTTTTCATCAATTAAATTGACTGCGTTTGCTCATGATAAAGGGATAAAATTGCATTATTCTGCTAATTTCTATCCGCAAGGAAATGGCCTAGCTGAATCCTCTAATAAAAACCTCATTAGAATTCTGAAGAAGACTGTAATAGAAAACCAGAGGAGTTGGCACTCAGCCTTACCAAATGCCCTTTGGGCTGATAGAGTCACCCCCAAGTCTGCAATTGGAGTGTCCCCATATACCCTTGTCTACGGTAAAGAGGCCATCCTTCCTCCCAATATCATGCTACCATCTTCCATTCTAGCTCAGGAGTCCAGGGGGTCGGATGATGAAGTTTTACAAATAAGAATATATAATCTCCTGAAAGCTGAAGAAGCCAGGTCGAAAGCCAAAGAACGCTTTAAGCAGCAACAAGAGTCAGTTAAGAGATGGTTTGACAAGCATAAATCTGGGACAAAAGACTTTGAAGTGGGAGACTTAGTCCTCAAATGGGACCACCACCATGATGAGAAAGGAAAGCATACCAAATTCCAGCAGTTGTGGGTAGGCCCTTTTTAAATTGCAGCCAAGCTTGGTCCTTCTACCTACAAGTTGCAAGATCTGTAGGGGTGGGAGGAGAATCTACCAGTAAATAGTTTGGTTCTCAAACCTTATTTTTCCTAAGTCTGTCTGATTTTTATGTCTTGTACATAAATAATCCGCCCGGCTGTCTTTTGAGTCATGTTTCTAGTTTGTTTTTGTTGATTCCATTCTAGCTTGTTTCGTTGATTTCAATAAAGGGAGCAAACCTGCGGTTGCATGGAATACATCTGAAATTTTTGGGTTTGATAAACGTTTTGGTGTCAGACTGTGTATTGCTAATTTATATGAAAGAATTTCTTCCATTATAGCAGTTTTCTCGAAGAACTCTGTGTGCATTAAAGTTCTGCTTAACCCCTGTGAAATAAACTAGATTCGAGGAGTCTGGGGTACTATGTCAAGGCTCCATCCACGTCACATTTAAAATGTTCTAAGGAGCAACAGCAAAGGACCCATGGAAAGGAGCAAAGTGAATAGTGTATTAAATATAAATGATCCCATGCCAAGAAACGAATGCCTAAAGGCAAATAAAGAGTCAAAAAATCCTATGAAAGCATCATAAATCAAAGCAGGAGCTGAATCATAAGTACTGAATTTCCAAAAGATCCTCTCCGTCCGTGAGCTGAAACTTGAAGTACACCACTCACAAAAAAGGACACTGTGGGATAGAGGATCTTGAATCAAAATTCAGTAAGAAAGGCATGTGAGCAAACTCATATGAAATAGGACGAAAGTCCGAAAGCACAAGAAAAGTGTGAAAATGGCATGGGAATGAGGAACAAACGAATATTTCTGTTTACCATATGCTCCAATCCCATGGTGTCGAAAGCTTTTAGCCACCTGAATACAAAGGTAATAATGAAATTCATCCTCCGGCCTCGGCATAGTTATCTGGACTTGACGATTTTGGTTTCCACTCTCCCTGATTGGACTGTCATCAATGATTAAGGGTACACACTTCAGTCATTTGAGAAATCCATATTGCTGGAAGAATTCAATATGATGCTTTTGCTGTTAAGTAGTCTGTCACTCAAAGGTTAATCGCCCAGAGATCTAGGTTCACTAGGTAATCGCCAGTTGTTGCTGCTGCAACTTTTCTCCCCAAATCTCTTAAATTTTGGGGCCCCTCCTTTCCATTTAAAGCTGCTCTAATTTCGTTTGATCTGTGAAGGTTTGGTCTTGCTTTAGCTTTGTTTGATTCTAATGATTATTTTGCGGCCTATTTCCAGAGGATGCATTTTTTTTATATTTTTTGTTGTTGGTCGCAGAATCGAATGTGGCCTGCTAGCCAGAAACCCATCTGATCGGTTGTCCATTGTCTCTGAGGTGAATCAGCTGGACCGTTGATGTTTTGAGTTTTCCATTACTTAGATTTTCGGGCGTCTTTTATGTTGAATCGGGGGCTGTAATCTTTGTCTCGTCCGACGTTGCGGCTCTTAAAGTGTTTTAGCTTCCGAAGTGTGAAACGATCCGCTCCCCGATGTCCATCACGTGACTATATCTTTTCTTCATCCGTCGTTGCGGCCAGGAAATCCATTTCACTTCCAACATCAAAGACTTCCGATTTCCGACTTAAAGTTTTCCCGCCATTTCCGTCGCATGCCTGAAGTCTTTCCCCATCTGCCGTTGCGGCCGGGAAAGTGGTTTAGCGTCCGATGCCCAAACCTTGCCTACTGCCGATTTATAACCTACCCGCCCAAGGCTTATTCGAGACTATCACCTGGCTATTTTCTTGTGGGTTGACCGTTCCGAGCAGATAATTTTAATGTTGTTGATTGCGTGGGCAGACCCGGGTTTACTATACTCAATCAACAACACCCTTAACTCACTGGCCCTTTCGGCGACAGACCGCAAAGCGATCTGAAGTCTCACCCGAAGTGAATCTGATGGGTTGGCCAAGACTCAAGTGTCTTGGACTAGGTTCTGCGCATCCTACTTTTCTCTTCCCTTACCCCTGTGAGTCACAAGGTCAGCTATATCCGTGCATCGCACATCCTCTTCTACTCGCAGCACTTTTAGCCTTGCGATTCTTCTCTACGCGCAAGTCGCACGGTTTATTCCCGCGTCGCGCAACTTCCACTTACTCACAATATCTCCAACCGTATCGCATCTCCGCGCACCGCAAGACACCCAACCTCTCCTCAACGCTAAGCCCTCAGCTCGCAGTTTCGCGCACCGCAGCTCCTCTGCCAGTGCGATATCTCCTCTCTGCGATATCCTACCACTACGACTTTGCACTCTTAGCGTTGACTATGTCTCGGTGCGAAACTCTACTTCTCAGAAGTTATATTGTGATTAAATGGTCATTAGAAACAGGCGTAAAAGAGTCTTTAAACAGCTTACTAAAATACTTCAACTTATCTCTATCTTCTTGCATAACCATGAGCTAAGCAATACGCACATTTACTTATTGCAACTAACATTATATGCATGATAACCAGCAACAATAAGCAAATACAATCACATTCATACAACACATAACACGCAGATTTAACGTGGTTCACCCCCAGGATGGGAGTTACGTCCACCAAACTGTGCTTCTATTATATATCTTGAGGGAAGTTAGCACAGTCTATTGCACTGCATATGCAGCGTGAGATCCCTTCTAGATCTCTGGTCTATCTCTATCTCTATATTGCCTTTCTTTCAATAGATCCTTCCCTCTCTTTCCTCTTTGTGGATGGTTACATACAGACTCAAATGACTCACAGACAAGCTAGGTGTCTGGATCGTTACAACACAGTCTGGCTAACTGATTCCTGAGTCTACTAAAAAATACTCTACTGACCAACTAACGACTCATCCTACGAGCCAACCAACTGGTTAACTGACTGATTAGCTAACCCTTTACAATACAAAATGCAAGCTTTTATAGGCGGCCCGAAGGTCTCGCCATTACAACACTGTGGGCCTGTCCCAATAGTAAACTCATACCCTAGTTAGTGACAGTCGGTCCTCTCTGTCCTTGAGCTAGCAGCTTCCCGTCACACCACAGCTCTCTGCAGTCTTCCATGCTTCCCGGCACTGACCATGGGTACTATGCACCGCTTCTCTGCTTTCTGTCCTTCGCCTTCAATGCTTGAGCCTCGTTGCTCCTTCTTATTTATGAGGGTCGCTGAGCCCTCCTGTCTTCCGCCGCTTCCTTCAATGCAGTGGTTGAGCTTTCTTCTCTCAGCCGCTTAGGTACCGTTGCCTTCTTGACTTTTCTATCCCAAAAGTCATGGTTTCCGGCTCTGCTCTCCAGCTGGAAACGTGCTACGGCGTCGTAGCTCTGCCTTGTCTTCTTTCCGCCAAAACTAGCAGCTTCTTCTGTAGCTGCGGGACCCTGCTCCAACAGTCCCCTAACACTTACTTGTGGCTCGCCCTCAAGCCACCTGGAACAGGCTTCTCCTGCTGCAACTTATCCTTCGCCTCCTGCGAAGTGCGCTGTAACCTGCCTTGAAGTCCTGCGACTTCATTCTTCATCTCCTCAGCACGTTCTTTCTGGAGTTTCGGTAACTTAGTTCGCTGGGCTCTCTTATCCTTTCTTCCCATAGTCACGGTTTCGCTCTCTTCGCTCTTTCTTCTGTATGAGCGCTCTAGTGTTTGAGAAGTGTTCCACAGATATCCTTTCCTTTTTATCTGGGTTAGAACTTTTATCACAAGGAAAATCTGTATCTTCCAGCCTTCTCAAACATTTCCTTCCATCTAGAGCCTCATGGATGGAGAAGAAGCAACCCATGAACTCCGCTCCGAGAACAAGCCTTTGTCCTCGTTCTGGAAGTCTCCCCTCTGCTGGGTTTGCAGTCTTCTTCCACTTCTCTTCTCTTTGATGTGGGCCAGATCCGCATGCTGCCTCTGACCCTCATGTTTCTATTTCAGTACCTCCGCAGTCTTTCGTGCTTCTCTTAGCTGATCAGATAGGTCAGCGATTTTCTCCCGTTGCTTTCTTTTTCTCATTTTTACCTTTCTCCTAGCGGGAGATTTCTTCTCATCATTCTTGTGCTCTGCTTTCTTATCTTCAGTGATCGGCTCGGCGTTCTTCTTCTCCTTAGCAGAGACTTTAGTGACAACTTCTACTTCTGGTGCTTGACTCTTCATCCTTAGCGACTGTCTAACTTGTGCTGTCTCGATTTTCACAACCTTGGGTGGCGTCGTCATGGCGAACACATGGCCAGTACGTTCTTTCTAAAACTTCACTTCTATAGGTTCGGCCTCAGTCAAAATCCG
Organism: Pseudotsuga menziesii; assembly: GCA_001517045.1. Taxonomy (NCBI): domain Eukaryota; kingdom Viridiplantae; phylum Streptophyta; class Pinopsida; order Pinales; family Pinaceae; genus Pseudotsuga; species Pseudotsuga menziesii. The sequence goes on along the minus strand of LPNX011073733.1, from coordinate 342,666 downwards.
CTCGGCTCAATACTCTGGGCGTGCAGTGGCTTTGAACTCTGGAAGTCACTGTACTCTGCAACTTAATTGGCTCTGCACAGGGGGCACTTATCACTGCTTTGCATGGCTCTCGAGATTTAGCAACTGTACCCTTCCTACTTGAAGGATGTCTACTTTTATGCCGAAGGCATACTACCGGACGCAACGGTCCTCCTAGGTCAACCCCGTTGGTCATCATAATTACTTGGACGAGACCCCACCCGTCATTCTGCTCTATCATAATTGCTGAGATCTGATCACGTGTCCCTCAAAACGTGCATATCCACGCATCGGTGTCGTCGGAGATTTACCAAATCTGGAAAAATTTAATATACTGCTGCCAAATCTACGGTAGGGGATATCGGTCATTTCTTCATTAACTACCTGTCAGATAGTGACTTGACTAGCCTACTGTCGGTTGCAAACTGAATACGTGGCAGGGGGAAACATCTTACTGCTGCGATGCAACTCCGCATCACCTGCGCAAACAAACAGTGTCAAAACTAACATTTTTTTTTTTTTTTAAGGGTGTAGACTCATTCCCGGCGTGATGCCTCCTTTCAACTACACTGGACATCTGCGCCATCCTGAACTGTCATGCTAGGGCTGAGGGGTGGGGAGGCTGTCATTATAGAGCTTAAGCCTACTGCCATTAATCCATGTGGGTAAGAGCTCCCCGTTCAGCTGGCTGAGCTGAATGGCACCTCCTTCTGTGACTTGTTGTATCTGATATGGCCCTAGCCAATGTGTCTTGAACTTCCCTGGGAACTTGATGAATTTGCTGTCATAGAGGAGCACTAGGTCTCCGGTCTGGAAAGTCTTATTCTTAATGTGTCTGTCATGCCAAGCTTTTTCTCGGGCCTTCTGCACTTTCTGATGGAATCCGGCGATGAACCTGTCTTCTTCTAGGGCCAGCAGCTGTGCTAGCCTTGCTTCAACTGTGTCTGTATCAGTCATCTCGGTAATCTGAGCGATTCTTAAGCTGGGAAGAATATACTCCATAGGCATAACAGCCTCTTGTCCATATACCAAGCTGAAAGGTGTGTGTCCCGTAAGTTTCTTGCATGTGGTTCTGTATGCCCATAAGACAACGTTAACTCTGAGGTCCCAATCATTCCTTTGGCTGTTACAGATCTTGGTAAGAGCATTTTCTAAAATCTTGTTGAAGGCCTCTACTGTCCCATTAGCCTGCGGGTGGTAGGGAGTGCTCTTATGGTGCTGAATCTGGAATTCTTCTGTTAATGCCTCAATAGTACTGTTCAAGAAATGTGTACCTTGGTCGCTCATCAAAATTACTAGGCATCCAAACCTGCTGATGATGTTTTCAAAGAGGAACTGTGCAGCTGTAGCGGCATCACAATTTCGTACTGCTTTGGCCTCCGCCCATCTGGTGAGGTATTCTGTTCCAGTGATAATATATCTCGCACCCGTGCGCTTCCCTGGTGGGTTGATAGGACCCACAAAATCTATAGCCCATTTGTCGAATGCGCGCAATGTGACTTGCGGTCGCAGCGGCATTTCATCGTGTCACGAGGGTTTTCCTACCCTTTGGCAGATATCGCAGCATCTGCAAAAGTCCTTAGTGTATTTATGCAATGTAGGCCACCACAAGCTTGCTTCTAAGATTTTCTGCGCAGTCGGTTTTCCAGCGAAGTGACCTCCTGCGGTTCCTGAATGAGCCTCTTTGATAATAACGTCTTTTTCATGCGGCATTACACATCTGCGTAGAATTTCATCCGGGCCTAACTTGTATAGGCATCCTGCAATGAGGGTGAAATATGCTGCCTTCACAACCAACTGTTTCTTTTGCTGCTTAGTAAAGTCATCAGGTGCTACTCCTGTGGTGAGGAATTGAATAATGTCGGCATAGTACTCATCTGCAACCTGTATGGAAAACAACGGCGCATCTGGCAGATTGTCTTCTAGGTTACTGGGATCTTCTCCTGAGTCTAACCATGACAGATGATCCGGTCCTGCATTCAGTCTTCCTAGTTTCACAATGATTTCAAAATCATACTCCTGGAAGAGGAGTAACCATCTGCAGATTCTAACCCCTAACACTGGTTTATTGACTAGGTACTTCAATGCGGAATGATCAGTAAACATTTTAAACGAGGCGCCCAATAGATAGTGCATGAACTTCTGCAGCGCATATACCATAGCTAAGCCCTCCCTTTCTGTTGTGGTGTAGTTCTTTTCCGCTGTGGATAGCTTTCTGCTGGAGTAAGCGATAGGATGGTCAAGATCTCCTTCTCCTGGCTGGGTCAAGATGACTCCTAATGCGATGCCGGATGCATCCACATGTACATGGAAAGGCTTAGTCCAGTCTGGGAATACTAGGATGGGTGCTGTAACCATATTCTCCTTAAGTATGTCTAGACTTTGCTGGCATTCCTCGTTCCATAGGAATTTGAAATCCTTCTTGAGCAATTTCTCCATCGGCGCTGTAATCTTTGCGTAGCCCTTGATGAACTTTCTGTAGTACCCGGTATGACCAAGTACTGTCCTCAGTTGCTTGATTGAGTTGGGTGCTGGAAGGTCTACAATGATGGCGATCTTGGCGGGGTCTACCATCAAGCCTTGTCTGCAAACAATGTGACCCAATAAGATACCAAATGGTGCACAGAATATACATTTTTTCAAGTTTAGAGAAATCTGGTACTGCCTACATTTCTCTAACATCAGTCTGAGATTGCCTACGTGCTTATCAATTAGCCCAAATATAGTCCAATCATCAAAATATACTTCTAAGAACTTATGATTGTATTCTTTAAATACAGCAACTACTACTCTAGAAAATATAGCTGGTGCATTCTTAAGACCAAAGGGCATTACCGTATACTGGAACGAGCCCCATTCTATTGCAAAGGTGGTCTTGGATCGATCTTCTGGATGTATTCTGATCTGATGGTAGCCTGAAAACCCATCGGTGAAGGAATAAACCTCCTGTCCTCCCACGTTGTCTAATACTTCATCAGTGAACGGTGTTGGAAATGGATCATGAAGTGATGCATCAATGAGTTTCCGCAGATCAACACAGATCCTGATGTCCCCTTTTGTTTTCTTCTCTTGCACTACCATTGGGCTAACCCATTCGCTTTCCTCTACCGGTTCAATGATGCCTGCTACTAGCATTTTATCAATTTCGTCCTTTACTTTTTCTTTGTAGCGCGGATTCAATTTGTATGGGCACTGCTTAACTGGTCTAGCATCTTCCTTTAATGGTATCCTCATGACTCCCAGGTCTCCAACTATTCCCTTCATCTCTGTGAACTTGGTGGGAAATAGGTCCTGATAGTCATGTAACAGATCTGCAATGTGGCCGACTGTTTCATCATTCCAGTAGTCTCCAATAGAGGCAAACTTAGGTTCTGCGTCTGTGCCAATATTGATCTTTTTAATCTTGATAGGCTCAGTGATCGCTGGAATCTCTAACTGTGGTCCCTCCACATCGCGAGTGCCTTCTGATTCGGGAATGTTGGTATTGCGAGGATCCTCATCCGCCTCCTCTGATTCTGATGTAAAATTATAACATTCCAATGCCTCTTCTAGCTGGATAGTCCACTCAGGTTGGACTGGTACTGAGATGGTGCGATCCTTAAAAATCTTTGTGTTCATTATGTCTAGGGCCTGCGCAACACTTGGATGTTCTGACTCAAACGCAAAGGTGAGTAGGAAGCTGTCTGTCATAAGTGACCATGTGGTTGTTCCTTTGCGCAGCTCGGTCTCTGTATACCAATTCCTTGAATTGTGTCCAATGTGTGAATGAATCTGTGAACCCATTCATCCTCTGGAATGTCCGACCAGTTCTGTTCACATGTCTGAATGTGTATCCTGGGGTCAGTTTCTCCTGTGTATTTCTGTTGAACATACTCTCTGTTGTCATAAAATCTAATTGCCATCAGTCTTTTTATATTATCCCATGATGCGATACTCTCTTTATGCGCATACCACCATCTTGCAGGTGTAGCTCGAACTGCAAGGTCCATAGCTGCGATCCTCTGCTCATGAGGAATTTGTTGCTCAAACTGTTCAAAAAAATCCTGAATATCCGTCAGACCATGATATGATGGGGTCTCCACGATCTCGGCGCCAATCCATCGCAGTGACTTACTTATAAATGCACATCTACGCGATGAGACTTCGTAAAGTCTGTTCTGCCAGTTTTCGAGACCAACATTCGAATCCGATGCGCATGAACTGTCGCATCGCCAACTAATATGCCCTTCTGCGGTTGGATTTATATAGTCGTTCTGGTTTGCAGTCATCTGGTACAGACTATCGATGTTATGTGCCTCTTCCTCTGCTCGGATGGGTTCAATATATCTAGGACCTTGGTAAGGGTCCAGCGGTGCGATGACCTGGATCTGCGCATCCTCAAAGGTCATTTGTCGTTTCTTTAGGTCAATGACAGCTTTGCTGCCAATTGCCCAATCAATAATTAATAGTGCTGGATATGGTCGACTGTCACCAATGATTTCTATAACCTCGAATTCCACAAAAGTATGAACTCAGTCAATATCAACTGGAACCTGCGGTAGTCGACCCAATGGTGATACTCGCTGCTGATTAGCTAATCTCAGGTGGATAGGTGATAGGGCTAACTGAGGGCTACCCATCTGTTCCCATGTCTGCTTAGTCAGAACATTCACCTCTGATCCTAGATCTAAGACAACTTCATCCATTTCAAATTCACCAATCTACGCTGTGAATTTCATCTTTCTTCCTGTCCTTGCATGTCTCGTAATATTATGGACAGCGCGGTGTGCACTGCCCGAGAGAGAGGGTTGCTGACACTGATCTATCATGCGCTGTAGCTCACCGACAACTTTATCATTTCTCAGGAGTTTCAAACAGCTGTGTAAGAAGGCTTGTACACTTCCTATCGATTCATCCTCGTCGCATCTTCCGGATGTGGTAGCCTGATGTACCTACTCAGGGCTATTGCTACAAGGTACTTGCTGCGGTACGCTCCTAGATGGCGGTACCTGCGGTCCTGATGGTGTAAGTTCATCAAAGGAAGCCTTGTCTTCATGAAATGTCTCTTTATTCTTCTGTAGGTCGAGTGCTGTTACTTTAGTAGGATCTCTGTGCACCCACCCCTAACTTGTGTTCTTTCCGGTCTCCTGCGATGTGCCACTGGTGGAAGCACCGCTCCGAGTCACAATGTTAACTGCTGGTTCTGGTTCCTTAGGTTCAGCAGCAATAAGCTGGATGTTCTGGTGTGCTGCGGGCTTAGGGTCTCTGATCTTAGCTATCAAGATAGGACACTCTTCTATGGTATGATCATAAGATTTGCAGTAGTTACAAGTAGTAGTGGCATTCTGACAGTCCCTAGCATAGTGTCCTGTGATTCCACAATTATAACAAGTGACTGGTTCGCGACCTTGGCCAAAACCTCCTCCTCGGCCAAATCCTTCTCCTCGTGCGAAGCCTCCTCCACGGCCTCGTCCTCTGAATCCTCCTCCACGGCCTCCATACGTCTGATCCGGTTGTGGTCCTGTTGCTGGACCCTGTGTGTCTGCTTGGACTCTGTACACATCCCATGTTCTTTCTGACATGAGATCATAAGCTCGGTAGTCTTTTTGATCGTGCCCGACGGACTTACAAAATATACAATATAGGTTTTTAGGTGTCTGTACATACTTCTGAAGCAAAGGGCATTGCTGAGGTGGATGTCCTTGTGTTTTACATATTTCACACCATGGCCCTTGTGTTCGTGGTAAGGGGTTAGGAGCCCCTGACGCTAAGTATTCTGCAAAGACTGGACAGTTGTCTTTACTATGGCCCTGTGCTCTACACTTTATGCACCATATGTCCTGCATAGCCTCTTTCCCTTTTTTAAGTTCGTGTATCTATAACGTGAGGTTGGCCAACTGGGTCTGTAGAGTTGTCATGCCTGTACTGGTTTCTCCTAAAGGTGAAGCCTCTAGTTTCATTGCCATCTCCAGTGCTTCATCTTGAGTAGTAAGTTTCTGCTGCATTAGTGGCATTCTGATATGAGGGAGCAGTGCTGCAATAAACCATTCCTTATGCTGCTGTGGCGCAAAATCAAAACTTACTTGGTCTATAAGAGCTTTGAATTTCTGGTCAAAGTCCCATACTGACTCTGATGGTAGCTGCTTAATATCCTTAAGCTCTGTAATGCACTGAGACTCAGACTTAGGTTTCTTAAATTCTTTAATCATGGCGTTCTTGACCTGGGCAAGCGCCTTGGGTAATGTAGTATACTTTATGTACCATGTCAAGGCTCTGTCTCTGAGTGTGGTGACAAACTGTACAAGTTTAAGGTTATCATCGTTGATTGTTTTAATGGTCCACATAGCTTCGCATAGGAACCAATGCTGTTCCGGGTCCTCTGCTCCTGTACCTTTAAAAATAGGTAGCTTCATGTCGTCTCCCATTCTATTTCTCTGTGGTGGGTTCTGACTGACTGGGGTACTACTACTCAGCGGTGTAGGTGAAGGTGCTGTAGCGGGAGTAGGTACTGATTATGAGCTACTAGATGGAGTACCGACGGGGTTATTCTGAGTCCCTGTCTGCTTCTGTGGAGTATAGGGATGGTAAGGGATACCCCCCTCTGGTTCTTCTATGGTGCTAGGGCTCTGTTGTCTAATACTGTCTGATCTGTCTTCAAATACAGGAGAACTAAAATCTACTTTATACTTCTTTCCACTACGTGTTCGTCCAATGTCATCAAAATCACTTTCAAACTCTTGTGACATTACTATCTTTACTTATTCATCTGAGACTAGATCCATTGTTCCTTTTTCATATAACAGCATCTTAAGGGACAAGTTTAAAGATCTTAGGTACTTACCATGGTATCCTCTAATGAAGTATCGTTCAACTGCGCTGAAGCTCTTTCTCTGGTCAACTGCAAATTCTGTAACGAAGCCTTCTAGCACACTTGTCAGCCAGAAGTCCACTGCTCTCGTAATCGGATTGTCGAGGTTCTGCACGGTCTGAATCAGCTCCGGTGTCCAAACAATGTTTCTTTTGTTCTTGAATGTGTTCCTATCTGTCAACTTGGATAACCAGTCGAAAAGCTCGTTTCTGTAGGTTGCAAAAAATATAGCGTGTATGTCTGAAGCGATATGCTTTTCTAACCAGGCTTCTGTGCTTAGTCTCGGACTCCTATTCTCTTTCTTGGCGAACTCCCTTAAGTCTGAATCCAGCCACTGGTGAAACTCTTCTCTGGTAGGATGCCAACAGAGCATTGACTCCCAGTCGTTTAAACCGGCAACGGAACCATTTGTTGATTGCGTGGGCAGACCCGGGTTTACTATACTCAATCAACAACACCCTTAACTCACTGGCCCTTTCGGCGACAGACCGCGAAGCGATCTGAAGTCTCACCCGAAGTGAATCTGATGGGTTGGCCAAGACTCAAGTGTCTTGGACCAGGTTCTATGTATCCTAATTTTCTCTTCCCTTACCCCTATGAGTCACAAGGTCAGCTATATCCGCGCATCGCACATCCTCTTCTACTCGCAGCACTTTTAGCCTTGCGATTCTTCTCTACGCGCAAGTCGCGCGGTTTCTTCCCGCGTCGCGCAACTTCCACTTACTCACAATATCTCCAACCGTATCGCATCTCCGCGCACCGCAAGACACCCAACCTCTCCTCAACGCTAAGCCCTCAGCTCGCAGTTTCGCGCACCGCAGCTCCTCTGCCGGTGCGATATCGCCTCTCTGCGATATCCTACCACTACGACTTTGCACTCTTAGCGTTGACTATGTCTCGGTGCGAAACTCTACTTCTCAGAAGTTATATTGTGATTAAATGGTCATTAGAAACAGACGTAAAGGAGTCTTTAAACAGCTTACTAAAATACTTCAACTTATCTCTATCTTCTTGCATAACCATGAGCTGAGCAATACGCACATTTACTTACTGCAACTAACATTATATGCATGATAACCAGCAACAATAAGCAAATACAATCACATTCATACAACACATAACACGCATATTTAACGTGGTTCACCCCTAGGATGGGAGTTACGTCCACCAAACTATGCTTCTATTATATATCTTGAGGGAAGTTAGCACAGTCTGTTGCACTGCATATGCAGCGCGAGATCCCTTCTAGATCTCTGGTCTATCTCTATCTCTATATTTCCTTTCTTTCAATAGATCCTTCCCTCTCTTTCCTCTTTGTGGATGGTTACATACAGACTCAAATGACTCACAGACAAGCTAGGTGTCTGGATCGTTACAACACAGTCTGGCTAACTGACTCCTGAGTCTACTCAAAAATACTCTACTGACCAACTAACGACTCATCCTATGAGCCAACCAACTGGTTAACTGACTGATTAGCTAACCCTTTACAATACAAAATGCAAGCTTTTATAGGCGGCCCGAAGGTCTCGCCATTACAACACTGTGGGCCTGTCCCAACAGTAAACCCATACCCTAATTAGTGACAGTCGGTCCTCTCTGTCCTTGAGGTAGCCGCTTCCCATCACACCACAGCTCTCTGCAGTCTTCCATGCTTCCCGACACTGACCATGAGTACTATGCAGCGCTTCTCTGCTTTCTGTCCTTCATCTTCAATGCTTGAGCCTCGTTGATCCTTCTTCTTTATGAGGGTCGCTGAGCCCTCCTGTCTTCCGCCGCTGCCTTCAATGCAGTGGTTGAGCTTTCTTCTCTCGGCCGCTCAGGTACCGTTGCCTTCTTGACTTTTCTATCCCAAAAGTCATGGTTTCCGGCTCTGTTCTCCAGCTGGAAACGTGCTACGGCGTCGTAGCTTTGCCTTGTCTTCTTTCCGCCAAAACTTATATCTTTCCGCCAAAACTAGCAGCTTCTTCTGTAGCTGCGGGACCCTGCTCCAACAAATGTTTAAAATCCCATTTCAACGAATGATGCACTGAAGTTGTTTTGCAGGAGGAATTCGACGGACTGCTGAGGCGACCTGGAGTGAAGGCTTAGCTTGGTCAGATCGAAACCGGCAGGGTCACAAGGAGGACAAAGCGGAGAAAAGGACAAAACAAGAAAACGACAGAGGTACAAACTAGGAAGACTTATCGGTTACTGATGGGGAGATGAACGCACACAGAAGATAATTGGGAAGACAAAACGGCCAGAAGAGGAAGCTGAAAGGTTTGGAGAGAATGGAAAGTCGCACGCTGGGGAATCCCAAACGATGGCGGGTGTAGTTTAAATATGGGGAAGTAGGAATGAGAAATGGGGGCTTTTTCCCTGGGAAATTTTGTAAATGTTTACTGGTAAGAGGAACTACTTCGTCTTGCAAAGGAAACTGCAATTTTGCTTATTGGAGAGAGTGAAATGTGGAATGTATCAATGCGACTCAATGAATAATGTTAAAGAGGAACTATTTCATTTTCAGTCGTGTTTCATTTACTGTGAGAGTATT
>LPNX011073733.1:231729-333025 GCA_001517045.1 Pseudotsuga menziesii | reverse complement strand
GTTCTTTGCATCTTTAGCACCCTGCATTGTTAGTTAGGCACTTGCATATCATGCATTAAGTCAAAAAATTACAAAAACTCGGTGGACCGGGCCGCAACCAGTAAAACTTTTGTTTTATTGTTTGACCTACGGTAGCCGGACCGCAAACCGGATGGATTCCCTATACCAAACAGTCAACGGGATAGTTGGGAACGTTGATTGCGGTGAATCCCTTACTGTTGTTGCCTGCGAATTTCCAGGCCCCAACAGAACCTTTGTTAGGATCAAGTTCAATTTGCTTTCATGGTGGTAACCAACATAATTGAAATTAAGATCACTTGACAGAAGTAATGTAAAAGTAAATAAGAAACATTATATGTGCTTGACAGTTAGGTCATTGTAGTTCACTAATGACTATGAACATCACAACCAATCCTTGAACCTATCAAACAATGTAACCAATCATTTATGTTTGCATTAACATTTACATAGAAAATAAAATCATACATAAGAAGAGAAAACCAAAAATGTCCCATGGAAATTAGTATACATGAATAGTTAATTTGTAATAGTGGCATACACAATAGACATGTGCATCCTACAACCCGCAAATGTGGATTGCGGAAGTCATATTTTTCTTTCAATAAAAGTTTGTCTTTCTGCAACCTGCAAACTTATTGGGGAATGTGGATTGCATAAACCTTTTTCGAAATAAACTTTTTCATTTCGCTCCCGCATTTCGCAACTGACATTGCAGATTGCGGAAAGTGGAAAATTCTATTGTAGTGTCTTTTGTTAGTTGTAGTTGTATACTTGATAGGTAAAACTAGCAGTGGAAGAGAACATTCAGAAGCAGAATTTGGAAAAGGAGGTAAAAGAGCAAGCACCTAGCTCCTCTTCTGCTCTTGCAAGTAAATCAAAAGACAAGGCTATTGCTGGCAGCAACAGATCCCATTTTAAATTGTTAAAATGGGAGCCCCATAATCCTTAAATGGACTTTTCAAGCCATGATCTTCTTGTGGGAATTTTTAAACTGTAAGTATAGTTTTTTAAACTTAATAAAATTTCCTCATAAGCCTTGTTTTTTTTGGTTTTACGGATTTCGAGAGCGCATTTTTCCTTTATAAGTATTTTTCTTGCGTTCCCACAACACGCATTCCGCATTCCGCAAAGGCGAATTGCGGAAATCTTTTTTTTGGAGTTTTATTGGAAATGTTTTTCCTGGATCCCGCAACCCGCAAATGCAGATTCCTGGATTTTGAATTTTCTTTTAATAAAAACTTTGTTTTTTACGCAACCCACATTCCACAAAGGTGGATTGCAGAAGGTGGAAATGTCTTTTCGCAATAAACTTTTATATTATGATCCCTCATTCCGCATTCCACTAAAGCGGGTTGAAGAGGGCGGAAAAGTCTTTTTCGCGCTTTTTTGTTTTTTGTATTTCTGCTTTCTGCCTTTCGCCTTTGCGAAGTGTGGAATCCAGAATTTTAGTAAATATTCTTGGTCAATAATTTTGATTCCGCCTCCCCCCTTCCTCCTTTGCGAAATGCAGAATACGAAATTTTAATCATTTTTTTCTTACTTTTTAATTCTTTCTGACTTTCGCTTTCCGCAAAGGCTGATTGCGAAAGGCGAAAACCAGAAAATCCAAATCTTTATGAATTTTTCACTCCCGTGTGTTGGTTTCCCGCCTGGATCTTAGCCATCCATTTAATCTAGATATACGAGTTAGATCTATTTTGTCGTTGATTTTTGGGTTATTTAATTTGTTCGAATTTATGAAATTTTTACCAATTTCACTTGTATTTTTACTGCACTTGAATATTTTTACTGCGGATTTTTCTCACTCGAGCTTACGAATACATTGATCCAAGTTTCCTATTGGTAAGTGCTCATCCTTCATGTCCGTTTTTTTTTCTGTTATTTCCAAAATATGGTAAAGTTTTAAATTTCAATTAGAAATGGCATCCACCATGTCTCGAAACACCAGGTCAAAAACTGCTCTGCAGGAGAAAAAGAGAAAATACCCCAATGCCGAAATATTCATTGATACCAGTGGTCATGTCTCTGAAACCCTTCACTTGGACTGGTCGAGGATTTATTCTATCTTCGACAATGACAATTTTTCCACAATTCCCCACGACCATCCTGCATATGCAAAAATCCGAAGTTCTCAGCTCCATTGCATTGTTGCATGGGCTCCTTTCATGCCCTACACGGACCCAGTTAAGTGGGAATTGGATAATGTAAACCCTAATGAGTTCTCCTTTGAGGACCATGTTCATACCCCTGTGGCCTCTTTCCATCTTGACATTTTTTCCAAGGCTTATGAACTTGGACCTCCTCGACAGCTTTTAAGCTCCAAATTTCTCGATGAGGCCATCTCCCGATTTAACAATGAGAAGGTGGTAAAATCCTGGATGGAAAACCCAACTGAGTATGTTCCCAAACCAACCAATTCTTAACCTGTTTCCTGGTTTAGGGAACCCTTTTCATTGCGTACAGCCATGTTTTTTCGTTTGTATGGGTTGTCAAACTATTCAATGTTCAAAGCTCAATGGGTTCCGGTAGCCCGCCATATTCTACTTACAGGTGAATCCTTTAATTGGGCTCAGATTCTGTATGTGAATCTGAAGGAAGAAATTGAGAAATATTAGAATACCTCATCCACAAGGAAGCCAACATTTTATATTTCAGGTTATGTAAGGATGTGTTTTGCGCAACTTCTTCTTTTCCGACCTTAGGTTGGAACTCAAATAAAAATTCGCCACCGGTACACATTTATTGTTCAGATGTGTGGGAGGACAACTTCGTTCCTTGAGTCTATGAGATTTGTGACCTATTTATTGGTTCAATGTACCATAAAATATTCAAGGCAGATGCTTCGGCATTTTCTGAGAGAGCCAGAGCATTGATTACTTTACACAGTGTTTGGTATGTCGGAGAGTGTTTCTCCTATATTCGCATTTGGGGCAGAAATACAGTTCATCTCCTACCTAGGATAGTTCCATATCAAATGGTGTTACAAGAAGTATCCTATAAGAGTGTGATTGATGGGTTTTTTCCCAAACTTTCATGGTCCAAAAGAAAATATTGGCCCAAATTTCCATTGAACTTAGGTTCTCTTGTTCTACAAACTTCCACCCATGCAACTATGTTAGGTAAAGAAATTGCTAGTATGAACCTAGGGGAAGCACCCAAGAGAATGCATGACCCTAAATCATATATGGCAAGCCTCTTTGTCTAGGAACATGCTAAGTTTCAGTATTCCCATGAGGATGAACCTGATGACTCGATCTACAGAGCATCTATTGACTTCTAGGAGGCATTGAGTAATATTTATGACCCAAATGTTAAAGCTCATGTCTTCAAGTATCAAAAATACCTCAAGGACTCCGTGCTCCACTACAGAAAGGTAAAACTGGAAATAGAGGACAACCTTCAGAGGAAGAACATAGAAAATGAAGAAAAATTTCAAGCAGCAAGCTCTTTTGCTGCCCTTGTTGTTTAATCAAAAGATAAGGGTAAGGATGTTTTGGAAACCCCCATAATAACTCAGCCTTCTAAGATGATTGAGACCCTACATAAAGGGGTAGAGTTCAAGAGAAATATTGAAAATCTTAGTTCACAGCCACAGACACAAACATAAGAGGTTGAACCTCAACCCAAGAAGCAGAAGATGCAACTTGTTCTTGAATGGGTACAGGTACAACAATTCCCAGTTGTTGATCCACAAAAGATGCCCCAAGAAGTACCTAGGGAAGAATAGTCGGTGCCACCAGTCCAACTTGATCCACCAGGGAAATTGCTTATGCAGATCCCTTCAATTCAGCAGGTAGAACCTCCACCTCAAGCTGATATTGAAATTCATGAAATACATAGTGACTTGGAGGAAGAAAGTGTTCCTTATACTTTCCATGTAAATATACTTACTTCTATGACATCTTATCCCCGCCACTCAATTATTTGAGAATATTTATGATTCATCATTTTCGCAATTTTTTTTTCTGTATTAAATGTATCCCCAATTCTTGAGGCTACCACCAGCACTCCTACGACACTAATTGATGTACCTAGCTCCACTTCCCCTCTCACTTTATGTATTCCTTCCAGCCCCTTACCACCTCACACTACCCCAACATCCACTCCTTCTCATCTTTGTCATTTAAACATTCCTTCCATCTCTACAATTCCTTTTCCCCAAATTTATACGCCTATCCTCACTTCTTCCTCATCCCTTGCACCAATTTTCCCTACTTCCCCTATGATCATCATACCCACAAGTGTAGAAATTCATGTTTCCCAATCTCAACATGATCCCTTGGTCACTCCTCAACAACAAACTATCTTAGCTTCAAAAGGGATGGGAGACTTTGGTGAGGATGTTGTGAACTCCTTGGGAAAATATTTTTGGAGTAAAAAGGACAAAGCAGTGATGAAAAAGGGAACCAAGAGGACAAGGGAAGGCACAATCAAACAGGCACCTGCTCTCAACCAAGTCATTTGGAAGTCAGATTCCCCTAATATCAAGCAAGGGGCATTAGATACAGCATCTGCCATGGGGGATTTTGTAGGAGTCAACTTTGATTCAGTTTCACAGCTGAATAAGGATGTTTTGGAAAAAGAAGAAGAGTTGCAAAAAACCAAACAAGACTTAGTCGCAGTGGAGGCACATCAAAAAAAGAATTCCATATTCTTAAGCAGGATCATGAAGAAAAGTTGAAGCAGTTGCATAAGAAGAATGATTATCTCAAGCAGTAGCTTGAAAAATCAGATGCTCTCAATTCAACAACAGGCAGAAAAGATTACTACCCTTGAGTAATAGCTTAAGGAATCTTAGCTAGTTTCAGTTGCTTCCTCTTTCTCCAAACTGACAGCAGAGGAGTTCAAGCAACTAGTCTGCAAGGTCCATGATGAATTTTATCAGTCCATGGCCAATATGTACAAAGGGTTCAATGAAATACAAGAGCTATATAATACGTTTGAGAGTCAATATGACATCGTGCAAGATCATAATACTCGCATAAGAGAAGTAGCTAAGGCCTTTTACAATGTATTAGGCTGGAAGAAGCATATCAAAGATAGACCGCATGATTTTCAAGTCATGGATAAAATTCAGACCAATAAGACTAAAGTCGCGATTGAGACCTGGGAAAGCATATGCGATGCAATAGAATCCATGGTCAAAGGTGGACATGTGGCATGCAAACGTGGGTGGTTGGCTGCTAAGACTTTGCTCAGTTTTCTGGACATGCCATCTTTGGATCTGATTGACCAGACACTTCCCCCTAAGCTCAAATTGGAAGAAATCAAAAGAAATTTCACTACATCCAAGGAGAAGATCTAGGAGATAAACCAGCTCACCACCGAGGAAATAACGAGATGGATTGAGATACCCCATGCTACGATGATCAGAATATAGGTGCACCTTCGAGAATGGAACAAGGTCAAGAAGAGGGAGATTGCATCCCAAATCTGCAAAACAAAAGTACACTTGGAACATGCCAAGTATCAAGACATTGACTATCTGATGGACTTAGATGCCAAGTGGTGTTCTGCCCTTGGAAAACCTTGAAACTAAATTATTTTGTAATCCCACATCTTGGGAAATTTCCTTTTCTTTTGGTAAAATTTGTAATATTATTTAAAGGGAGGGTATTTCCCAAGTAGGTGAGGAACTTTGGAGATTAAGCCTAGGAGCTATACTGAAGAACAGTATGCCAAGTGCATAACATGAAAGCTTGTGATTTTTGTACTTTGTAATTTTTTGCAAGTTAATAAAATTACACTGTCATTTTATGCTATGTTCTATGGTTGTTCATTAAATGTCTTTTATGAATGCTAGTCTTTTATGAATGTTAGTCTTTGGAGTAACTTCTCTCCGATTTCACTCTTGCAAATGATTAAACTTAAATTAATGTTTGGGGGTGTGTTTTTTTTAGTGCATTTAGAAGGGAAACGGGCCTTGAACAACATGCTGAAACCAAAAGGTACATTTCCATTTTATATTATGCATGTGTACATGAAAATATGGTTATGCCATAAAGGTAGTTTCCATTTTTGTGCATGACAAATGCAGATGATTAAAGTGTGTTTTGAGAATAAAATAGTTATTTATTTTCGATTATATTTCAAATAAAAATGTAATGCATCATTTAACAAGTTAATATCTTTCCCTAATTTGTGTTTTATTCAATTTCCAATTGCAACATTCTTCAATTATTTTTAATAAAATCAATTCTTTCATAAATATTACTCTATAAATATTCATATAAAATTGATTGCGGATTGTGGAACCGAAAAATAAAAACTTTATTTCGAAAATGATTTCTGCAATCCACATTCCGCAAATGTTTCATGAATTGCGGATAGCAGAACTTTTAAATTTTTTTCCTGATCACTAATATCATCTCGCATTCCGCAACCCGCAAATGTGGAACTTCAACAATTTTCAAATGATCAATAATTTCATTCCGCATTCTGCAACCCGGATTGCGGACTGCGGAAACCATAAAACATAAAACCTTATTTTGAAAATAATTACAAAAATTTGTCAAACAAATAAATTCCAACATTCCGCAATCCGCATTGCGGATTGCCGGTTGCGGGAAATTGATTTCCACAAACCCCCCCCCCAAAAAAAGGACTTGTTCAATCATATTTCCAGCTCCGAAATGCAGGTTGCAGAAACACAAATGTATATAAAATAAAAAAAGCCCTTCCGCAATCCGCAAAACCAAAGAAACAAGCTATAGAAATACGCAATTGTGAAATGATCTAGTTGCAAAAAGACACAATAATTTTACCCTCTCGATGTTCCTTTGCACCTCTCAATGCAAATACTAGTAATAAAAATATCAATGCATAGCACAACCCAAACAGTCTACAAGTGCAATTACATGTGAATGGAATATGATACGCCTCTCTTTTCACATGCACATAGCTTTTAAAATATAATCATTAATTATAAAAATGTAAATATTTATAAAATAAGTTTATAGTTAATTGGACTTAGCTTTGATGGTAAATAAAAAAGTGTTTTTAAATATTTATTAAACAATTTTATAACTTTATAGTTAATTGAATTTATTTACTGTAAAAAGGTGAATCGCCATTTTACTCTTAATACTAAGTCTTAAATCACTTTAATATTATTTCGATATTTATGTCATCCAGATATAGTTTCGTTTCGAGGCATTAGTTTGGGTTTGGGTAAATTTGTATTTTTAATGAATGATTAAAGTTCGGTGTATAGTTTCTTATTTTATAAGTTTAAGATTTTATTTTAAAATTATATTTATTTAACTTTTTATTGGATTTGTGTAGGTGACGTTGCTTGGGGTTTTGTGCCCCATGATATGCAACATACTTGCGTTAGTCGGGTTCAAGCAAGCGCATCAATATTTATATATGGCTGATCTACATCAAATCAAATCTATGAAATATGCATCAAATATACAATCCAGATCTTGTTGTCTCAAACAAATCTCCATAAGATCTACCACGATAAATTTGTATTGTTGTATGAGCTAGATTTTCCGAAGCGAGTTATTGTGTTAATGGGAATCCGTGCAACCAAGGGTATGGAGTTCAATCTGCAGAGTTGAGAACAACTATGTTCAACCACAAGCTTAGTGATGGAGCTTTTTTGAGAGCAAATCCTTGAACAATGCATAATGATGCGACTAGGTTAACCCTCCATTTTGGTCACTACCACAACAAAATTTGAGCCCAAAATCCGACATATGCCATGTCTGAAATTCGACAGACACATGTCTGTTATTCGACAACATCTTTTTTTTTGTCATTGGTGGGAATTCGTCGGATATTCGACCCCATGTCAAACCCCGTATACTTTTCGACAGAGTATGAAGCTAATATGCCGAAGTCTTTCACCACTAAGTCGTCGAATTTCTGACTCCTACGTTGTCGAACATCTGACTTCTCCTTGTCGAAGGTGAGCCACTTCCTTTGTAAAATTTTCGGTTTATGTCGTCGAATGTGAGATGAATAGGTTGTCGGATTTCCGACTTAGCATTGTCGAATTTGAGACGACCAGTTGTTGGATTTCTGACCTAGCCTTGTCGAAGGTGAGCCACTTCCTTTGTAAAATTTACGGCTTATGCTGTCGAATGTGAGACGAATAGGTTGTCGGATTTCCGACCTATACTTGTTGAATTTGAGACGAGTAGGTTGTCGAATTTTTGACCTATACTTGTTGAATTTGAGACGTGTAGGTTGTTGAATTTTCGACCTAACCTTGTCGAATTTGAGACGAATAGGGTGTCGAATTTGAGAAGACTTGTAGTCGAAAGTCCGATGGCGTCTCGTCGAATCCTCCTTGTCGGAGCCATGGCAAAGTCGTCGGACAAGAGCCACAATATGTTGGAAATCCGACGACAACCTACCATCAAAGCTTCAATAGTGTCATCGGATTGGCATGATATTCGACAATAGCTGCCACTCATTGAATGTCGGATAATCGACGGGGAGCTGTATATTAATAATAAAAAATAACCTAGCTTGCGGTACAAATGTATGGTTGACATCGCATGCTTGACTTGAAATCATTACAGTATAATCCAAAGCATTGACTCGGCATGAGAATGCTCACTCTTATATGAGACCCTTACACAACAAGGCCACAATATCTTCATTGGTAGTTCATATTTCCAAACTAAAATCATCAAATTTAATGACTAGAATGTTAGAAAATGGTTATTTTTTTACTCTTTCTAGACTGTGTTATGCTTTCATTATATTTTACTTTTTGTTATTGGTTAGAAGCTAGGATATTAACTGCAACAACGGACCAATGTGTAGAATCCGATCTCCTAGTTGTGTGACAAATCCAACTTGTGGACAATCTATTGCTTGTTTTCAGCATCTAAGTTGTATTGTCTATGTAAGTTTTGTGATTCTTGGTTGTGCATTTTTTGAATTGAATAACTATTTTGGAGTAAGATCTGTTGGACCCTCTTCTATTTTGTGTGTAAGTTATTGCTACATATGATTGTTTCCTACATTGTAATAGGTAATTACCCTTGTTTTCCAATAATCCAATAACAAGAACTAAGAGGAACATAGTCTCTCTAGAATTCGAGCTAATATCACACCATGCATATTTTTTGAAATTTTTCACATTGCTTCCAATTCCATGGGATT
The DNA here is from genome assembly GCA_001517045.1 of Pseudotsuga menziesii. Lineage (NCBI taxonomy): Eukaryota > Viridiplantae > Streptophyta > Pinopsida > Pinales > Pinaceae > Pseudotsuga > Pseudotsuga menziesii. Next base: position 323,881 of record LPNX011073733.1, on the reverse strand, counting down.
TTGCAGTTGTGTTTTCTTCGGTGGTAGAGTCATACTGTAAAGTAGTGGTATAATATACCACAAAACACCAGCCTTAGGTAAATTATCCTATAAATTTGATGAGGAAATAAGACCAACATTCTGAGGAGTAGCGTCGATAGAAGCAGTAGCAAATTCCAATTCAATACAATGTAAAATGTCTTCCCAAACCTAGCAAAATGAAGCATCTCATATCGCACACATGCAAATTGAATAATGCATGCAAATGTTTACATCACATTTTTCACAATCATTAAATATGGTTCAGTTGGAGCCATGCTTGGATACACCACATACATTCATAGATACTAAAGAGTTTCCAGTAGAGGCACACTTCCATCCCACCATTATTTCATATACGTATTCACCATCACCTTCAGATCCAATTGATGTGGGAAACTTTCATTTTTATTAGAAAGCAAAAAGGTTATTATAGACTTAATGTTTTTAATGTCAATAAAAGACAATGCAATGCTCTTACCAAACCTTAACGCTTTTACCTTGACTTCTAATTCCACATTAATACTTGCTATAGAGATATAAGATATGCATGTTTCAAAAAGTGAAAATGCTTTATTCCCACTAAGTGTCTTACAATAGCCATTGCTAAAGCTTGCAAGTGTTGCTAACACTCCTCCATGATCCCACTAAGTGTCTTACAATAGCCATTGCTAAAGCTTGCAAGTGTTGCTAACACTCCTCCATGAAATGTATTATACCTATTTATAAATTGGATTTTGTAGTTTAAGCTTTATCAATGTACAAAATACACAATGCAAGTTTTTTCCTTCTCTATATCAACGTAGAGCCTTGAAAATTTCTAAATAAAAGTGGATCCAGAGAAACATTCCCTTTGATGTTTGGCCAAATTCCAACAAAGCTCACTAGGAATTGAGAAATTGACTACAACCTCAACAACAACTAGGACTAGAAGTGACTAGAAAATTTCACAACTATGAAGTGCAGGAAATTGACTAGAAGATAGTGTATCAAAGACAAATTACACGTGTAGTTTAACAAGTCCTAAATGCATTATGAGGATAGGATTAGAACTACAAGAAAATATAATTAGTAGAAATGTTATGTTTCTACCTCGGTTAGTAGTCTAAAAAGTCTTGTAGGGGTTCCCCTGACTTGTCTCTAATGTTGTTCTGCCCCATTCTTCCCCGTTGGTGAACCTCTTTTGGTGGAGTCAGAATTTTGAGACAAGTGAAATCAAACAATGCACATCAATCAAAATTCATGGAAATCTTGTTAAAATTATTCTAAATGATAAAAGAGAACCCAGTTGCTTCTAAAACCAATTTATTGAACAAGCATAAAAAAAACCACTCTATAACCTCTCAGAGACCAGAAATCAAACGAAGGAAGATAGAAAAAAAGTCAATAGTAAAAGAGAAATGGGATAACATCACCCTTACTTTTTTAGTTCTTCTTCGGCTTCTAGAACTGCACATGAAAAGGAATTTTTTTTTATCAGCACCATATGTCAAAAGGGATAAAATGCTCGTTTGGATTTGCCTAAATAAAAAACATAAAATTACCTGATGAAATACAAAATAGGTCCTTGGAACTGATTAAACTATCATTCGATAAGGATTTTCTCAAAAATAAATAAATTGGCATCTCTCATCAACAAGGTAGATATCAGTACAAGCAGCATGCAAATGAATATTGAAAGGAGAGTGGCCAAGCCATCAATGTGAAACCTCTATAAAACCCGGAGAAAGAAGAGAAGAAAACTAACACAGTTTGTCAGATGAGAAAAATTAACACAGACAAGAAGGTTAACAATAAATCCATGTTGCTTTCCAATAAAAATAACCAGAATAGTCCTTTACCATTAATTCTCAAAGTAATGGAAAATGAAAACAAATGAAGGTTTATATTAAGCAAATTGAGGAAGACTTCATATTTTTTGTAGGGCATTTTCAACCTATAGACTGGTCATGAAATAATAGGATGCAAGATGGTTGTGATCACAGTACTACTAAAATGATCCAAAACAATTTTGTTGTAATATAGTTAGACCCTACAGAAATATTTCAAATCTTATTTAATATCTGTACCTACTTGTGGTCTTTGTGGACGAGTCTAGATGCAAGACTTGCATGATTTTGAAAGAAGATACCCCACAACTGCAGATTTGTAGCTGAATTTTTGTGAACATTTGTCAAAATGTCTATAAGACCTTCAGATATAAACATTGTGTGCAACGCAGGAAAATTTCTATAAACTTCTTATAGCCAATTGGACATTTTATCAGATATTCATGAGCCAATTGTTTCTAAAACATTGACCAACATTTCAACAATTTATGGAAAAAATTAAAGAACATCTAGTGAAAAAATTCCATGAATCTGTACTACAAAATGTATGTATGAGTTCATTGCATTGACAATAGTTATATGTGTATACAGTCTAGGTCTATAATGCTAATAGATGAAATTGAAAAAAATAAATTCCATAAAAATGAAAATTTTAAATCCCCATGGTTAAGATGGATCTTTGTTGATATTAATAATCTACATAAATATAAAACATATGAAAGTATACAAAATATCTCATTCCTTTTACCCATGCTTCTTCCTAATCCTTGTGGCAATCCCTTGAGGGAAAAGGCATTACGAGGAAGTGAAAAAAATGTTAAATGAAATGAAAAGGAATTACCATTACTATGGATGCAATTCTAGCAGCATCCTCAAAAAAGCTCCATGCATTTTAGATTCCATCCAAGAAGTGAAGCTAATAATTTGAGGGCTTAAAGGAAAATCTCGAGGAGATTTATTCGTATTGTTGAGAATGGAAAATTTTGGTAATGTTTAAAATGTCAAGTTGTGAACCATGATTAGTAGCACGCAAAACCAACAATTGGAGGTGGCAAAAACATGCACCTCAATCTCAAATGGGATTTGATAGGTGAACATTCTCAAGGATGAATTACTTACCTTGATCAAAATCTTGAAGGAAATGGAGTAAGAATTGAGATGTACCCTTTGATCGATAAGTTGAAAAATTCTTGGATCAACACGAGACGTACTGAACAGGTTTAAGTGGCATAATGCAATATTTTCACTAGGTTGTTGTAGTTGGACAGTCCCTATAGGCTATATTGGTTAGTCTTAGTTAAGCCTGTTGAATTTGTAATCTACTGTTTTAGTATTATACATATATTTTATCCTGCAACAAGAAACAAGCTCTCAAATACAAACAACAACATCTGGAAAACTTCTTGTACACTTCATCAAAATCATCTTTAATGTTTTCTGGACCAAGAAAAGTCTTTACCTCCACATGCATCTCCACGTGATCAGAATTATGAGCACATTGCACTGTCCAGAACAAATTAAGAGCTCTCTTACAAGTATAGAATTGTATGATCCAGCAAGTAGCCTTCAATGGCTAAAGGGTGTGCCTTCTCTAGCATAGGTTTTGTGATTTTAAGGTAACAAATCTACAAGTAAACTAACAAATTTTCCAGTAAATATTTCCAAACTTTATATGATTTTATAAATTGTAGATAGTTATTTAGAGGCTTTCTTATTAAGGTTTTCTCTGTTGCTCCCTACTTGAAGATTGTTTCTTAGTTGCTTACTTTGGTAGTGACATGTTTCATGTTCCTTGTCCCTTAAATTGCAAATTCTGCCATGGTATCTGTCTTTACTCGTTTTATTTAATACCTTGGAACCCTATCATATGTTACTATTATCATGGCTATTTCTTATAATTAAGGGTTTCCCTTTCCTTTCATGTATTTTTATATTTTCCATTTCTAAATTTCAGTTAATAAAGTTACCAGCTCCTTAGTATTCATTGTTTTATATTCTTTGTTTCCTGCCATGAGGACAAATTTCCTGAGTCCAAAAAGATTGATATATTTACTTACACCATTTGTACTAGGACTTCCCCTGTTTCCACATTACCATTCCTCTATTACTGTAAAAAATTATTCAATTAGCATGGTCAGTAGTTTTCTTCATTTAAGCAAACTATTACTTTTTCTCATGTTACCATGCAAAAAATTGCTACTACTTTCTGGAATCTGTTGTTCAGTAAAGTGGGAGAGAAATTTAAGTTTAAACTTTAAACTTAAATACTTTCACAAGCATCCCAGTTATTGAAGCTTGGCGTATTTAGTTCAACATGTGTGAAAACAATTGGGGAGGACAAGTCACTTGTTATATTTTCTTATTCCTCCTTTTATACATGTAAATAATAAATTCTAATGAAGTATTGAATGGAAAGTTAGGACATGTTTCCAATAAATCTAGCCAAAAGGAAATTCTACCACATGCATTCAAAATTTACGATGTCTATGATCACTGGTGCAATAAAGTGCTCACCACCTATTTGAAGTTAACAACAATTGACTGGAGTTTGGAAACATTCCTTGGTTTTCTTATGTGTAAATTTTCTATGAAATGTCCTCAAATTTAAAGATGCAACTGAGTATAATGTAAAATTCAAATACAGAACACAAAAATTTATTTTCACTTACCAACAGCATCATATATGTTATTATCTATTGTCAGAAGTAGTTAATCCAAAGAACAACATCTACTAGTAAAAGTTTGAATTGTTGCAATTTGTGACCTCAAGACTGACTAAAATGCAATAAAATTGTGCCTGCAGAAAAAATGACTCTTTGTTGGGGCACATACTACAAAAGAGAAAATGACTCTTTGTTGGGGCACATACTTAGGTTCTCTTGAAGACTTTGTGGCATTTTACTGATTTTTTTTAAGAAATCTGAAAAGCTTGAAGCAAGGCCCCATCTTAAATCAACATCAAGACAAATTCTAGGCATTGTTTAGGCATTTTGGGAAATTGTTTAGGGTTAATCAACCCTCAATCAGCAACCATTTTGAATTTATGGAAAGTTCTATGGTTAAAATAACCTAATCTATTAATTTGGGCATAACTTGGGAACTTCTGGCATATCTTAGCCTCCCAATTCCAAACAAAAATTAGTCTCATATTTTGGTAGTCCTGTGGATGGAGAAGCGATAATAAAGAGAAAATAGGGTAATGTCCTATCAGATGCAACCCTAGTGTTAGTCACATGTGCACAATTAGGTCTATTCTCAACCTTTTGACAATGATAAAAGATATATGACCTATAGAATTTAGATTAAAAGGGTCAAAGATCATCAATTATTTAGATGAAAAGGAGGGTTTTTAGGCAGGTCTAGTTGTATTTGTGTATAGACCATGGCTTGAAACTTCAACAGCGGCCTCTGGAGGTGCCAAACAAAAAATATGAACAATTTTGAGGTCATAATAGCATCAAATCATCTCTTCTTGGAGGTTTAGGGACTCTAGCTCTGAAAATAAACCTTGTTGAGAAATCTGGGCAGTTTTGAAGTTCATGGTTGTTGACAAACTGAGATTTACTGTTTGTTGGTTTAAATGAACAATTTGTGTTTTTCACTTCAGCCGGTTTTGCATAGGCTTGAAGCTACTTAAAATTTTGCCGAACACTTTTAAACACACAGTAAAAATTACTTAACAGGCTGAAAACAAATGCATGCACACCATAAAAATTTACTCAGATATTTTTGGCTAATCAGCCCTGGAAAAACCCCCACAGGGAAAACCAGTCAGAGAGGAGAGATTTTTATTATTTTATCAGCAATGTACAGGACAGAAAACTAGTGGAAAAATTCAACTTATCTCCACCGGCAAACTTCTTCACAAAGTCTGGAAAATTTTGTACTCAGCAAACCAGCCAACACACTTTTCTTTTTCTGTGCAAAACATATGCAAATGTACAGCACCAGCAGGTTGTACACCTCCCTGGAAATTCGTGCCAATGAACAGGCCGTACAGCAGCAATAAATAGGCCGTACTTCTTCCTCGAACTTCGTGCCAATAAACAGACCGTACACTGATAAACCAGGCCGTACTGTCCTCGAAAAACATGCAGCAATAAATGAACCTGTACCTACAGGCCGTACATCGAATTTATGGGCATTTAATGCAGACCGTACGGTGCAATAAATGCAGGCCGTACTTCCCTCGATTTCTGTGCAAACCACCAGCAATAAATGAAGATGATGCAGCTCGACTTCAGTGCATTAATGTCCCTCGATTTCTATGCAGCAATCTCTCTCAGAAAACTCGACCTCCTTCAGCAAACTCGACCTCTCTCTCAGCTCTCTCTTCTTCACCTGAAAAATGAACAAGTGAATGTCCTTTTGCCTCCCTCATGCTTTTTGTTTACCCTAAGTGAGTTTCTTAATCCAACGGTGGAGAAAGAATCAAATCAATGGCCAAGATGAAATGAGAGTGAAAATCCCTTTTATTTATTTCTCATAAATAAAATCACTCACCCACTTAAATTTATCAAAAAGTGACTTTATGGTTATAAAGTCTCATTAAGTGACATTTAATGTGAGGGTCACCTTTTTCCCTCTTAAAGTGACTTTAGGCAAAAATTAAAGTCACCTAGGGAACATCTGCCTAGGTACAAAAATCAACACTCCCTCTTACCGAGGAAGGTGTTCCGTACCACTCCCAACTTATCTCTGAAGAAGACGAACTTGCCCCTCCCCAAAGACTTCGTCAAGATGTCAGCTACCTGCTCATCAGTGGGAATATGCCGAAGCTGAACTACCCCTCTCTGAACATAGTCTCGGATGAAATGGTATCTGATCTCTATGTGCTTTGACCTGTCATGGAACACTGGATTTTCAGAGAGCTGAAAGCAACTCTGATTGTCGCAGTAGATCACCGTAGGCCTAAGCTCCCGATCAAACAAATCTACCAAAAGCTTGTGAAGCCACAGTGCTTCACAAGTAGCCTGACTGGCTGCCATGTACTCAGCCTCAGCTGAACTCAATGCAACGGATCTCTGTTTCCGGCTGAACCACGACACTGCTGCCGAGCCCAAACTGAAACAACAACCGGAAGTGCTCTTCCGATCCCGCACGCAACCGGCCCAATATGAATCTGTAAAGCCAACCAATCCGACTCCATCTGAACCCCTGTAGTCCAGACCATAGTCCACTGTCCCTGCAAGGTATCTCAAAACGTGCTTTGCAGCTGTCCAGTGCACACTCCTAGGCTCAACCATGAACTGGCTAAGAGTGTTCACTGCAAAGCACAAATCTGGTCTGGTGTTGACCAGATACATCAACGAACCAATCAGCTGACGATATACAGTAGGATCTACCAACTTGCCCTCGGAAGCATGGAGTTGCTTCCAGTTGGTAATCATAGGTGTAGACATAGGCCTGCAGTCCTCCATCTGGAATCTCCTTAGAATATCAGCTGCATACTTTCCCTGTCCAAGGAAAATATGCCCAGGCTCCTGCCATACCTCCATCCCCAAATAATAGTGCATCAGCCCAATATCGGTCATCTCATACTCCGTAGCTAAGTCTCTCTTGCAATGCGCAATGAGACGCTCAGCACCTGTGATGAACAGATCATCAACATACAACAAAAGAATAAGCAACTCCCCCCCAACCACAATGAAGTAAAGGTTGGGATCCGCCTCACTCTTCTGAAATCCCATCGATGTCAGATACTCATCTATCCTGGAGTACCAAGCTCTAGGAGCTTGCTTTAGCCCGTACAAAGCTTTCTTCAACCTGCACACATGAGAATCCCTCCCATGTATCTCGAATCCCTGTGGCTGCTCTAGATAGACTTCCTCCTGCAGAAGACCATTGAGAAATGCGGTCTTCACATCCATCTGGTGGATCCTCCAACCCATCTCTGCTGCTATAGAAATCACTGCTCTGATACCATGTTGACAAACTGAGATTTACTGTTTGCTGGTTTAAATGAACAATTTGTGTTTTTCACTTCAGCCGGTTTTGCATAGGTTTGAAGCTACTTAAAATTTTGCCGACCACTTTTAAACACACAGTAAAAATTACTTAACAGGATGAAAACAAATGCATGCACACCATAAAAATTTACTCAGAGATTTTTGGCTAATCAGCCCTGGAAAAACCCCCACGGGGAAAACCAGTCAGAGAGGAGAGATTTTTATTATTTTATCAGCAATGTACAGGACAGAAAACTAGTGGAAAAATTCAACTTATCTCCACCGGTAAACTTCTTCACAAAGTCTGGAAAATTTTGTACTCAGCAAACCAGCCAACACACTTTTCTTTTTCTGTGCAAAACAGATGCAAATGTACAGCACCAGCAGGCCGTACACCTCCCTCGAAATTCGTGCCAATGAACAGGCCGTACAGCAGCAATAAATAGGTCGTACTTCTTCCTCGAACTTCGTGCCAATAAACAGACCGTACACTGATAAACCAGGCCGTACTGTCCTCGAAAAATGTGCAGCAATAAATGAACTTGTACCTACAGGCCGTACATCGAATTTTTGGGCATTTAATGCAGACCGTACGGTGCAATAAATGCAGGCCGTACTTCCCTCGATTTCTGTGCAAACCACCAGCAATAAATGAAGATGATGCAGCTCGACTTCAGTGCATTAATGTCCCTCGATTTCTGTGCAGCAATCTCTCTCAGAAAACTCGACCTCCTTCAGCAAACTCGACCTCTCTCTCAGCTCTCTCTTCTTCACCTGAAAAATGAACAAGTGAATGTCCTTTTGCCTCCCTCATGCTTTTTGTTTACCCTAAGTGAGTTTCTTAATCCAACGGTGGAGAAAGAATCAAATCAATGGCCAAGATGAAATGAGAGTGAAAATCCCTTTTATTTATTTCTCATAAATAAAATCACTCACCCACTTAAATTTATCAAAAAGTGACTTTATGGTTATAAAGTCTCATTAAGTGACATTTAATGTGAGGGTCACCTTTTTCCCTCTTAAAGTGACTTTAGGAAAAAATTAAAGTCACCTAGGGAACATCTGCCTAGGTACAAAAATCAACAATGGTAGTATCAAAATTGTGGAAACTTAGACATGTAGCATCCTTAAAACAATCATGTAGCAATGTATTAAAAATTAAACACAGATTTTGATGGTAGTTTTCATATATTATTTCATGTAGGATCTAGAAGATTAAAATTGCAATGATTTATTAGTATTGGTATCTTGAAGTTTGAGTTCTTTTGTGGCAACCTATAGATAAAGATAAGATAAGATAATAATATTTATTTCTGGAAAATGACCACAAAATTAGTTCAATGGAACTGAGTGGTGAAAAGTCAATACAAGAACAAAGAAATGAATATTCACAGGAAACACTCTCTCTCATTGGGATTGGATGGGGATTTCCCACTGTAAATTGGTAAATGAAATGTTATTTAGGAAATGTGCAGGGTTCAAGTCTCTTACCCCTTGTTAAATTAGTTTTGTACTGCATCCAAAATGGATCTACTTAGTTACCATATTGATTTATGGATGCTCTAGAATGTCGAATATGGAATTTGGGACTTATAGGGTGCACTTTGGATAAAATCCTAAAAAAATACGTCAACTAACCAAAAGAGAAAATCCTCTAGTTCAAGGACAAAGAGGTGTACTTTTGGGGCATATTAATTAGAGGAAAATTGTACTAGAATTCATCATTACATTCTATGCAAATATATCTTCCCAATAGTGGAACATTTGCCTTAAACAAAGTCCCTATACCATCATGGGTCTCTAAGAAAATAACTTTCCTTTTAACCTTTTCCTGCTATCATAACAAGAGAACTAAAGATAAAATTAACCCATGGAACTTTTGTTTCTACATTTTCTACCAAGTTGATGTCTTCTTTTTCGTTACTCTGAATGCTCATTTTTTGTTTTCATACCCATTAAGTAATGTCCCTGATATTATTATTTTTATGTTTTCTGCAAGTTCATAGCATCTTTCCTACAATTTTGGGTGCTTGTTTCTACCTTCATTATGGATCAAGTAACATTGGATGAACCAGATATACTCCAAAATGTGAAGAGTCTAATCCCATGGCTGGTTTTTTTGGTTTCCAGTATTCCAACAATTCAAATGACTCCTTTCACTTTATCAAAGAAGGTACGAGTTACTTAGTATCTAGATTTCCAGCTTGAGGGTAAAGTAATCATGGGACTTCAGATGAGTACAGTTAGCAATAGATTGCTAAGGTAATATAAAACTTGGCATGTTCTTTTAGGAAAATGTTCTTGTCGGCATGTAGGAATCCATGAATGATTGCATTGATGGGATCTCTTATCATACCTTTGTACTAAAGGTCAAAATGGGTTGTTAATTAAGCACCCATCTCACCAAGATCTAGGGTCTATGTCAACCCATGTATGCACGGATCTTGATTATGGAGATTTTCCCCAATATGATGGCTTTGGTATACTGAGTATCCCTTCTTCTTTCCTGACAGTCATGAAAACATCACAAAATGAATAGGAAACAAGTAGTCGATAAGCTAGTAGATTAAGCACAAAAGAATCATTCTTTCTGTTATTTGGGAAGCCAATCCACACACAACCGTATCCTAAATATTACTAGAAACAACAGTCAGTGTTGAGCTCCTCATACAGGTAATCTTTTCAAGCAATCTCTCAACCCTCAGCAGTGGAGTATTGCTTCTGTAGGAATACCGTTGGCCTCCTTTATATATCCTTGATTTGTGTCTAATATTGAGCTTCCCTATCAGTGAAGATCCAAAGATTAGCTTCATGTGGATACGAATTCAAGCTTGTCATATTAATTCGAACTCTGTTGTAATGATCACACCTTCTTTGTAAGATGGATTGTTGCCTCAAATATCAGTTTTGGTCCATGATTATGACAAGTCTACCTTCATGAATGCATCCCCAATTATTATACTCAGGATTCTAGAATGGGATAATGATCCTCCTTAAGAAACAATCTTTCAATGACTGTCCACAAGATTGGTAATTTGTCTAGCTTCCAATAACTTGATTTCTGCCCTAGAAACTCAAAACAATTTCGATCTATGCTTAACAATCAATAATTCCTGAGCAATTATGCACAATTGATAGATCTGGATGATCTATATAGGTGATTGGCTAGGGTGGATAGATTTCGTCACTGAATCCAATTAGGTCAAGGTAAGCCACCCTAAACCCTAAGTAGCTCACTGAGCTCTCCAAACTTGTCTCCAAAAGATGAATAATAACAATCATACCCTTTTGGTTCAACTAACCTTCTTATATAGCTTTTAGGGTTTGCATGCATGTCACTTTTAGGGTTTGCATGCATGTCATTTTTAGGAACATTACACCTTTGTTGCTACTAGACTACTTCTCCCTTTGGCACATGTTTAAGCGGAGTTGGAACCTTGGGAGAAACAAAAAATTATTGTAGAAGAAAACTTGATGTTGCAAAATTTGAAAGCAAGTTTTTGAGACAGAAGGTAAGCTACTAAACAATAAAAATTCAAGGAATTATTTCAGTTTAAGCGTCTATTTTTTAGGTTAATGGGGATGCTTACATAAATTTTCATTGCAATGTATTGAGAGGTTAAAATACAATAAGAAAATATATTTTGAACAGTAAAGACACATTTCTATGAGACTATAGTCCCATCCTAATAAATTTTATTTTGTTCCATTAATCAATCTAACTAATTGTAGTATACTTTCAGGATTAACGTGATGCTAGACAAAAGGCTTATGACACAACACAAAGGATTAATGTTTTCTTATCCTTTTATACCTAAAATTCATTTATGGAATACGACCCACATTTCCTCTTTTAACATTCTAGAATTAATGAAAATACAGAAATTAACTCTAATGCTACTACTGGAATGACATAAAGGAAAGGCTATATACATACATTATAAAAGTACTCTCTTGGAATTCTTGGCCTACAAATACATTAGATTTATTTTTAAAACTATTTGTGAAAAGACTGGATTCTACAACTTACTAACTCATAAAAATCAGAAGTTTATTTTCCAAGTTATTCAATCATAGAAACAACTTGATAAATCAAACTAATTAAGTTAAGTTTATAGATCAGATAGAACAAAGCTAGCATGAATGTATGGTAATCATCATCATAAACTAAATGTGTGTGTGTGCACATGCATAAATACCCAATACACAGTTCAATCAAATAAAGGAAAACATAAGTATACCTTGATTTGTGGAGCTTCACACTCTCTTCTTCTACTTTACCTTTCAAAACATCATTCAACATACTTCAAATTTTTTCCTGTTGCAATAATTTCATGTTAGGATCCATCAAATAAATATTTGCATGGTTATGAAAATAACAAAACCAATCTAAATAAATACAATACTATTACAATGTAAATTACAATACTATTCAACTATTCGAGTAAATTAATTGTTAATAAGAGATCACCTAAGAAAACATGGAGAACCAAAACACTATGTATATAAGGCCATCAATCACATCAAAACACCATTTTTTTCCTCTTAACTATGAAAATGTTTCTCAACGCTATCTGTAACAAGTTCCAATGGATGATTCAAATAGCAATAATAAAATTTAAACACTACAATTATAGAAATAACTGTTTTTAATGTATACTTCCTTACCATTCATTGAGCTCCTCTCTATTTCGAGAATAATTTACTATTCTCTAATAAATAGTACCAACCACGTGAAGGTGGGAGCTCTTATGGCTTGTCCCCTGCCACACCCCCCCTCACATCACTCTCAATTATCCAAACCCAATGCATCTACTTGCAAATAACAATTTACTGCAAGATTTCACTCAATAGCTGAAAAAAACTTTCATTAAACCATTCATTAAATCATTCAATAAATCATTCAATCATTCAATAGCTGAAAAAAACATTCATTAAATCATTCATTAAACCATTCATTTAGTCACTAGCTGATAAAAACATTCAATAAACCATTCATTAAAGCATTCATTTAACCATTCATTCATGAAATAGAGGAAACAACCATGTAATTTTTTTATTATAAATAAGAATTACTCAAAATGTCTTCAGTCACTTCCTTTTTACTTTTCCTCTCTTTACATATTTAGCAAGAAGTGCATCTTCCGGAATCTGCTCATCGATCTCCCTAGTAGACTGATCGCAAGGTTGAACTTGCAGGGAGGGGCTCTGAATTTCTGCAATAATGTCAAAATATTTCATTAATTTATTTTTATTTTAGTACAAGTAATTCAGTTAAGAAAACATTACAACGGTGTTTTTTTACCTGGCATGGGCACATCAGCATGTTCATCATTATCATGTACATGCTCAACCTGTTCAGTGTTACCTGCATCTACATGCTTTGCAGTTGAATTGTGGAGAATTAGAATTAATGTTCATCATCTACAATTATCGATACAAAACAATAGCATATTAATAAATTCATTAACAGAAATTGAGGCATGATCTTCGTCTAGTTGGTGTACATCCTCAACATTAATGGGATCATTACTTTTCTGCTCAAAAAAGAATAAATAATTTATGTTCATTTTTTATAACGAATAAATCGCATGAGAATTAATAAATTTTCATTAAACTATATACTTTTTATATACATGTGCATCAGATGGATCAGCAGAAGATCATACAGTATGCCCTGACAAGCTTCTTCGGTGTTCAACAACGGCTTCAAAGCCATGTTGGAAGCCAAGCTTCATGTCTTCCTTAGTGAGAAATTCTTTGAATCGGTCATCCTGCATATGTGCATGATGTCATTAATTTTATATTTTTTACCAGAATAAAACAAAAATATTTTTCTATATATTATTTGGATGCAGTATCGGGTTTTCGATACTTACAATTCGGGCCGCCAAATTCGAATAACCACTAGGCCCAAGCTTGTGTTGACCAATTTTTTCCAGTTTTTCCTTGGTGGCCTTTGATGTGTCTGACAAACTAATCAAGTGTTCAATTACATTAGTCGATGTTCCACATTCGATATAAAAATTAATAATAATAAGGCTAACCATTACATTGTAGAATGTATTGCATACCTCCCTGTTCCTGGTGGTATCTTTCCTGCTTTTCTTAGACCCTTCTATTTTCTATCTTCCACTAGGGCTTTCCACTCCCTTAATGGAATCATCGGAGGGCGCTCATACCTAGGGTTCTTTTCTAGGTGAACCCTATATTGGTCTCAGACAATCTTTAGATGTTGTCTATCCTTCTATAGGACCTTCGATGTATCGAATGTATCTATTTGGAACAGACCAACCAACCGATTAGTAAGCTCATCCCATAAAGCTTTTTCTTGTCTTTCCCACCTTGTGTAGATGTGGGCCCGAAGATCTCCAAGGCCAAATCATTTAGATTTTTATAAAATATATCATTTTTTGCAAAATAATCATGCCATCATTAGTCAACATTAAAAAAAAATTATCGGTATATTAGAAACAAATTATAAAAACAAAATTGAAAAATCTATAATTACCCAGAATCTTCTCTATCTTTATTGGAACGATTTCATCATTCAACAAAAATGTTGTCACTATTGAACCAGTGCTAGTGACACAAGAAGATCCAGGAAATGATGCTTCAACATTAGCATTAGTATCAAACCCTACATCCACCCCTTCTTCTGCAACATCTATTGTGGGTTGATCAGCATCGGCTACACCCTTTGCTGGCCTCGGGGGTGTCGTAGAGCGTGTTGCCGACTGTTCAGTGGACAAAAAGGGTGTAGTATGTGGTGTACGTGGAGTGGTTTGGTCATTGGGAACAACAATTCCTTCACCACCATTGTTAAACTGGATATTTTCCTGTAAATACAAACCATTGTATTATAAGTTCAATAGCATATAAAATTATAAATTATAAATTTCTTAATGAATTTACATTATTATTCTGGAACTTACTTTCAATTGTTGACATCTCTAGATCAACAATTGAATCTTTGTTTTAATCTCATCTGTTTGTGGAACTGTCATTGCCAAACGAATCAGTTCCTCATTTTGTTTTTCCATGGTCTTTTGTAGCGCCTTCAACGGGTCTATAGATGTACCAATTTCATTATCTTTCAACAACTGGTAGACATCAAACTCTAAAGACTGTTGAGTTGGTGTTTCATAAACCGAATCCCCTGTCTACAACAAAAATATATAAAACATTGCTTAGTCTTAGAAGCAATAGTCTGCACAAAAAATTATATTAAAAAAATTTGTCTATCATGATAGATTCTTAGAATTACATCTAGGTTTACCTGATGCCTAGACGATGGTGTGGTATGATCAACAGCTGGGGAACTTCCCCGATCATCCACCTGCAAAAAAGAGTATAGAACATTATCATAATGAATGCAATATGTGAAAACTAAAAAATACATAACAAAAATAAACAATATGCTACATGTTTTATATGTGTACAATTTTGAAGTATTTAGAATGTAGAATTACATTTAGGTTTACCTGTTGCCCAGAAGCTCTAGTTGTCTGATCAACAACTGGGGACTTTCCCTAATTATCAACCTGTAAAAAAAGTAGACAACATTATCATAATGAACGCAAACATAAAAACGAAAAAATACATAACAAAATAAACATTATGGTACATGACATACATGTGTACAATTTTAAAGTATCTAAAATGTAGAATTACATTCAGGTTTAGTTATTTCCCCGATGCTGCATTTGTCTGATCAATTGTCGGTTGGATTCCCTGATCAACACTACGCATGGAAAATAGATAAGATTATATAAACGAACCGAATATACTAATGAAAATACATAACAACAGATCTGTTTGTCCATCCTAAATGTTTACAATGGCAATGTCGATGTATACCTACCACCTTGAGGCAGGTCTACTAACATCTAATAATAGGGGGGTGCCCCTAAAAGAAACCTACATAAAAAACATGCTAAAAATTACCTAATGAACCCAAAATACTCACTAAAACAATTTTAAAACATAACATTTTGATGTATACCCATTGCCTCGTGGATTGTGTACTCCTATCACCTTCTACTGAGGTGGTGCGCCCCCCATCACCTCCTTGCGAAGTCAACATAGGAAATTCAATTAAAAAATATAATTATATGATAACGAAAAATCATAAAAAATGTTAAAATAATTAATTAAAGGTTGGGTAAATTGTTGGATGTACCACATCCATACTAACCGTGTTTGTATCTACACGATTCAAATTGTAATTAATAAGCAGTTCTTCCCCAGAAGCTATTGATTTAATGGCACATATAAAGACATCGTTTCCTTCACGCACCTCAAATATGCAGTTGGGTTGCTTAAGTGTAGACCCTGGTTGTGTATTGTTTATAAACCCCGCAATATTCTCAGTTATTTTTTGTCTTCTGTCAATGTACAACGTTGCTCCTTTATTTTGATCTTTGTCTCTCAGTTGTAAATAGTTTACTGACAACCCATATCTACACATACTTCATGTATATTGGACCAGGCGCATCCAATTATTGTAGTTGTAGGAGGGTCCAACATATTCCATCAATTATGTACATTTGTCGTATCCAACCTTTATGCCATCTATGCAAAATAACCCCAATCCATGTAATGACGACGGTGCAATTCTATATATCCTCTCATTCACACAAAAATCAGTGTTGACTTGAGGAAGATCCCTAGGTACCCATTGTTTCACTAGGTGTTTGTACCTAAAGGGCACTTTGATGTCTCCTACTGTCTCATCATCATAGGAACATGACCCCCCTCCTATGAGTAAAAATTCCATGCATTTATTGAATTTTATTATGATCTTATGACATCTAATTGATCTAGACCTTGTAGACGTACTAGATGTCTCACTTTCCTTTAGCCTTCCCAAACTCCCCTCGCTGGAGGAAGACATGTATGACAAATACCTGTTTGGTTCTACCTACACCATGGTCGAAATTTTTTTTGGCAAATAATAGCAAAATACCAACAAAATACTTGGAATGAATTATAAGCATGACATAATGGTGATATCATTATCCTGAATAATATCAATAATTCCCTAGTATTATAGTTCATCACATAGTCCTTTAACACGATATAGATAACAAGTCATTCCAAAGCAAATGCTTCAGCCAATTTTTCTCAAAATACAAACTATGTTTTTAAGAATATTCTTAGGTGTACCTATTTTAATTTAGTTTGTTTCCTCACCGAAAAATATTAAATACCTAGTTTATGGATCTCAATATATGTAATAAAGTCATTTGCAAATATTCTGTAACTTTTTTTAAGAAGAAAAAGAGGTGTTTCTTGATATTCAATAGTGAATCAAAGGTAACTTTTACATAGTCTCGACAATAAGTCAGTCTAGTAACGAGTGGAGATCATAAGTATCAAAAAAATTCTGAAGGGGAGGGATGGAACCCACAATCCCAAGATGACTGAAGTAGCAATACCACACATAGAACATAAAGATCCCAAACAACTTATCTAAGGAGGCATCGAGGGTGGAGAAAAAACACCCCTGAGGGGATGAAAACAAACTGTATATCCCCAGCTAAAAAAAGAAATATGTTGATGTATCCCATAGCAGAAAGAACCAAAAAATACTATGCCACAGAAATAAAAAAAGCTCTTAAATTAACTATATCATGCCTTTCTCAATGATTTCGCCTTCTAAAAGTTACGAGAAGGAGAGGAGGCCAACCTTCATATTTAATGCTTCCTTGGATAAACAGTTTGCACACATATTGTACTCCCTATAGACATGGCTAAAGTCATATAACAAATTAATTGAAGATGTCGGTAGTATAGCATATATGTTGAATATCCGACGAAATGCATTACTTTCTCCAACCTCTATAGATGATTTCACATTCTGAGAGCTTCTATCACTACACTGACCTGATCACACAACTTATAGGTCACTTCTCCACTCTACATTGGCCCGATTATTCATTTTCTTGGCCACTCCTATCTCCTTACTCTACATCCATAGGCTTACATATAACTTAGATAAACTTCCAACTCATCACAACAAACTCCTAAACTAAATGTTATAAAATTGTAAAAAATGTTTAATAATAGATTCAACCCATGTATCCAATGAACCGAATAACTCAATCCTTATCTATTCATTTTGTCATTAACTATTTTCTTGATATTTACACAAGTGTCTATGAAGATCATATATTTATGCATGGTTTTACGCTTCCTGGTTTAGTGTTTATCGACCCTGTATCCAATGAACCGAATAACTCAATCCACACGTCTCAGATGTTACTCTTTGCACTATACCTCTTTTTGCCATCAAGCATGATCATTTTCAGTCATTGAAGAACAATTTTCAAATAAGGGTACTTAATAATGTTGAACAAATCCTTCATATGGTAGATGTGGATCTTCAAGGTTGAACACTTGTTTAAAAACACACTAAGGTTTTATGCTGATCTACAACTTGTACAAGTGAGACCCAAGCTGGGAGGCCCAGGGAGTCCTTTTAGATTTAGACATTGTATCTACCAAACCCTAAGTTGAGGTCCCGTGATTTTAACAAATAAACCGCAATTCGAGGTCCTAATTTAAATGGAAACTTCTAGTACAAGCACCAAAGGGTTTAGGAACAATGGCTCTAGAAGATATGGGACGTGTTTCTCCATTGCAAACGTAATTCAAGTGCCATTATCTGCTATGCTGGAGTATACAGGATTTTGAGGGGTCGACCACATTATCATGAAATTGAGGGTACAGTTGGGGGCTTTGTCAAAGAGATTGATCTTTTCTATGAAAGACTCACAATAACCAATGACATCATGAGAATTTTAATGGATCTTGTCCCTTTTTTCACTTAAGGAGATTTCAAAGCTGAAATCAACCTTGGATGACCTATACACAATTTGAATCAAATAACTTTGAAGGATTCAAGTTGCACGAAGCTAACATCCTCAAAGAAACTCAAAGCATAATTCTAATTAACAATTTTGGAGGATTCAAGTTCCACAAGACTAAAATTCTAGAAGAAACACTGAAATCAACCTTAGATGACCTATACACAATTCAAATCAAATAATTTTGAAGGATTCAAGTTGCATGAAGCTAACATTCTCGAAGAAACACAAAGCATAATTCTAATCAAATAGTTTTGGAGGATTCAAGTTGCACAAGATTAAGATTCTAGAATAAACATAATGCATAATTCTAAGGACATGTCCCATGAATCAAGAGATTTGCTTGGAATTGAGATAGGTTTTCCTTCAAAAATGAATTGTGTGTTGTTAATTCTTTAAGTACTAATGGTAATCCAAATTTGTAGAAGGCAATTGGCCACATTTCTTAATAAAGGACATAATTTGTTATTGTGTGTTCGACTAGGGTTCTAGAATCCTTGAGTAGATCCCACTCAAGGAGGGTAATGATAACTCATGTATGAATTTCTTATTGTTTTGTAATTATGTTGTATTATAGATTTTAGACTTTTATATTATGTTAATATTGTGTAATTCATGTTATTTCAAACATTTCTATATTTTGTTTTGATCTTCAGTTATCATCATTCATAAGTTATTTATTTCATGCTTTTTTTTCTACCATTTATCTTATAATGTTTAGTACTTATCAGTTATGATCCTAGATATCCATCTACCCATGCACATTGTCAATGGAGATAGGAGTGCGGGTCACTAATCCTTGAACCTGAAGAGTTGAGAAGAATAACTTGATAAGAGCATTTTTGAGGATTTCCTTTACATAGATTTTATATGGACAATACATTGTCAACACCTCATGACTTTACACAAACCCAAGATTTAATACCATGCATTGATATATATGACCATCCTTTAATTATGTGAAAGTAAAGAAAAAAACAAGTTACCAAAAATACATGCACTGGGTGCAGTGCTACAAATACTTATAATATACCTACAATCTAAGTGGTAACAACTAACTACATATGAGGACAAACTACACCTCGTAAGGTGCAAGAGAAATCCAAAAACTCTTCGAAATGTTGATATGTATAATGTACCTATAAAAAAGATAAACATATTGAAAACCTATGACAAAATGAATAAAACATCTCACATCCACACCACACAATTACAATGGTCTTCAGTTCAATTTTAATTAACAAAAAAAATTTAAAAGTGACAAAATGAATAAAACATCTCACATCCACACCACACAATTACAATGGTCTTCAGTTCAATTTTAATTAACAAAAAAAATTTAAAAGTATACACATCTAATTACTCACTTCTTGAGAAGCTATTCAAATAATGCATTAACCAATATTAAAAAGGAAACGTATATTAAATGCAACCCAATGGTCACTACAATCAAACTTATTCTTCCTATCATACTCTACAAAACAAAAGGAAGACACAATTGTTGGGTGAAATAAAAAAGCCATTGTAACAATTGTATTATCCCATTGACACGATGTGATGTTCCCTTTTATGTGGAAAATAAGCAAAACAAAATAAGTATTTATCAATAAATCTATATGCTAGCATTTTACTCATCTTATTTACTTATGTTCAAACCTTATGGTGAGGGGTGTGATGGATAGAACAGCGTGGAGGTCTCATGGTTGCCTTGATAGAAGTCTGGTCTCGATTCGTGTGGGGGAGGTGTAGGAAGGCATACTGCACCCAGAAAATTCTTGTACGATTACGGTGGTGGCCGTACTCTTGTTGTATCCTACCGGATACGAAGGCTGACCCCGATTCATGAGTTTGGTATCCACATGGTGAAGTTCGCTAGGCGGCATGGAGAGTTTCTCGTGGTTGGAAAAAAAAAACTTAAGAGAGCTCCTTGAAAATGGAAAAATATACTAAGATTGTTCAAAACTACATGCCATTGTATTTTAGGTTGTAAGGATGAGTTATGAATTGAATTTTTATTCAATACATCAAGTGATGGAGATCACGGATGGAGGTTGATCTTTATGTATCTTAGATTGTATGAAGATGAGGTAAGTGTATTGTTAAGATTCATTTTATGGTGGCCATTATTTGAAATAAACAAACACATGTATACTAGCACAACTACAAGTAAAGTAGTAGGTGAACGTTAGGCCAACCAACCACTTAGTTTTGTGAAGATGGCTAGATGTTAAACAAAGGCTAAACATTAAACTAATTAATAAAAACCTAAAACAAATAGTATTTAACCTAAATTAAAGCTTATTTAAGCATAACAAGATACAACGACCATGAAATGAATCCCAGCCGTACACTTGTTACACTTGGGTTAATCTTGTTGATCGGCTCAAGGAAGTCCAAAATCTCCAATAATATCTAAACACATATTCATGTAATAACTGATAATTGATCCATAAATAATATACACTTAGTAAAAAAACAACTTGTTTAAACTAGAAGAAAGTGATACCTGTGATAATAGGTACCTAAAACATATAAATAACCAGGTGATTACGACTGTATGAGTTACATGCAACAGGATCTTTTGGTTCATTGTGTTCTCTAGTCAATTTACCAACCAAAACGTAGCCCATATCCATTTCCTCGAGGCTCAATGAAGGTCAATCTCAGGCCATTCATGCAAGAGCGAGATGAAATCGATGGTAGGGGATTGAGAGCTGTTCGCCATCGTTTCTTTTTTTTTCAGAATGAGTTTCCAACTGTGTTGCTGTTAATTAGCCAATCACCTCCTTCGTTGGTTCTTGGGTGCTTGACAAAGGCCGTACGCATACCCACAGTCTTGCAAACTGCTCAAATGGAATTCTATCCCCGTACACTGTCTTTTGGAGTTGTGAGGTGTAATCAATAGGCCAAAAGCCCCTGTCAAATTGAATTCCTAGCTTAGCTTATCTTCGTGTAGATGGCATAATAGTTAAATCGCCAGGCAACAGATCAAAATTGGCATTTGCTTATTCGTGGGAGTAATTGCTGTGTTAGCTACAGCCAATCAAAACGCCTTTCATGTTGTACCTCCTCAATCAGGAATCACATGTTTTATTTGCCCAATCGATTCACGTCTGCATCGAATCAAACTTCAAAGCTCACTTGCCTGGTTCTCATTTGTTCTCAGTAATTGGAACTTATTACTGTTCGGATTCTTTAGTTTTCTTTGTTTCCACTAAAAAAATCTAAGATGAACTACTTTGTACATAGGTCATAGCCTATCACTGAGCAAGTTCCCATACAGAATTTTACTAACTATTACCATCAAAATATATAAAAGAAAACTTAGACAAATAAATATATATATTGAATTTGACAAAAAAAGGTTACAGTAAATTACAATTAAAAAAAGGTTAATTTTCAATATCATGTTTTTCATGAATGCTTAATCATGTTAATTTTTATTTAAAAAAAGAATCAACTATCATATTTCTCTGTATTTAGTAACTAATATCTAGTCTACTACAGGCTATTTAATGGGATGATAGCAGGTTTGACAACTTTTGGATCTCAAGCTACTTGAAATCTCAACTGTCATCAAGTCTACGGCAACTGCATTAAATAGCTTACAACAAGCTAAGTATTGATCACCACATATAATGTTCCTTTAAATCTCTCATTATGTTATCCATAGCTAAGTATTAGTTGTTATGAAAATAAATCACAATATATACATGGACATATATTTCAGAGCTAACTCCGGTTAAGTAGCTGGAGTCCTGTTTACTGTTTCCAAATGACAGTAGTTTCGTACAGCCAGGTCCCTGTTTACTGTTTCCAAATGACGGTAGTTTCGTACAACCAGGTCCCTGGTATATTGGAGCCTAAAATAAAAAAATATCAATGCACAGGACAACCATACTAGTTTCGTACAACCAGCTCCATGGCATAATGAAGCCTTAATTAAAAATATCAATGTACAGCACAACCATACAATCTCAGGTTCTGCGTGTACAATTGCATGTGGATGGATAGATCATTCTTAAGTAAGGTATACCATATGCCTCTTTTCACATGTACTGCCACTTTTAAAATATAATCGATTAATTATAAAATTGTAATTTTTTATTAAATAAGTTTATAGGTAATGGATTTAGTTTAGTGGTTAAGAGAAAAATGTTGTAAGAAAATTATTTTTAATAACATTTTGTGGTTTTTGCTCTGCAACCTATTGATGCCTGAAATCTAATGATTGCTTTGTAACTCTGCATCGACTCTTTTAGATTCCCTTTCCTGGTTTTTTCCTTTCATTCCCTGGGTCATTCTCACGACTACCTACGCGGGGTTTTTCCCTTTCATTCCCTGGGTCATTCTCACGACCACCTACATGGTGGGACGCCCAGTCCCTCCCAGCCACTGTCAGATGATGCCTGCCCCATGCAGCTACAGGATGATCTACCATCCCTAGACGACCCTCTGGCCACAGAAACCTTGTCCATCGACAATGTCTTCCAACCAGCACAGATTCCGCTCATGCACAAACCCAGAACCAATAACTGCCTAGCCAAATCCGCAGAACAACCCTGCATCAACCTCCCGCCCTCCAGAATCAACGCTAGAATTGAGTATATGAAGACGTATGTGCTTATAGGGAAATTCATAGGGATCTGGCCAACGAAAAAAGCTATGTTCAACTGGATTGTAGCGAAATGGAGACCTAAGGCACACTTTGATGTGCAACCGTGGTTCTAAAGGATTTTTCACCATCATTTTCTCACTACCTGAAGACAAAGACTGCATGCTGGAAGGAGGCCCTTATTTCTTCAATTCGGCAGGACTCTTCCTCAGAAACTGGATTGAACGCTTCAACCCTGATATGAAAAACTTTTCCTGGGCACCGGTCTGGGTTCAATTTTATTCCCTACCATAATATTATTGGGACGAGGAAACCCTCAAAGATATCAGTAATGCCTTGGGGGAATTCGTCAAAGTCACAAACCAAACCAAGCAGCAAAGGTACACTTCTTATGCTCGTATCTGTGTCTACATGCACATTGCCAAATCCCTTCTAGAATCTATCATGCTAGCCCATGAAAATACAGAATGGATACAACCGCTAGATTACGAGCATGTGCCCTTTCGATGCAGGAAAAATGCCATGTGCACGACCATTTATACAGAGATTGTCCACAAAACAAGGTTCACATGGAAAACAAACAAAATCCCCCAACTGACGAAGAAGGCTTCATGGAGGTCTCCAATAGAAGGAAACAAGGTAGAAAGAATCCCATAATTAGTAAATCGTCGATTCCCTCCACCAGCAACAGCTTCAAGATCTTAGGCTCGCAACCTATGGAAATAGGGAAAGACCCCAAAGAGTCCCCCTCCATCTTTGAAACGCCCTCACCAAGCGCAACAAAAAGGGAAGCAAAAGGATGATTCTAGTCATCCAGCCAAGCACAATGCTCATGCACAGCCCCAACCTCCACACAACGTACCTCAGGATCAAGAAAATCCCACTCCCACTCCAGACTCAGATGTACCAATGGATGAATGTTTGGAGGATATAGATCTGAGAGGCCTGGATCTCTTTGGCCTGGAGGAAGCATGCAAAAATAATACTCTACATGCAATTACTCCCAAACAAATTCAATTGCTTATGGATATTTTGCAATCTCCAAGCACTCACTCCAAACTTGGAGTCATCATCAGTCACCTCAAGGAGACAAAAAAAAGCATCAAGGAAGTCAAGAAGCGTGGGCATAAATCAAATATTCAGAGATTAGCTGCCTTGGTTACCAAGCTAATCAAATCAGGGCAATATTCCCAGCTTACTGAATTTTTCCCCTCCAATTTCTCTGTTCCCTAATGAAAGTCATCTCCTGGAATACAAGAGGCATCAATATCCCTAGCAAGCATAGAATGATCAAGAAAAGGTTCCAACAAGAAAAACCCACCATCTTAATGTTACAAGAAACCAAATCCAACAATACCACTCTACAGACCCTAATCCCTAGACTCTGGCGGGAAAACCATTGTGTCTCTGTCGATTCCTTTGGAGCCTCTGGGGGTTTTCCCATTTCCTAGAACCTTGAAGAAGTTGGGCTTGATAACTTTCTATCCTCCCATTGCTCTCTCTCTGCCCACTTTCATCCTCTTGGTTCCAATATTCACGGTCGAATCATCAATGTTTATGGTCCCCGACTTCCTGCTCAGAAAAATGCCTTCCTGGACTTTCTCCAATGGTTAGTTTCAGATCAACCTCATCCCATTGACATTCTGGGAGGAGATTTAAACCTCATCACCTCCCTATAGGACATAAGAGAAGGGAGTTGTCTCCTCTCTCTGGAAGATCAGCTTTTCAAAGAGTTCATCGACAACAATGGATTGATAGATCTTCATACCAACAATGGCATCCACACTTGAAACAATCGCAGAGGGGGTGAAGCTCAGATAGCAAGCAAGCTAGACCGCTTCCTCATTACTAAACACTTTATGCTCAGAAATGAATAGCTCTCCACCATTATTTTCCCCGCAACAGGCTCAGATCATTGGCCCATTTGTCTCCAATGGCAATTGGGAGAATCTACCCAAAGAAAGCCCTTCAGATTCGAGAAATTCTGGCTCACCCATCCATATTTTTTTGAAATGATCAAGACCTGGTGGTTGACCACTCATGTCACTGGCTCCTCTTGTATGTACAGAATGCATTTCAAACTTAAGCTCCTCAAGAATCATCTCAAGCATTGGAACAAGCACACCTTCGGCAATATCTTCACCAGTAAAGCTCTTCTCGAACAGGAATTGGATCACCTTCGGCAATATCTTCACCAGTAAAGCTCTTCTCGAACAGGAATTGGATCACCTTCAGCAGCAGATCATTTCAAATGGCAGAAATGAAGATGTTGATCAGCATGAGCAACTTCTTCTTGCCAAGATAGAGGAATGCACCAAACAAGAAGAAACCCTTTGGAAGCAGAAATCCAGAATAAAATGGCTCAGGGAGGAGGAACACAAGACTGCCTTTTTCCATCGCTCTACCATTCAGCACCACATGGAAAATAGCATCACCCATCTCAAGAACAATGAAGGCGGTCGTCTAGAACCACATAAGGACATAGAAAAGGAACTCATCTCCTTCTATGAGAATATCCTCGCCGAAGAAGATGACTGGGAAGAAGCTCAGTAATAGGTAACCTCCCACATTCCTTCCTTAGTCACTACAGAGCAAAATGTCATGCTCATGATGCCTACCACTCTTCAATAGGTAGAGTCTGCCATCAAGCAAATGAAGGAGGACAAATCCCCCGGTCCGGATGGCTTCACTGTCAACTTTTTCCATTATGGTTGGGATATGCTTAAACATGAAATTTGGGAAATTATCGAAGAATCCTGCCTTAACCAAAGGATTCTCCTGGCCATCAATTCCACTTTCCTCACCCTCATACTTAAAGAGCCCAATGTCTCCACTCTAGCCAAATTCAGGCCAATAGCCCTCTGTCATGTCCTCTACAAAAGCATAACCAAAGTCATAGCCAATTGCCTCAAACCCATCCTCCCCTCCCTCATTTCTCTTAAACAAACTGGCTATGTTGAAGGACTTTAAATATTAGATGGCATCATTCTGGCTCATGAGGTCATTCACTCTCTCAAGCTCACAAAAAATCTCGGTATGCTGCTTAAGCTTGATCTCCCCAAAGCTTTTGATAAACTGAACTGGAGATTCATAGAAAAAACCCTTCTAGCTTATGGATTCGACCACTCCTGGATAAGATGGATCCTCTATCTCATAACCACCACCTTCTTTTCAGTCCTTATCAACAATGTTCCATCCAAACCCTTCAACCCCTCCTAGGGAATCAGGAAAGGAGACCCACTCTCCCCCTTCATTTTCATTTTCATGACAAAAGGCTTGGGACACATGCTTAACCGCGCCAAGGATCAAGGTACCCTGAAAAGTCTCTCCCTCCAAGAAAACTATTCCCTCACTCATCAATAGTTTGTGGATGACAACCTTCTCATGTGTCACCCCTCAGTCCAAGAAGCTCATTCACTCAACACCATTCTGGCCACCTTCTCCAAAGCCTCTGGCATGACGTCCAGTCTTCAGAAATCTAAGATATTTTTCTTCAACACTTCGCTCGCCACTCAAAGAAACATCTCCAGAGTTCTTGGATTCAAAGCTGCTAATCTCCCCTCAAAGTACCTTGGAGCCCCCCTCATTGATTTGGCCCTTAAGCATTCCTCTTGGAAGGATCTCCTTGCTAAATCGGAGCTCTGCCTCTCTCATTGAACCCTTCACACTCTCAACCTTGTGGGTCACCAGGTTCTCATCAAATCTGTCCTCCAAGCCATGCCACTCTATCTCTTCTCAGTTTTGGCCGCTCCCAAATGGGTCCTCAAAGCCATTCATGCGCTCCAACGAACCTTTCTTTGGAAAGGAGATCAGCAAGTGCATCACTGGGCCTTGGTAAAGTGGGACACTATATGTAGAACCAAGGAAGAAGGAGGTCACGGCCTTTGCGACCCTGCTCTTGACAATGAATTTCTCAGTGCCAAAATTTGGTGGAACTGGATCACCAAAAATAACAGTCTGTGGGCACAACTATGGAACAAAAAATATGTTGCAGACTGGCCTATTTAGAACCTAATCAGGTATTTGTGGGACATTAATGGCTCTCTTATATGGAATGCTGGCAACTCTTAAAGGCTAATAATCCAACAACACTATTTCTAGGAAACACATGATGGTTCTCTTGCCAACTTTTGGACTGATTCCTAGAATCAACTCCCTTAACATGAAAACACCTTCCATCTCCATAACCTTCATGACAGCTTCCTCCTTCCTCAGCATGAAAATGTTCACACCTTCTAGGATGCAAATACTCAAGAGGACTTCTGGGAATGGATCACCCATGATCATTGGCATCCGCTTCATCAACAGGATTACATTGATGCCTTATGGGAGAACATTCAACAGCGTTGCATTCGCACCAGATAGGGAAATGACATTCTCCATTGGGGTTACAAATCTAGAGGCGTGTATTCCATTAAAGAAGCACTCCATCTCATGATTAGCTCACAAGATCAACTTGAACTCTGTTGGGGAAAAATTTGGAAAATCAAAACCTGGCCCAAAGTCATTATTTTTCTCTGGCTGGTTCTTCATAGGCGCATCCTCACTTGGGATAACCTTCTCAGAAGAGGTTTTATCAGGCCCTCTCAGTGCATGCTATGCAAGGAGCGTGGGGAAACCTTGGAGCATCTTCTTGAACAATGCACCTTCTCCAATTAGCTATGGAACATAATGGCCCTCATTTGCAAGAGATCTGATAGGCACCGGAGAAACATCTCTGAAACCATCAAGAACTTGCATGCTCATCCCTATCAAAACCCCATTATCAATAGAATTTGGCAGCTTATCCGTGGCTTCCTCATATGGAATATCTAGAAGGAGTGTAACTGTAGGATCTTTGACAGAAAATCCAACCCTGTGGAGACATTTTGGACTTAGATCCGACAAAATATCAATGAGACTACTATGCTCTCCAAATGGCAAGACAAAGATCTCCAAGCCAATTCCTAGCAAAAAGAGATCCTTAACAACTGGTTCACTCACTCTCAGGCCACCCTCACCGCCTCCATTCCTCCACCTCTACATTCCTCCTCGCCAAACACCTGGTCTTCCCCCTCGAAGGGATTTTTTAAACTCAATTTTGATGGGGCTTCTAAAGGAAATCCCAGTCTGGCAGGATTTGGAGGGGTTTTCAGAAATGACACTGGCTAGATATTGCATATCTATCTTGGAAAGCTAGGGATGGATAGCAATAATGTTGCTGAGCTAATGGGGTTGTTTTAGGGCATCACCATAGCCTTCACTTGGGGATTCTTCCCACTCTTTGTAGAGGGCGATTCCAAATTAATCCTCAACATGGCCTCCAAAATCCAAAATGGCTCTAGCAGCGCCAAGGTCTCCTCCTGTTGGCATCTGGATCATGACCTTCAACAACTTGTACCTCTTCTCTCACAGCCGCTTGCCATCACTTTTTATCATATCCGTCGCAATGCCAACTCTCTTGTAGATAAAATCACCAACAAAGGAGTTCTTTCATCCTCCTTCCTCCATCAATGTACACTGACAGAGATCTCTAATACAAACCTCTGGAATGAGTGCATTCAAATTGCTGCTAAGGATTTCTACCCGGATGCGGGTGATAGGGAGGTAGATGGCCCACATAGCTAGAATGATGCACCCCGACATGCCATAAGGTCCTCCAGCCCACCCGGCAGCGATGACAGGGCCTCTCATAGTGTGCAGTGGACACATCAGCAAATTTGTGGTCATGACAACATAGCTCATTACCATGCCCCGCTGGATTTTCCTAAATTTTGTGATGACGCGACCACCGTTCATGCATCATCCTCCCTTCAAAGTGACAGTGTGCACAATTCCCCACAAGGAATATGTCCTTTCGACATCTAAGCTTAGGCAGGATGAGATAAGCACATTTATGGTCAATCATAATGTGCATTGGGCTCCGCGATGGGGGTTTATTGTCTCCTCATCCTGCCAGCCTTCATTGTTTCTCCTTGCTCTGCTTCGTCAACCTCTGTCCTGCCTCTAGAATCCTGCTCATGCACCCAACTCGGCCCTCCCTTCTATTTCCTATCCTCCTTCTCCTCCCTGGCACATTGTGTTCATCATGCCACCACGACAGCGCAACATTCCCAGGCAGGGATGTAGCTGTGGAAGGGCTAGAAATCCTAGAACGACGCCCTTCAATGCTTAGGTGAGCTCAAAAGGTTTCGATGTCGAGGTTCCATATGCCCTGAGAACTATGATGGACGACTAGGAAGACGAACTTTCAAGCTCTCTCTCGGCTAGCAGTCGCACTCCAGACCGTCGAAGAAATTACTGGGTAATTAAAAATCTGTTAACCCGCCTTATCTTGCTTCTGTAAATTTACATGCTGCTCCAGAGGCCCTTCATGTTAGCTCTACTCGTCCTGGGCCTTCGACTCCCTTTTCTCCTCCTACCCCCCCTCCCCTCCCCTCCTCCTAGTTCCTCATGTCCCCATTTCCACCCCTGCACCTAACATTCCTGTTCCCTCTTCCCTGGTCCCCATGGACACCACCCCCATTGCTCCCCCACCCCTCAGCGGTAATTCATCATTCTAGCGGGGAAGACGACTAGCATTGTGCTTCCCAGGAAAAGCGACCCTCTTTTGGTCAAACATTCCTGCTCCGACTCCAAGGATGGCATGGGCAGGCTCAGTAGTAGCAGAACCTCCAGTAGTGATACCAGCTCAGGTGAAGATGCACACAATTCCAAAGAACAGGACAAGCATCTAGGCATAGGCTTTGTCTTTGGCACACTGATTACCGAGGACCCCTTTGTCAAATTCTAAGTCCAGGTTTTATGTTCCAATCATTCTTTTTGGGTGGCTTCTAGGAACAGTGCTCCTCAAATCAGTTTTACATTTTTAGTCAGAAGGTTTTGTAAACATGTTAATACTTGATTTTGTATGGATCTGTTTTGCCTATCAAAGGGAGGATCATCTTAACAATTTTAGACTGCCTTTCCCCTTTAGGAAGACTGGTGTCTTTATTTGTTTATGCTTTCCTGCAAGATGAATACACTGACTTGTACTTTTACCTGTAACATTATTTCTTTTTAATAGAATAGATCCGCACTTACAAAAAAAAAGAGAAAAATGTTTTAAATATTTATTAAATAATTTCTAAATAATTGAATTTAGTATTGGGATGAAGAGGAAAAGTGTTTGTAAAATTTATTAAATAAATTTAGTTTCGGTGGTGAAGAGAAACATCGTCATTTCCATTATTTTCCATTTTTGCAAGTGATTTATTGAATGGTTAAGGACTTGAATTATTGAAAGTTTGTATGTTATTTAGATTTATTTATTTATTTAAAAATAAATTAATTGGTTTTGATATTTAATATTTAATATTTTTCTATTTTTTTTAATGTTGTTTCGGTAATTTGTTTTTAATATTAATGTATTATATTTTAACAAATTTATACCTCAGATATGTTATTATCTGTTTTTTTATTAGTTAAACAGATTGAAATTATATGTTATCTATTAATACCTGCTTTCTAGTTAAATGGTTTGTCCATCTAGCCCCACCGACAAACAACTGTATCATTGGCATTCTTACCTTCTTACTCCTTGTTATTTACATCAATAAATATCAGAGCATGTCTATGATCAAATAGGCATAGATTGTTTATGAAAAATTGTGAAAAATATGGTCCACAAATCAACCCAGGAATATAAGTGTTTGGTTATTGTTTCTTATTTTAAAGGCAGAAGTAGAAACTTCTCTGAAAGTTTCCGTCTTCTCTAGCTTCTGAGAAAAAGGCTTATACAAATTTTCTGCTTTGTATTCAAATTTATATATTTTGATTTTAAATTGAATGTACTCCCCATGAAGAAATATATCTTGGGGTCCCATAAAAGATTTATATTTTTGGATCTTATAAAAACTTTCATTTGAGACATTTAAAATATAAATATGGGAGCCCTCAAGATGGTTTCTTTGAAAAAAATATTGTTCTAAGGGGATTTGTACTTTGCAATATTTTGTAATTGGGGTTCTATGTTGTAAGGAAATTTGAAATTATGTTTTTGTAAATGAAGTTATAAGGAGTACTCTTAATTGTTGTGATGTACCAAACCCCAAATCACAAAACTGGGGTCAGGTACACTGGATTCTAACAAGGGGAAAAGCTAATTCTAAGCAATGCACATTGGAATAAGGATTCTCTAAATCTAGGACAACATGTTACTAAAAAAATAAACAAAAACAATCAGTCACTAAAAGGAAGACAACCCTTCCAATGCAAACTATTCCTCGAAGGTACATACAATGCAATGTATTTGTAACATGAATACAAATGGTCTAAGTTGTCAATGTAATTGTAACTTCAGAATGTATTCACTTGTATTTCTTATGTATTGTACCCCGATGTTTATTTTGGGAAGTGTTTGTAATGTAATTGAGTCATGTCATGCCCCGATGTTCCGATCGGGAGTTTCTATAATGTAAACAAGTCATGTCAAGTCATTGTGGGTAACCCTCCTATCGATCAAGGGTTAAAGTCCCCACAGTTGTGGGGCCTTAGGGTTGTTAGACTCAACTAGTGAAGTCGGCCCTAGTGAGTTATTGTCAAGTCGGGAATTAGTATAAATAGAGAGTGAGCCTCTCTATTTATCACACACTCACTCACACTCAGTTGTAGCGCATAGCTGAGGGAGAAGAAGTTGTTCGGGCTAGAAAGAAAGAGGCTACTGCCGTCGGGAGATCATCTTACTATTTTGAGGTTTTACCTTTGGTGTTGATTCTGTCTCTGAGGAAGTTGCAGGGTTTTCTCCATTTATGGTTTCCTCAAGGAAAAACATTATGTTCATTGTCTCTTGTGTTTGATTGATGTGCTTGTTATTCTCTCAGTTAAAGATCCTAATATAATGCTAGCTTAAATGTTAAAAATATAACATGGTATTAGAGCTAACCTGAGAAGAAGACACTGTGCAACTGCGGGAACTAGGGCTTCCTACTTTTTGGATTTCTCTCCACAAATTTTCAGCAAAAGAAGGTTGGGATGACTCCTCCCTAGAGTGCATCTTTCTGTCAAAACATACTGATTCTGAGCTTTTTCAGTTTTGGACCTGACACTACTGCCAGAAATTAGGGCTTTCCAAAGAAGTGGAATTTTTGAGTGAGCCTAGGCCTAGACTGATCTCCTCCTCAAAATCAAAGTTTAGAGATCAAGATCAAAGCATTTGGTTGGACAGAACTCCGGGAAAGTCAAACCCTAATCTACTCCTGAACCAGCAATGTAGAAATTCAGCTCCAAATCCAGATCTGGCATCTTAACCTGGTAAGATCTAAATCGTTTGTATTTCCATTTGAGGTTCTCATTTAAGATGTCTCATCATACCAAGCTTGATGAAAAGCTTGAGGGAGCTCATAACTTTCGAGCCTGGAAGTATAGGATCTCCTTGGTCCTGGAAGAAAATGAGTTGGACTCCTACATCAATGAGGAGGTTCCAGTTCCAGAGGAAGAAGAGGCTAAGGACTTACATAAGAATAAGTTGGTTATGGCTAAGAGGATTATTGCTAATTCAATCAAGGATCACCTCATACCATAGGTGTCCTCCCTCAAGACACCTAAAGCTATGTTTGATGCCCTAACTAAACTGTTTGAAGGGAAGAACATAAATCGAAAGATGACTTTGAGGAACCAGTTGAAGAATGTAAAGATCCAGAATGAGGAGACCATCCAATCATACTTTACAAGGGTCCCCAGATCAAAGAACAACTTGAAGCAATAGATGAAGAAGTGGAGAATGTAGAAATTGTGATGACAACCTTGAATGGTCTCCCTAGGTCATGGGATTCTTTCATCCAAATAATCTTTGCTAGAAAGAAGCTAATCAAGTTCAGTATACTATGGGAAGAATGCTCACAATAAGAAGCTCGAATAGCAGCTCGAGAAGAAAATATGGGAAGTGAAGATCAAGCTCTCACAGTACACTCCAAGAAAGGCAGAAGGGAAAATCATCATCACCAAGGTAAGCATTATCATCAGAAAGATAATTTTGTGAAAAAGGATCCATCCAAACTCAGATGTTATACATGTGATGAAAGAGGACACTTTGTTATAAATTGTCCCATGAATAAGAGTGGATCTAAGAAGAAGAAGAACTCCAAAAGAAGACATCATGCTCACACTGCTGAGGATGATGATTCTCCTAGAAAGAGAGTAAAAAAAGAAAGTGAAGACTCTTCAAGTGATGAAGAATATGTTATGATCTCCGCTCTCACAGGAACTGTCACACATGGAAGCAAAGATTGGATTATTGACAGTGGGGCTTCCAAACACATGACAGGATTCAAGGAATATTTTGAGAAACTATCCGAACATAATTCACCCCATAAGGTGAAACTTGGGGATGACTACCAATATCCCATAAAAGGTAGTGGTAAATCCTCCTACAAGCTAGAATCTGGAAAGTCTATGAAAATGAAGGATGTCTTCTTTGTACCAGGACTAAATAATAATCTTCTCTCCATATCGGCACTGGATGCAAAAGGCATGAGGGTTGCATTTGTAGATGGCCAAGTCCTCATGTGGCCAAGAGGAAAGACTACTGGCGATGCAATAGTAATTGGAGAACAAGAAGGAGGATTATACAAATTGAAGGGCCATCTAGAACAAGCTTTGGTCCATGAAACAGTAGAGCTAAATGAACTTTGGCATAGAAGGCTCGCACATGTGCATTACAGATCACTACCACTTGCAAGCAAATCTGTTGAAGGTCTTCCAAAAATTCAGGAAAAACATGAAGGAGTCTGCAAAGGATGTGTGAAAGGAAAGAACACAAAGAAGACATTTCCAAGTAGCGAAAGCAAAGAAAAAGGAATCGTGGAAATCATTCACTCCGATGTATGTGGTCCAATGTCATCCAGTTCTTTAAGTAGGTATGTATACTATGTTTCTTTTATTGATGATTTTTCTAGGAAGACATGGATATACTTTACGAAGAACAAAGAAGAACTTTTCAGCAAGTTCAAGGAATTCAAAGCCTTGATCGAGAACCACATAGAAAAGAAGATCAAGACCTTTCGTTCAAATAATGGTGGAGAATTAACATCAAATGAATTCAAAGAGTTATGCAAATTTTTAGGGATTAAGAGGGAGTTATCCACTCCATATAATCCACAACAGAATGGGGTTGTAGAAAGGAAGAATAGAACTATCATGGAAGCTGCAAGAGCAATGCTCCATGATCAAGATATTCCCATGCATCTATGGGCAGAAGCTGCCAGAACAATAGTGTATGTACAGAACTATACTCCACACAGAGTACTTGAGAACAAGACACCTGAAGAAGTCTTTTCTGGAAAGAAACCAGAAGTCAGCCATCTTAGAATATTTGGTTGTCCAATGTACATACACATTCCAAAAGAAAAGAGGACAAAGTTAGATCCTTCAGGAAAGAAGGGTATATTTGTGGGATACTCTGAAAGCTCGAAGGCTTATAGAATATACTTCCCAAGATTCAAGAATATTGACATCAGCAGGGATGTAACATTTGACAAAGACTCAGCTTACAATAAATCTAGAAAGAGACCTACTGAAGAACATGAAGAAATAGAAGCACCCAAAATTCATGACACAACCATGAATGAAGAAACTCAAGAACAAGATCGAGAATTTGAAGAACCTCAAGAACCTGTAGATCCACATCAGGAGAAAAATCCTCACAAGAGGAAACCTGCTTGGGTACGAGAAGCTATCCAAGGTGCAAATAGATATGGGGCTCCAGATGTTACGGAAAGAAATTCCTATGGCTTGGGGTACCACAACAGACAGACTTGACTCCAGAAATCCATCTTTCCCAATATGCAATAGAAATAAAGTGTCTAACACTAAAGGATCAGACCTCGTACCTTATTCCGGACAGTTGAAGTAGATCCCCGTTGAGCTTTCCAATTTTCATCTTGAATTGATATAATACTTCCTCAACAAAAAGTAAACAATACAAGCATACTATATATCATGGTGTTAGATCTATTCTAGCATATATATCATCAATAATGTAAAAGCATTTGACATATTCCAATGGATACAACCTTCAATCAAATACACATCATTGGACAGGAAAAGATGTTTCTATTAATATAAATCAGAGATTACAAGATAGATACAACCTATGACGGCACGTCTGTGAAACAGAGAAATTGAATCCCCCACTTGGGCCTCCACCACCTCAATCCTCCATCTCTCGATAGCAAGCTCACTAGTACAAGGCAAGCTTGGGAAGAACACAACTGTGCTCCAAGGGACAAAGGGATGCAGACTCAAGTATAAATTCCGGCAACAATGGACTATAGTTTCTTTGCTTCAATTCTTTCTATATGCCTTCAATGTACCAAGGGGTTCCTTATATAGCTTCACAAGGGATAATGCAGGGTTGAATCCGAGTGATCTCAAGGCATATGGAAGGCCAGGAGTCGAATGAGTCAGATCCATGTCAAGGAAAACTCCAAAAGGATTTGGATTATGCACACATCCCGATGTACGTGGTTATCGGGGTCAGATCCGCGTATGTATGCGGTTATCGGGTTAAAATCCGCGTATATCATTTTTCATATAGTTTTGGGGATGATCAAGGTAACATCAAAGGATAAAAGGTGGTCCATGGGGTCTAAAGAGTCTACAGTGGGATAGGAGAAGGCCATACAAAGTGTGATTCACCTAGAGTGGTGAAATCCGCTATAACAGATGCCCCCTAATGTGTGAGGTCAGAGGGGTCATACGATGGCCGAAATACATTATAAGTCCATCCCAGAAGTGGAGTGATGAAGGATCCCAAATGGAAGACCAGCCACCCAATCAACATAGCACCATGATACAACTCTGCATATAACTGCAAGTATATATAGCAGTCCCGGATACATAAGAGTACAATGGCCATGAATAGGCATAATACATGATATCACATATGTGGTCATCGCCACGTACAATATACATAGATCAGAATCTCCATGATGAAGATATACAATATACAAAGGATCATGATCTCCATAATGGCTGAAGATATACAACAGATCAAGATCTCCATAGTTGATGGAAATATCTGACATACACTTGTATCAAGTCACGAGAGCTGAAATCTCATGAACACTAGCAAAATCAAGGGGGTAGCATATAAGAGATGCCCCCAGTCTGGAAAGTCTTCTACACAAACCGCTATGAGTACATGTCCTACTATGCAAATAGAGGTGTCGAGGTCAAACATAGTAGTCCATCGTCTGATTACCGGTCATTGATGTATACCATTAACAGACGTGAGATTACCCACCGATAATGAAAATGGGAATCAAGGTACTAGAGTGAAAACTAACAAGTGTGAATAGATGTGTTGAGGTCGAACACTTGAGAGAATCCTTCGATCAGGGGACATTGATGTATTCCCAAGAAACTGTTGATGGCAAGAGAACCTGCCACTAATGACTGCAAGTCTCAAGGCACTCAAAAGGACTCTAGACTCCAATCCCAGAATAGATGATCTAAAGTCGATGGGATGAAATCCGCTGGAAGGAGGGCATTAAGGCATCCCCCATCATCCAACACGAGGTACTCAGCAAAGCTGTCTAATCTGGAAGGACTCGAACATAAGGTGCATGAACCAGTAACTGTACCGGGAATGGCTGACATGCAAAGTCAAGATAACTGAGGAATGGCCGACATAGGTTTCAACTTCCTTCGAACAAGAGCATAATGGTGTATGGTGACTGAATGAAGGCAGCATAGATTCGATATGCAAACTGGGACATCTCTGCGACACATGAGGCATCAACAGAGGCTCCATAGGGACTGGAAGTTTAACCAGTCGGTGGAGATAAACTCAGATAAATGAGTACAGCTCCTAAAGTCAAACTATAACCCAACCAATGGATGTGATATACAGTGCTCTGTTCGAAGGCGACACGACTCGACAGCTGCCAAAGATAACATCTTTTCTTTTTCGGCTTTTTATTTTTATTTTTATTTTTTTGGACTTTTTCAGTTATTTGAAAATGTTGGAAAAAGGATAAACTAGCTTTATAGTTACAAACTAGGAGGAGACAAGTGTCATCAGGGAAAACAAACTAGTTCCAAGCAGTGGAACATACCTATGCTCAATGCAAGGATACATGTGTAGGATATCGACACTCGGGGGAAAATCCCCTCCTGGTAAAAAGGGAAATCAAGTTGCAAAGGATATAAAAGATGGCTCTGCATGGCTAGACATGAAACAAGCTTGGGATATATGGCTGAAACGCAATGTCAGGGGAGCCAACATAAAGCTCAATAAGGTAGGCAAAGCTCATGATAATGCATTCACAACTTGTCATAAGGGAAGTCTGGAGGGAAACAGGCCAGCATAAGATCAAGAGGAGTATGAGGCTCTTGCTAAATGTCATGGCCGTACTATACAACAGACTCCCACACCCTAAAGGAGGAAACGTCAGCATAGGCACCAAATGCAAATAAGGCGCTAACTAGGGTACCCATGTAAGGTGAAGCTCTACCACTCGTATCATGCCACTTCTATAGCAGTAAGAAGGTTCCGTGACATAATAGAGTGGGTTCTTACCTAAGGTCATGGTAACATGGTCATAAGGTCATGCAAAATGCAAATAGTGGTGAACCTAACCTATATGCCAGTGTAGACATTATACCTAAGATCAGTACGAACAAGTCAATCCGATGGTTGAAACGGCACTGAAAATGGTCTTCTACATCACAAATTATGTCAGAAATGGTCCAAAATGGTTAGAAACTGTCAAAACTATAGGAAAGGGGGTAAAAATTTTCAAATATTTGAAAATTTTTCTATAAATAGTAAAAAATATAAACCATTTGAAACTTTTACCCATTGGAGCTCTGATTTTCAACTGCAAATTCTAGGAGATCCAGCCGGCGGAATTCACAACCGTTTCTTCCAGGTATTTACTCATGCTCTCCTCATGCATTTTGGTATAATTTTTATTGATTTTCATGGTGAAATGAGGTTATTTAGGCCATCTCTACATGATCGTTGCGGCCCACGCGGGTATAGAAGCTTTTTCCGCGTATAGGGCTGGCTATACGCGGAAAAGAGGCTAGAAACCGTGTACATACGCGGCTGTTTGCAAAACAGTCGGGTATGACACTGCGCAAGTGAATTTAAAAGAATCTAATGGACAATTGGGTAATTTCTCTTGCAGGATGGTGCTAGAATGGAGAGAGCGCGAGCATGGTGAAGTAGAGGAAGCTATAAGGGCCAACGTGAGGGCACAACAAGCTCTTCGAGCATGCAGACTCTACAAGTTCTGGTGTCTTGGCGGTTTGAGGGCCAAACCAAGACTGCTAGAGATGCTGGTAGACTATTGGGATCCAGACTCAGAGTCTTTCTGGATAGATGGGATGTCTCTCACCATAGAGGTAGAAGACATATACTTCATCACAGGTCTATCTATACGGGGGGAGGTGGTGAACCTTCATTCCCGAGGTGGGCCAGGCGGTGGGCTTACTATCGATGAGTACATAGTTGTGTACTGCTATCCAGATACTGAGAAGGTGGGGAGTCAAGTCCCCACCAATGCTATACAGGTGCTGGGCCTAAAGGCCATACTATTGACACTGGGCAGGATAGCAGGCTTAGCCTCACTCCATCAGGCCTCGTGGCCACTGATGTTCTATGCAGTGGAGTGTATGAGACCGACCATCTATGACTGGAGTACTACACTACTGAGAACCATGAAACACCAGCTTAATGAGTGTAAGGCAGGAAGGATACAGAACTTTGGGTTTAGCAGCATTTTGAGCACATTCTTCTTCGAGCGTGTACCAGGATTGAGCCCTAGAGTGAACGTTCCTCTCCACGGGGTTCGAGATCCAGCCCAACGGCGTTGGGCAGATGTTATGCGCAGAGTGGGGGGTGGTAGGGTGGCCAACCCCTATCTAGCTGAATTCTTTCCGTGGTGGCGACGACAGATTGTTGCCATAGATGACTACCCTTATGGAGGGATAGATTTCCAGGGGGATCCAGACATGCCATTGCCACCAGGATCAGCATATGGAGAGATAGGTACCGAATCTCGACTCTCACTCTTTTAAAAAAAAATTGAGTTATTTAATTTTTTTGTATTTTCTTGATTATGTGGAATCAAAAAGACATGTTTTTGCATGACAACACATAGTGACATCTACCATTCATGTGCAGATGTGGGACCACAGTGACCAGAGGGCTTCCCACGTCATAGACGGAGGGGAAGAGGGGATGACATCACAGGTGTGGATGCGAAGCGAATGCTCCAGATCATTCATACCAACTTCGTGCGACTGACTCATAGAGTTCCCATGGAGCAAGTCGAGGACTTGCCTGAGGCCATGCAGCGACAGGTGGTGGGTGTTCCATGCGCATGGGTGCGTTTATTCCGACGACTAGCTAGAGCCGTAGTGACGTACCATGATCACAACCCTCCTCCACAGGATTAGATGCCTGGGAGTGTATATGTTTTGTACGACCGTGTATTATATGATGGAAGCTTTGAAAGCTCCACTTTTGTATATGACACTATGTATTACCACATTTTTGATATATAAAAAGTTTTATGGTGATCAGTTTATTTATTTACATGTGTAAAAATGTTTGTGATTAATTTATTATGAATGAGACAAATGCCAATATAACACGTAGTTAGCATATGAGTCAGCAACTTGATTATCATTTCTTGGAATGTGTATATATGTTATACTGTCAAATTGCCATTCTAACAATCTCACATGTAAGAACCTTCTCAATAACGTCGGATCTCTAACATGGTACAAACCATTGAGCTATTACACTACTAACTCCGAATCAAGACGTACCTCAAGAGATAGAACGCCATGTGAAATGGCATCCCGTAGAAGGTCAATAAAGGCACTATATTCAACAACATTGTTGGAAGATGGCCGTAGACATACACCTCCTGAAGACAGTACCTGACCCATAGGAGTATAAATCACCCAAGCAGCAGAGGCTAAGTGCTGAGTGTGACGGCTTGTACCATCCATGAATCCTATGTAGGTGGAAGATTCCCTTGACATCTGCCAAAAGAAACGGAAACTAATCACAAACCCGATCACGATAAGAAAAAAACCTAACTATGCAAAGTTGTACAATAATATACAACAAGCAGCCTTGGCTAAATGTTATTCATAGTATTTTTTGAGATAGAGCCCATTTCTAGGCTCCACCAAAGCTGTGCCTTCGTAATCAACTAACTCATAGGCACCCTTCTCTAAGACACGCTTGACCACGTAAGGACCACACCACATAGGATTAAACTTCCCTGCCCCCAAGGGTTCTTTCAGTTGATCCCACAAAAGGACCAAGTCTCCTTCACTAAACACTCTTGGATGGACAGACTTATCGTATTGGACCTTAATGCGACGTTTATTTGTCACGTCCCCGTCCCTCAACCGGCGAAGAGGACGCGACGAGCACATCAAAATACAACCGGGAAAGATGCCCAATGAACATAAACAGAAAACAAATGAAATCAATGCTGGAATTAAGCATACACAGATGCATTTATCTTCAATCATACAACGGAAGCACACATATTCATAACCCAGCATTTAACATCATTATAAATTACAGAGATGCAGTAAACAGCAGTACTTATCTTTGATGAAGAATTCACCCGCAACCAGCTACGTCGCTGCAACGTTCCACCCAACCATAGGCCAGCTTGCTCATCAGTCTCTCAGCAACGCTGCCACCCCCGAGCTGGGCATGATTCCTCCGGAATA
Source organism: Pseudotsuga menziesii (assembly GCA_001517045.1). Taxonomy (NCBI): domain Eukaryota; kingdom Viridiplantae; phylum Streptophyta; class Pinopsida; order Pinales; family Pinaceae; genus Pseudotsuga; species Pseudotsuga menziesii. The sequence goes on along the minus strand of LPNX011073733.1, from coordinate 282,873 downwards.
AGGGTCAATTGCAGGCTTAGACATAGCCAAAGGGACATACACAACAAACCAATCCCAGCTGGGTTTCACAAGCTGTCAACAAACAAGCCAAGCCAGCACAGTCCAAGGGACTAACCACTGCATACCAGCAGCCATGGGAAATTCAGACGCAGACCACAGCAGGAAAAATGGCTCAATACGAATTGGGCACTACGGCCAACCAAAAAGCGTGGAGAAGACAAAAACGGGAAGCAATCCCTCTTCGTGAGAATGCACAGCAATGGAGAGGACGCGAATTTGCAGTCAGCGGGTGCTCAGCCACTCGTGGAGAGGAACAAAATGCCCACGTGAGACCAAATTCATCCAAAACCTGTGCGTGAGGAACCAACAGACCAAAATCGTGGTGAGTGAGTGAACTGACCAGGGAGAGTGCGTGAGGGAGAAGAATGGGCAGACGTGGGTGGAGTGGGCAAAATGGGTAAGGCTGACAGCCTGCCACAACCACCACCACTTCAGCAATAACTGCCCCAACCACCAGCTGAAACATTAAAGAGGTTGACAAGGTTGGATGAGGAAAAAGGGTGACAAATAAACAAGGTGGTAAAACACATGGGTTTTTCTCCCATAACCAAGGTTTGACATCCCCCACCCCTTATCCTTTGGAACCATGCCCTTTTCATTCAACGTTGCATTGACGTAGCTGGTTTTGGTTTATTTTTAATTGATGTGCGGGTTTACATGATGCCAAATTAAAATGTGCCGGATAGCACAACATACCATCGGCAATTATCCCCATTACCGAAACATACACAGCCAAATCGATGGTGGGGATTTTGCCTTTAGCTCCTCACCCCGATTAATTACAATATATACATCATGCAAATGGGGTCAAAACCGGGGATGTGACATTATTAACCTCTAGAGCCACCAGGGCATCTCGACGCTGCTCATCAAGTTGCTCGAGGTGGACCAGACGCTCCTCCAGAGGTGAAGTGTCTGGTAAGAGTTCCACAACTAGCTTCAATGAAGGGATCTCGCATTCAACTGGAAATATCGAATCCACTCCATGCACAAGATGATATGGAGAAAAACCAGTGGCAGTCTTAACTGCGGTTCGATATGCCCACAAAGTAGGGTATAACATAGTATGCCAATTCGTCTTGCTTTGTGTGATGGTTCGTTGGAGAATGGAATTAAGTGATTTATTCACTGCTTCAACCTGTCCATTCACTTGGGGGTAGTAAGTAGAGGAGTGCTCTTGCTTATGCCCTAACTTGGAGGCCAACTCTTCCATCATACGGTTCTGAAAGTGCGAGCCATGGTCAGTGACAAGCTCTTTCGGAATCCCGAACCGAGTAATGATTTGGTTGAATACGAAGTGAGCGGCTGTCTCACTATCGGATTTTACTGTAGGCATTGCCTCAGCCCATTTCATGAAATAATTCATAGCCACTATAATATGATGGTGCCCCCCAGCCAAAGCTGGGTTGCAATCCATAGAATCGAGCCCCCACTTGGTGAAGGGACCGGCGATGATAATGGGATGTAAAGGGGCAGGCTTTGAGCACATATTTCGTGCAAACACCTGGCAAGGGTGGCACCTCTTGACTGCATCAACACAATCTTTAAAGATCGATGGCCAGAAATAACCCGCTCTCAAAATCTTTTGAGCTGTAGAAAGCCCAGATAAATGACCACCACACGCCTCTCCATGGCAATCATTCAGCACAACCTCAGCCTCTTTGTGAGTTAAACAACATCATAAAATGGAATCTACCCCACTTTGGTACAAAGTATTTTCCACTATAAGGTAGTTCTTAGAGACGTGACATAATCGTCGTCGTTCATCTCGTGAGAGGTGAGTAGGGGTCCTTTGTTTTTGCAGATATACTATGATATCTCCATACCATGGGTTAGAAATTGAGATTAAGAAGATATGTTCATCAACAAACGTATCCTCACAAACCAACTCCTCGACCTCGCTCGGGAAATCCGATATAAGCTCTGCAAAAATTAACGACTTCTTCGATTTTGCTGAAACAAATTCGAGATCGAATTCTTGCAGAATGACAATCCATTTATTATACTTTCCCCCAATCATCCTTCGTGTGAGGACGAACTGAAATGGATTGACATGGGATACTACCAAGGTCTGGCGAAGGAGAATATAATGTCTCAAACGCTGAATCGCATGTACGGTCGCTAAAGCAAGCTTCTCGATATGAGAGTAATGAATCTCTGCGTCAATAAGGTTTTGGCTCAGATAATATATGACATGCTCCTGGAGCTCCTCATCCTCCTGAACCAATACCATACCAATCGTCTCTAAATTCGCAGCCACATATAATAGGAAATCACGGCTATAATCCGGAGGACTAATCACCGGGGCCGATGCTAGGGCTCGCTTAAGTGCATCGAAGGATTCCTGGGCTCGCTCATCCCATTCAAAGGGAGTATCCTTCTTCAAGAGACACATGAAACCTCTAGTCAAATTGGAAAAATTGATAACAAATCTTCGTAAGAAGTTTGCCATACCTTGCAAACACTGAAGATGATGAATGTTCTTCGGGGGAGACAACTGGAGTATTGCCTCAACCTTTAAGGGATCAACTCTTATTCCCTCCTTTGAAATGATGAATCCTAGTAAACGACCTGACTTTATGCAAAATATGCACTTATGAGGATTTAATCGAACCGAATAGTGTCGGCATCTTTCGAATACTAATCTCAAGTGATAGGGATGACGCATTCTCATACGAGAATGAGCAGCGAGGTCATCCAAAAATACCTCAATAATAGACTTGAGATCATGGAAAATCAAGGTCATCGCCCGCTGAAATGTAGCTCCGGCGTTTTTAAGGCCGAAAGGCATTTTTCGATATGCAAACGTTCCCCAAGGACAAATAAATGCAGTCTTGTGTTGGTCCTCAGGTTTAATCTGGATCTGATTATACCCGGAAAAGTCGTCCATGAAGGAGAACACCTCGCTACCTGCACACTCATCCAAAATATGATCTATAAATGGTGTGGGGAAGTTATCCTTAGGATAGGCACGATTCAAATCGCGGAAATCAGTGCATATTCGGATCGCTCCTTGCTTCTTATCCACCGGAACAAGGTTTGAAACCCACTCCGTCAAGGGAACGGGATAGATGAAACCAGCTTTCAACAGCTTCTCTATCTTTGCCTTAATGGTGGGTGCTTTCCTAGGATTCACAGTGTGTAAACGTTGTTGAACAGGCTTAGTGTTGGGGTAAGTCTTAATTTCATGTTCGACAATCCGAGGGTCAATACCTCGCATCTCATCATAAGACCAAGCGAAAACATCACAGAATTCCTTGAATAGCTTGGTATATTCGAGAATCTCAGCTTGGGAACATTCCGCTCCAATATAGACATTCTCAATGGTGACAGGATTTCGAGAGATGTTGATAGAAATCGTGCAAGATATGTTCGCCATGTTTCCATCATCCATCTGACCAGGAGAGCTTAATGGAACCATGGGACTACCAACTCTCTGACTAAGAATCTCCCTATAATCTTCATGCTCCAAACGGTCAAGTGGTGGAAGGAAATATGATCTATGATGAAGTTCCTCCCATGGCGGCTCAACACCCGACATAGCCTCGATGATTGCTTCATTTGAAGGGAAAACCGTATCCAGGAAATCGTGGGCATGAGAAGACTGTACTGCCCATGCCGACAGCACATAGGGGTCTTCCTCCTCTGCCCGTGAAGAGGAAGAACAAGGCTCTACAACACTCTGAAGATTAGCTTGATAAGCAATCATGGCTGCAGGAAGCGGCACGTTGGTCTCGACAGGCTCACTCAAGGTACTCGGTGTAGGAAGAATCCAAGGATCTTCCATATGAGTTGTGCGAAAAGACACCGAGGTCATAGAAGACGAAGCCTTACCGAAACTAGATCCTATCATGAGGACCGGTGCAGGACAACTAAAGCTTCCCATAAGGGATGGATACATACCTACACCCACACTCCCAGTTGCTGGCTGAGAGTGTTCAACGATCGGGACTGAAGCGCCCGAAGATGCGGTAACAGGGGATTTCTTGAATGTCATTTGATCGATCGTTACAAACTTCCTGTTATGTGGAAAGCATACAACGCGAAATAGGGAAGAAGCAACAGCTTGCATACTATACATCCAATTCCGACTCAGAAAGAGATTGTAGTCGAGGGGTGCATCAACCACCTCAACCTCTATCGCAACGGTCTTCCCCCCCAAATGGACCTTAAGAGAGGGAAGGATTCCATGCGGCCTAAAAGATCTCCCATCAAAAGCAGTTAACATAGTCGCTGATTTCGACAGCTCAGGAGAACCAAGACCCTTCCAACAGGACAAAGACATCACAGATGCAGCAGCGCCCTCGTCAATCATAGTGCGCTTGACAATCATATTAAGACATTCTATGTGTACCAAAAGGGACACATAGTAGGGCAAGCGAGGCTGATGTCTTGCGGTTTCAAATTTGATCACTGAGGAAGAATCATCACCGTTCACACCAAGAGCAGAAAGGAAAGCCTTCCTTTGCGAAGGACAACTCTGAAGCACTTCCAATGCATACATCGCACAAGGAGTATGGCCCAAGTCCTCGATAACTGAATAATTCTGGGCAGCTCGGGCCTTTGGATTATGCCCCGAGTGCTTAAGTACCCCCTTAGGAATGCGAGGTGCAGCTTCAGGTTTATCTGCAGGTTTCTCAATGTGCAAAGGGGTTCCTAGTGGATCAGGTTCTTTGCCTGGGTTGGGTTGTGACGATCCATAGTCTTTCACACGAGTCACAACCTTAGCAGCACGAACCATGTTAATGCACCCACGAGCACTAGTCTATGGTGGATCATTCGCACTAGATTGCTCCTGGGACTTCGAGTTCATATTCTAGTTATGTGGTAAAGGGTTTGTTAGCACAGCTGGGCCTTGTGCTAAGAGTCTCGAAGCTTCATCAATTCGAGGGCACAAGTAAGTGAGATGATCATCCTTACATAGCTTGCAAGGGAATTTAACTTTACGTTTCGCTTGCTTGTCCCCCCCAGCATTCTGACCGTTCTTGTCATTATTGGTAGCATTCTCATTCTTATGCCCACCCTTTTGATTATTGTTCTTACCCTTTCTTCTATTTCTTCCTGGCTGCTGGTTACCCTTCTGGTCCGACGATTGCACAGAAAGTACATTCGCTGTTTGGGCGAGTTGAGACGAAGCCGTAGCTTGTCCCGAAGCAGATTGGTTGAGAGACAATTGACTAACTTGTTTTGCAACCAAATCCGTAGGTTTTGCACTTGCACATCCCACAATGCCATCAGCATGTGGTCCAGGTTTGACCTTGGGATCGAAACTAGAATGAGGAGCGTTGGGAATAATCTCATACAACAAACCAAACTGAGCATAGATCAAGTCCAGTTCCTGCGCCCTAAAGATCGCTTGTTCCTCATTCTGCACTCCGAATGTGGAAACATCCTTCGCGATATATGGCAATAAAGACTTGAGGAACCACTCGAGAAGGAACTCTGGTGGTATAAAGGCTTTAATTAATCTCTTTCGTCTACGCCACTCCTGAATATGATCAGAAATATGGGTGGCTTTATCTTGCCGAAATGTTGACAAGAGTTCAGTACCAACATCATAATGCACTAGTAGCTGAAAGTGATTAAGAAAAGTCATCGCAAGATCGTCGAACAAGGTAAAGGCTCCCTTTGGTAACTCTATATACCATTTCGCAGTAGGCCCTATGAGGGTGCATTGAAATAGTTGCAAGCGGACTGAGTCCTGATGTAATGAATTCAAAGAGCACCAAAGGTGAAACGTGGTAACGTGTTCGCTCGGATCCTCTCCCGGTTTGCCTTCGAACTTAGGTATATCCGAAGGAATCTTGGTAGGGACAGCCGACCAAGCCGGTTCATGAGCCACGGGATCGTTCGTAAGTCTCGATAAGTCAGGAAGGTTAAGCGTCGCGAGGAAAGGGAGCCTAGGATGATGAGGTTGATGGACCGCTCCCTGGTTCACATAGGTTTGAGCACCACCATGGCCTTGGCCATAGTGTCCTCCTCCTGTCTGACCCATATAGGGTGGCGTGGAAGTACCATAGTAAGGTGGACCTTGACTAGTAGGAGCTATGAAGCTGTAATTAGGGGAATAAGTAGGTTGTAACCCACCTCCGTAAGGTGAATAAACCTGTCCATACTGCGTCCCGTAATAAGGTCCATAGGTCATCGCATGCGATGTCCCATGTGACACTCCATAGGTAGGAAGATAAGCTCCGGAAGGGGGAACATACATACCAAAATTAGGTATATATGCCCTGGACGTAACAAGCTGACCACTAGACGCGTGAATATAACCTCCCGAAGCAGCGGGTGGTATATGAACTTGAGACACAATCGGCCTAGTGACCGTAGTACTGACCTGACTTGTAGCCATATATCGGCTCGAAGGACCATGTGAATAAGGTGGAGGATGTACATTTGAAGAACTCAGAACCGAGGACGAAGGAAGCTCAATAATAAGATATGTACTAGTGCCTATCGTCACTCGTCTGGGACCAGGTATCCTAATTGGATCGCTAACTTTAGACCTAGGAGGGAGATGAGATATAGCTTCCACCACTGGGATGGAAGGTGGAATGTGACTAGTACTCCCAAACCTCTCCGCAAGGTAAGGAATGGGATTTCCCCCAGGCATAGTGCTAGGCTTGGAATCGGATTCGACATGAAATGTCAAATCGTGCATAAGGAAACCAGTCGTAGCATAACTATCGCAGCTAGTGCTGGCAGGTTCAAAGTGAGTCTCGGCATATTCCGGCATTCCATACCGGTAATGTGTCAGCGGGGAATCAGCCCTAGGGTGAGTAGGTCTATCGTGCAAAGATCCTATCTAGGAAATCACAGGACCGAACTCAGCTAGGTCAGGTGAAGGATCGTATGTAGGAGTAAATTCCCCATCGTCAACACGAATGGGAGGAGGTGGCTCAGGAATAGTCTCTGAATGATCCTCCATGGTGTGTGAATCAGTGTGTGACATAGTCCGCCTGGACTGTCTAGGTCTCTCTCCCAAAGGAGGAGGAGAAGTAGAAGGCGGAAGCCCTGCTAATCGACAAAAATGGCGCGGAACCGCACTCGAATCCACAATGACTCAAAAAAAATAGCAAAGAATATCTATTTACGTAAACCCTAGGCCAACTAGCGTGCAAAGAGCAATCACTAATAAAATATAAAGCCAAATGCAAGCAAACAAGGGCTGGATAAGTGAGCTCCTGAATGAAGTAGGTATGTCTCACCTAGGAGAGGCCTAAGACTCCCATACACAACAAGCAGAGGTACGTAACCAATTATTGTGGACCTCAGCTTCAATGCGTAAAGCGACTATGCTGTCCGACCCCAACCTGGCTGGGACACATGCAGAATAACCTCTACAAGTACCCCCTCAATATCCTAGGTAAGGTCACTAAGGTCACCTCAATATAATCAAAGCTCAAGCAGACAGTTGCAGGCGGGATTGACCATATGGGCAGGGTAGCAAAGCCCGAAACTCTCAAAAGAGCCCCCAGATACGAATACAATCCTGGCAATATCACCGGTGCTACTCAGTTATGACTGGGGGTCATCCCAATCGATAACCGCTCACACTGCCTCGTTCTTAACTCCCGTTTGAGAGGAGGATCCTGAGAACGATGGTTATATCAAGGATTTCACACACTCCCTGGACAGACACCTAAATGTTGTTGTTTAGTGATCTTGGAGAATTAACTTACAATGAACTATTCCAAGATCCTAAAACCTAAGCTTGTTGGTGCACCCTAGAAAAGAAAAGAGTGTAATTCATTTTAATTAGCGTTGATTTTAGTTGGCTTTATTACACAAAAATAGGATATGGTCGTGCAACTAGTAGTGTTATGACGCAACATGAAGTAAAATGCACACCGTAACGATCAATGCAAATGCATTGTGTCCATGTAAATAGGGTATGCTACTACGTGAAATGCACAATTTTTCTTCAAATGATGAATGCAAATTTTCCTATATGAACTCCTAACTAGTACTCCAAAGCAAATCTAGATCTAGTGCAAGTACAATGCAAAGTGCACAATCCAATGCATAATGATAAGCAAATATTTTTGGATTTTTTGAAAATATAAGAGATGCAAAAAGCAAAAGAATGATTCTACCACCCCCAGACTTTGCAAGCACACATAAACAACATCCAAGAAAAGCACCAAGGTAAAAGAACTCTAATGCACTAATCTCAAACAAAAAATTGAAAATGCCATGACAAGAACTTTCCTAAAAAATAATTTAGGCTAAAAAAAACATTTCTAGTTAGAAACAGAGGTCAAAACACACTCAAGCAGTGCCAAAGGAGACTCAGCAACTAACAACATTCACGTAGCAACCAATTATATTCCACTAAAAGGAAAAATCTAGGGTATACGTGACTGTTCGCAGTAAACCCGCGTGTATACGCGGAAATACCAGAGGAAACCGCATGTATACACGACTGTAAATCCAAAACCCGCATACAGGAAGAAAAAGGTGCATAAGACAAGGAAAACAGGAAGGATGAGACAAACCTCACTCCAATCAGACTCTACTAGGCATACATGCCCCCAGACCCAACATAGAAACAAGAGAGAAAGAGCAATTCAAATACATTGAATGCCGAGAAAATCACCCCCAAAGGACAACTACTAGGAACTCCCCAACGGAGTTGCCAATTCTATTACGGAGAGAAATTCCTATGGCTTGGGGTACCACAACAGACAGACTTGACTCCAGAAATCCATCTTTCCCAATATGCAATAGAAATAAAATGTCTAACACTAAAGGATCAGACCTCGTACCTTATTTCGGACAGTTGAAGTAGATCCCCGTTGAGCTTTCCAATTTTCAGCTTGAATTGATATAATACTTCCTCAACAACAAGTAAACAATACAAGCATACTATATATCATGGTGTTAGATATATTCTAGCATATATATCATCAATAATGTAAAAGCATTTGACATATTCCAATGGATACAACCTTCAATCAAATACACATCATTGGATAGGAAAAGATGTTTCTATTAAAATAAATCAGAGATTGCAAGATAGATACAACCTCTGACGGCACGTCTGCGAACCGGAGAAACTGAATCCCCCACTTGGGCCTCCACTACCTCAATCCTCCATCTCTCGATATCAATCTCACTAGTACAAGGCAAGCTTGGGAAGAACACAACTGTGCTCCAAGGGACAAAGGGATGCAGACTCAAGTATAAATTCCGGCAACAATGGACTATAGTTTATTTGCTTCAATTCTCTCTATATGCCTTCAATGTACCAAGGGGTTCCTTATATAGCTTCACAAGGGATAATGAATGGTCGAATCCGAGTGATCTCAAGGCATATGGAAGGCCAGGAGTCGAATGAGTCGGATCCATGTCAAGGAAAACTCCAAAAGGATTTGGATTATGCACACATCCCGATGTACACAGTTATTGGGGTCAGATCCGCGTATGTACGTGGTTATCGGGTTAAAAGCCGTGTATATCATTTTTCATATAGTTTTGGGGATGATCAAGGTAACATCAAAGGATAAAAGGTGGTCCATGGGGTCTAAAGAGTCTGCAGCGGGGCAGGGGAAGGCCATACAAAGTGTGATTCACCTAGAGTGGTGAAATCCGCTATAACTATAACACCAGAAGAGAATCACAGAGAAAGAAAGAGGACCAGGTCCCACTCCGAGTATGTAGCTTTATTGTGTGACTTTGTCAATAAATAAACTTCCAACTATGAAGAAGTGGAAGAAAGAAAATAATGGAAGGATGCTATGATCGAAGAGTATCAATCGATCATGAAGAATGATGTTTGGGATGTTGTCCCAAGACCAGAAGGGAAGTCTGTTGTAACTTCCAAATGGATCTACAAGATCAAGCATGTTGCAGATGGCAGCATGGAGAAATATAAAGCAATATTTTTGGCTCATGGCTTCTTACAGAAAGAAGGAATAGATTATGAAGAAACCTTTGCAACTATAGCCAGATACACTTCCATCAGATTAGTACTTGCTCTGGCTATAGTGATGAAATGGAAGATACACCAAATGGATGTCAAGACTACTTTCTTGAATGGTGTAGTGGAAGAGGAAGTGTATGTAGAGAAGCCACTTGGTTTTGAGACACATGATAGGGAGTCTCATGTGTGTTGATTGAATAAATACCTGTACGGTTTGATACAGGAACCCAGGACATGGTACACCAGAATTGATGGATTTCTATCCAGTTTGGGATTTACCAAAAGTAAAGCAGATTCCAACCTTTACTACAAGGTTGAAGATGGCAGCCCAGTGATACTCCTATTGTATGTAGATGATATGTTTGTAAAAGGTATGGATGGGTTGATTACTGATATGAAGAGGAATCTTGCTGCCAAGTTCGAAATGAAGGACTTGGGTATGATGCACTATTTTCTAGGCATGGAGGTGTGGCAGAATGTGGATGGATGATGGACTGCAAGACCATGATCACACCTATGGCATCGAACCTGAAGCTATTGATTGATGCTTCATCAAAAGCAGTTGATGCTACGATGTATCATCAGATGATTGGGTCCTTGATGTACCCGATGAACACGAGACCAGATATTTGCTTTGCTATGAACACCTTGAGCTAGTTCCTGACAGATTCGAGACATGTTCACTTGATTGCTGCAAAGCATATTTTTGAGGTACCTGAGGGGTACAGTTGATTATGGGCTCAAGTATGAGGTGAATCAGAATATTAACTTGGAGGGTTATGTTGATTTAGATTGGGTAGGCAGTGCCATCGATAGGAAGAGCACTTCATGGTGTTGTTTCAGTATGGGATCAGGTGTGATCTCTTGGTTTAGCAGGAAGCAATCCTGTGTGGCACTGAGTACAGCTAAAGTAGAGTATGTCACAACTTGTTTAGCTAGTTGTGAGGTAGTATGGTTGAGGAAGCTATTGTCTGATTTTTTTGATCTTCAATTGGATGCTACTTGTATACATTGCGACAACCAGAGTTGTGTGAAGTTGTCAAAGAACCCGATGTTCCATGACAAGTCGAAGCATATCGAGATCAAGTATCACTATATCAGGGATATGGTGCAGAGAGGAGCAGTGAAGCTCCAATATCTTATGACAGATGAACAGATAGCTGATGTGTTGATGAAGCCATTAGCTAGAGTGAAGTTTGAGTACTTCAGGGAGAAGCTTGGTGTTCTCCAGATCAAGGTTCCCTCCAAGGGGAAGTGATGAGTCCGTAATCCATTTCAACATGGTGAGAGGATTGGTTCCTTTCATGGTCAGTTGTAAGGGCTGAGCCATTCTGTCATGATGAGAGGATTGGTTCCTCACATGTCATATATGATTACTGAGCCATTCTGATGTGACTGTAGGATTGGTTCCTACATGATCAGATATAAGCGCTAAATGCCATTCTTGTAATGGAGGCACCTGGTCAGTTACCAGGAATACTTAGTCTGGCACTGAGGGCCATTCTGATGTGACTGTAGGATTGGTTCCTACATGATCAGATATAAGTGCAGAGCCCTTTCGACATGTACATAGGATTAGTTCCTTGCATGGTCGAATGTAAGTGCAGAGCCCTTTCGACATGTACATAGGATTGGTTCCTCGCATGGTCAAATGTAAGTGCAGAGCCCTTTTGACATGTACATAGGATTGGTTCCTCACATGGTCAAATGTAAGTGCTGGGCCTTTCTGACATTGGTTGTCAAATGTGAGTGCTGGGTCTTTTTGATAGGGTTGTGGGATGTGTTCCCACATGGCCAAATGTGAGTGTTGGGCATGCCTTTCTGATATGATTATAGGATTGGTTTCTACATGATCAGATGTAAGTGTTGGGTGGGCCATTCTGACTTAGGGTTAGATATAAGTGCTGGAAAAGACCTACATGGAGGCTAGGCCTACAGCCAACATGAAAAAGGGTTGGATCTGTAGAACTTCCTATGACGAGAAGAATCAAGAGATAGCACCCGTGATGATGATCCAGTAGAGATGTTCCAAAACTAGAGATGATCCAGATCAAGTGATGATGATTCAAACCGAGTGATGATCCAGATCTAGTGATGATGATCCAGATCGAGTGATGATCCAAATCCAGATGAAGATGGTGAGGACTCGATGATGATCCAGATGATATAGAGAAGAAGATTTGTGCTGCTAAATAGTGTCGAGAGAATACCTTCCTAGTTAAGAGGGAGTGTTGATGTAATTGTAACTTTAGAATGTATTCACTTGTATTTCTTATGTATTGTACCCCGATGTTTATTCCGGGAAGTGTTTGTAATGTAATTGAGTCATGCCATGCCCCGATGTTCCAATCGAGAGTTTATATAATGTAAACAAGTCATGTCAAGTTATTGTGGGTAACCCTCCTATTGATCAAGGGTTAAAGTCCCCACAGTTGTGGGGACCTAGGGTTGTTAGACTCACCTAGTGAAGTCGGCCCTAGTGAGTTATTTTCAAGTTGGGAATCAGTATAAATAGAGAGTGAGCCTCTCTATTTATCACACACTCACTCACACTCAGTTGTAGCGCATAGCTGAGGGAGAAGAAACTGTTGGGGCTAGAAAGAAAGAGGCTATTGCTGTCAGGAGATCATCTTACTGTTTTGGGGTTTTAATTTTGGTGTTGATTCTATCTCTGAGGAAGTTGTGGGGTTTTCTCCATTTATGGTTTCCCTGAGGAAAAACACTATGTTCATTGTCTCTTGTGTTTGATTGTTGTGCTTGTTATTCTCTCAGTTAAAGATCCTAATATAATGCTAGCTTAAATGTTAAAAATATAACATAAGTGACATTTTCACGTGTAATTTAAATATCATCATTGCATCTATGGGAAGACTCTCACCGCCATTTAACCAAATAATAAATTCAGATCTATATATGTTAATAAAATTTAGCTTTACGACAACAAGTAAATCAACAATTCGACATTCCAATATAGTATAATTATAACACCATAATGCACCAGAATTATGACACTAATCTGCAATCATTAACCTCAAAATATATCGGATCCTGAAGTTGTCGTCTACAACCACATAAATAACATAAACACCAAATCTATTGGCTAACAACAAACATATAGTAAAACAATACCTAATGGCGATAATAATACACACAATAAATATGTTAGTTGAGCTACCAATTTAACACCATAATTTCATCCATATAACATGAGAATATAAGCCAATATGTAACATGAAACATCAGATATAATCCCATCCTCCACGGGCACACATGCAACAAAATCCACAAAAAATAATATCCAATTAAAATACTTAACTTTGAATTGTGCAATTAGCTTCAACAGGACAATGTTCCACCCATCCTTAAACACATTCAGGGAAATACTTGAATTGGTTACCCCCGAGTTGAAACCATGGGTCCACATGCTAGGGAAATCTCTAATTAGATCTCAAACAAATAATACTCAAGCCAAACCTGAGAGACACAACACATTCCCTCACTGCTTATCTTCTTTGTGTCAACACTTTCCCTTCACTTATCTAGTCCCTCGAGACATCACCATCCACCCTAAGTAATCACATGATCATATTATAGACAAATAAGGGTTCTCTAGATACTTCCATGTTCAATAGAAAATATATCCAGTCTCCACGCTAGAATATATCAACGTTCAATCACCCTCGCAATATTTTCTATTTCCCCTACAATCCAAAAAAGAGTGTAACGTCCCCTTCAAACAATCCAACCATCGGAATGGGACATTACATGGATTCAGGACCTCCAATTTTACCCCAAATCTAATTACAAATTCATAGTAACAAAAAAAAGATGTGTGAAAAACATAATAAACATACACAATGGAAATAAAATGGATCCACACACGAATAACATGCACGTGCAAGCATAAACATTATAGGCATAAACTAAGTATGTTTTAGATTCAAATACACCGGAATACTTATATTTAAACAACGCAGATCCAAGAAATTGGTTGTGTAAGAGAAATTTTCCACCCAACCATAGGCACTCTATCTAGCATATACTCTTTATGTTGAGAATCCACCCCCAAGTCGGGTTATGAGGCCAACAAAACGAAGGAAACACCTACAAGATTCTATCTCTCATCCCACAACCTAATATGCTCTCTATGCTTAGCCAAATGCTCATACATATCTTTACATGAATCTCACTCAAATCTCACAACTTTGGCTTCCACAATACCTGCCCCATACAACACCCTTCATGGCTGAGGCATCTCCTTCACCGATCCACAATTTCCTTGGGCAATCCATCTTGTCGAGTGCTTCCAATGTGTGCATAGAAGAATACCAACCTGATAAATGTTGTTGGAGAACTACCTATATCCTAAATATGTGGCCTCTCAAGCAACTATGAGTAGTAAAAATCAATGGGAAAGGGTCCCTAGATTTCCTAGCCTCTCTACTCACCTACAACCATCAATTTCCCTCCAAATTTGTAGCTCTATCCCTAAATTTGAATTTCTTGGGTTATACAAGTCATGAAAAACAATACAAATCTATGAGTAGTGTAGATATGTGTGAGAGTTTGAGATAATGAAGGTTCACTCCAAGAGGTATGAGAAAATGGTGAAAAGATTGCTGACATAAATTCTGATAGTAAAAGAAAGGACTCAGGGCAGCTACAGACTGACTTCTGACTGTTAAGTTTTATTAATTGATTAGATGATATCTTTAAACAATTTTCACTAGTGGTATCACTAAAATAACAACAAGCACATAAACACAAAGAACACAAATATTTTCCTCAGGGAAACCACAAGGGATAAAACCCCGCAAAATTTCCTTAGTATAGAAATCAACCAAAGCAGTGTAAAACCCATACAACTGCTTCTCTCTTCTTTCTGGCGCACTTGTTCTTGTCTCTCTTGCAATATTGCTTGAATGAGTGTGTACAAATGAAGGGGAGAACCTCCCTATTTATATTTTTCACTTGACTTGTCCTAGGACCTAACATGTCCAACTTGTCTAACTGACAGGGCTGACTTGTCTAGAAAGACACCAAAAATAACATTAATTATAATGACACTTGGGTACTGTTGACCTGGATTACATCTGGAGGTTTACATTGATTCTTTCAATGACTCTTACATGACCAAACTCATCTCCTAATGGAGGAATACAATCAATACATCTAGAATATCTTCCGAAGTTATAATACTTTAACACTCCCTGTTAGCTAGGAAGGTATTCAACCAAGGTAGAAAATACTACCACAACTGTACATCTGACTGGTGAGTCTCTATATGTTATAGGAGGTTTTGGAACACCATCATACATCTTCATCATCGATATCAGCTGGATCATCTTTTGCAACTTCAGTATGTAAATATTGAATCATCTTCTATGCATACTGGATCATCTTCTATCACATTAGTATGTGGATACTGACTCATCTTCTACAACATCAATATGTGGACATCATATCATCTTCTGCGTATACTGGATCATCTTCTGCAACATCGGTATGTGAATACTGAATCATCTTCTACAACATTAGTATGTGAATATTGAATCATCTTCTGCCAACATCAATATGTAGATACGGAAACATCATCTGCAACATCAATATGTAAGTAATGAAACATCATCTACAACATCAGTATGTAAATATTGATACATCATCTGCAACATCAGTATATAAATACTGAAACATCATCTACAACATAAGTATGTAAATATTGAGACATCAATAACAACACCATTAGCAAGTTAGTGCTAAAAACAACACATCAATAAATGCTAGATCATCATCTGCATTATCAACATAGAGATGTTAGAACATCATCATCAACAACATAAAAAATGTTGAAACAACATCATCGTCATTAGTATAGAAATATTGAAACAAACTCACCAACAATCATCACAACAATCATCAATATGAAAATGCTGAACCTTCTACATCAGTATATGAATACTAAAACTATGTCAGCAATCATCACAACAATCATCTCAACAATCATCAGTATAGCAATATTGAACCTGCTACATCAGTATAGGAATACTGAAACTATCTTAGCAATCATCTCAACAATCATCAGTATAACAATACTGAAACCACATCGTTCCCATTGAATATCTCGAAGCAGTATATTAGTGAGTTCTCCAGTAGATCCATCTTGTCATTTTGTTTAACTTACTAACCCTTTCGAGTCAACAATCCTATTAAAACATATGGATCTTCCTGGGGACCAACAAGTCTTGTTTTGGCTTACTAACCCACTTGGGTTAAGCTAGTCTATCCAAACATACTAATCCCCCTAGGATCAACAAGTCTCATCTGACTTACTAACCCTTTTTGGTCAACAAGATAGCCATACTTACCCTACTCTAGGATGAGCTACCACCATTGCATCCTTTTACCATCTACTATCACTCCTTCTTGAGAGAGAGGTCCTTTTAGACTATGCCAATCTTGTCTCGAAAATATTCAAACTTTACATGAGACAAAGGCTTAGTCAACACATCTGCCACTTGTTCCTATGTAGGAACATATTTGAGCTTTACAGCTCCCTTCTGAACCATATCCCAGATGCAATGATATCTAGCTTCGATATGTTTTGTCTTGTCATGAAATGTTGAGTTTTTTGTCATCTTAACACAACTTTGATTAGCACAAAGGATATCAGTAATATCTATCTATGCATTAAATAAACCTGCTAACATCTTGTGAAGCCGCATATTGCATCTCTACAAGCTAAACAAGCTGCAGTGTATTCATCTTCTATCATGCTAAGTGCAATACTGGTATGCCTTCTACTGAACCATGAGATCATGCATAATCCCAAACTAAAAAAACATCATGAAGTTCTCTTTCTATCTTTAGCAATTCCTTCCCAATATGAATCTGTAAATCCATGTGTTATACCCAAATCCTGTCACCACCATGTGATAAGACCTTTGACTTACATGTTTTCCCTTAATCCCAACACTTAGAATGGAAACCTATGTTGTTTGTCAATTCTACATGAAAAAACTCAGTACCGCATTTTCCCTGTGACCCATGAGTGGTACCTTGATCACACCGCCTGTATCCTATTTTCCATAAGCAGTGCCACCGCTTGTGGTCTTTGGTCCATAAGCATTTCTCATCTAAACCGCTCTGTCATAAGAGAAGAAAAGCGGTACCCTAGGTAAAATGGGAAAAAGAGAAGTTTCTCAAGGCTTCTAGATCATGAGCCTCGTGTCCTCCCTTATCCCTATCATTGTGGGTTAGTTGAGCTCGAGATCCCCCATCATAGGATCTTAGAGGCCACCTCATCCACAAATATCTCAACTATTCCTATCCATTGAGCCTTATAAATACAAGCTCATGTCCATAGTTGAGGGGGGGAACTATAGAGGTATTATTATGTTGTTGGATTGACCACTTGAACCAAGCCATTGGAGAGCATAGCGAGCAAATTTGGAGCTTATGGGGATGAATTGTTTGTCTCGTGGAGATGCTTGTCAACACTAAGGCAATGGTTGTAAGCTTCTCCATACATCTTTAATGCAAAGCTGATTTCCATCCCACATTACTGTTGTTTAGATTTTGCATGTACATGTTGTTAAATTCCTTAGTCACTAACATGGATAAGTAGATAATTTTTTGGTATCTTTGATGTGTTTGCATGTTTGATCTGTTTGCAGGTACATAGGTTCAATATCGAAGCATCATTACAGGTGTCTACGACATCTAGGGAAGGTCTTCATCCTTTATCGTTCACTCATTTGTTCGGGATCTGAACCATTCAGAAAACAGGAACAACTTCTGTCCACAGAAGGTGAATTATTCTTGGTTATACCATGTAATATTATCTCACTATTTGATGCATATCTAAGACCACAGTCTAAAGTCCCCTTTAGATATCTCATCACATGTTTTTCTCCAACTAGGTGAATATGTTTGGGATTCACCATATATTGACTCAGAGTGTTTACAACAAAACATATATTTGGTCTTGTATTATTTAAGTACATAAGAGAACTAATCATTTGTCTGTATAGGGTGGCATCGACTACTTCCAAAGTGTCATCATTCAATAGTTTCAAATTTTTTGTCATCGGAGTATTCTGTTATCAGGAATATTGCACCTTCTGCGGATAGAAGCTATTCCTTTGGTCCGAATGGTTCAGATCCACAACAAATGAGTGAACGAAAAAGGATGAAGACATTCCCTAAATGATTTAGACACCTAGAATACTGCTTCAATCATGAACCCATGCACCTGCAAACATGTCAAACATACAAGCACATCAAAGCTACCAGAAAATCATCTACATATCCATGCTAGTGATTAAGGAATCTAGCAACATATACATCTGAAATCAAAACAACAAATATGTGGGATGAAAATCAGCTCTGCATTAAGAATGTATGAAGAAGCTTACAACCCTTGCCTTAGTGTCAACAAGCTCCTCCACGAGACAAACAATTCATCCCCATAAGCTCCAAATTTGCTGTCTATGCTCTCTAATGATTTGGACTAGGTAGTCAATTCAATAGCATAACAATACATCTATAGTTCTCCCCCTTGACTATGGATATGAGCTTGTATTTATAAGGCTCAATGGATAGGGATAGTTGAGAGAATGGTGGGTGAGGTGGCTCCATGATCCTATCAAGGGGGATCTTGAGCTCAAACTAACCCATAATGATAGGGATAAGGGAGGACACGAGGCTCAAGTTCTAGAAGCTTCGAGAAACTTCTCTTTTTCCCATTTTACCCAGGGTACCACTTTTGTTTCCTTATGATAGAGTGGTTTAGGTGAGAACCACTTTAATAACAAAGCCTATAGCCAGTGGAACTGCTTCTCTATAATAGGATACAGGTGGTGCTGAACAAGGTACCGCTCATCAGCCATAGGGTAAGCGTGGTGCTAGGTTTTTTCAAGTAGAATTGACAAACAGAGCAAGTTTCCACTCCAAGTATTGGGATTATGGGAAAACATAGGGTTTAAAGATCTCATCACATGATGGTGATAGGATTTAGGTATAATAGAATGCCCCACAAAGCATGAGGCTTAGAGGGATACGATAAGTGAGAGATTTGAGAGAACAAGTTGTCACTTCGAGGTGAAAATGTTAGCTCGGTTGGATAATGTCTTCAAGTAGGAATCTATAGTACATCGATACTTTTGACTCATAGACAACTGTAACCAACTCATGGCTATGGACCAATACAAGGCAGATCCATGAGAGGAATAAACAAGCATGGCTACTAGAATACAACGCAGATCCATGTGATAGAGGACTCAAACTTGGACATAGCTACCAGACATACAACGTAGATCTATGTTATATAGAAGCAAATTTGAGCATAGCCATGACCATACAAATGTGGATCCATGCTAGATATACAAAAATCCATCGCAACCTGGGGAAAGCAATGAGCGCTAAACAAATACCCAAGGTCTTTGTCTTGTCTTCCACAAAGTATGATTCTATCCATGTGATTACAATGATCTGAACTTGAACATGGTTGAAACCACTTGATTACCAGAAATAAAGGAAATTTGAGGTCTAAAATGGGCCTCCTAAGGAAAATGATAAAATAATAGTTAAAATAATAAAATAATAGCTATTAATTTTGGAGGAAGAATGAAAAAACTACTTTTTTTGTTCGTATTTCGACATATCTCCCCATGTTTTTACTCAAATTCTTAACGAGAGAGCTCGTTGGATGTGAAATTTAATTCCACATCCAACAAGTACCCACACTGCATACTTTTGATGGACCTCGGTACCCCAAAAACAAGAAATTCCTGAAATAACATGATGACGACATCATCATCATGTTCTTTCAGGTATTTCTTCTTTTTGGGGTAGTGGGGTCCATCAAAAGTATGCATTGTGAGTACTCGTTGGATGTGTAATTAAATTCCGCATCCAACGAGCTCTCCCGCCTGAACTTTGAGTAAAAACACAGGGAGATATATCAAAAATACGGACAAAAAAAGTAGTTTTCTTTTATGACAAATATGTTAATTCAACCATTATGGTTGACTCATTTTATTGAAATTCTATTGGTTCTTGAATTCCAACTCACAAAATTTATTTCTAGCACATTTTCTTATAAGGCCCATTTTAGACCCCAAATTTCCTCTAATGCCAATGATGTGAGCCGTTAACAAGTGTGAGGGAGATAACCATTGATTTCAATGATTCCCAAGGTACCCTAGTACAATCTACTCAGTGTGAATAGATGTCGTGATGTCAAACACCAAGTTGATTCTATCGATTAAATGTCAATGATGTGAACCTATGTCAAGAGTGAGAGAATCTGTCATTGAGGCATATAGATCTCAAGGTACTAAGTTTTGTGTTGGGCTTAGGGCAGACCCGGGTTCTATACTTTTGTCTTCGCACCAACAAAAGAACCACAGTGTTGTCCCTTTCAGCAACAACCTGCGAATGGGTTGCAATCTCACCTGAAACAGCTATGGGGTGCTGCAGAATCAGGTTTCTGCAAGCAGAAGAGGGATATTACTATACCTTTAGCCTTTAACAGATAATAATAATATAGAGATTCAACATTCACTTATTTAGCTTCACAGTTATATAAACAACTAGTGACTTGCTTAACCCTTACTGGGAATTCACAGTGAAGTTAGTATTTTAGCAGTGATCTTACTTATTAGTTATATACTTATCAATGCATAAAAGAACATAACAGAACAACACAAAAGAACCACAACACAAGATATAACATGGTTCAGCCTCAGTTTAGGGGCCTATGTTTTATTCAACTCTTTACAAAAACCACAGTTCTGATCTGCGCACTCAGCCGCAGATCCCTTCAAGTCCTCAAAGCTGCGCACTTAGCTGTAGATCTCTACGCACACAGCTGCAGATCATCTTAATCACCCAAAAACCCTCTGCACACACAACTGCAGAGGTCATCCATGCACACAGTTGGGACTTAACCTTTCTTACAAAACTAGCCTTAGCTTCGCATCAATTCATCTTACATCAAAAAGCCTAACCTGACTCATTTACAAGAGTGCTTATTTATACAGTGCACTTATTACAAAACCATGGGCTTAAACCATGGGCACCCCGAACCCATAAACCCTGGACTTAAACCATGGGTTAATTACAAAAAGAGGGCTTTGACTTAACCCCGACACCCCTAAGACTATTTTGAGTCGTAACTCCGCTTACAAGATTCCACAAAAACCACAGAGTTACCAAACTTAAGGACTGTTAAGGTGCACGCCCCAACATTTTGTTTCTAACACTATTTCCTGGATGATGAGCTGATGTCGACGAGAATAGTCTCATCGAAGGAGGGCCATGATGAGTCCCACATCGACGACACGAAACTCAGAACATAGTTCTGGAATGATGTGAATGAAGTAGCCATAAGACTGACTCAAAAATACTGAAACAAAGACTATTTTGACTGCAGAGGTAAAACTTCTTCAACTTCCCTTTTGAACATCGGGCGGCACGACAAAAGGGTTGGTAGCATGACTAGACCAGACAAACACACAGTGCGATAGTGGACAATGCATTCGTTTGAAAGACTCAAAGAGTGACATGACTCATGAAAGTGGATTGTCATGGATATCAACTGAATACCCAATTGACTGAAATGATATGCAAACAAGCACCATGTTCAAAGGTGACAAACAATTGCCATTGGATTTGCAAAATGATTCCCTTCCCATTTTCCCGATCATGGTTGATGAGTCCCTCTTTTCAATTTTACGAGTTCAAAGAGGGTAACAAACACTTGTTATAGCTCATTCGAATACAAGTCCAAACTCATATGTTTTATGAACCTGAGAGAGGAGGGGTTCATTTCCAAAAGAGGGTCTCTCAATGTTTAATTTAACGAGTCCAATGAAAGAAAATTCGGTATCGTTCATGTTTAGAGAGTCTGAACGACCATGGAAGAAAAGTCCATAAGGTCCTTTTTCATAAAATAGTTCACTCGGAACCGAAAAAGTGATAACCTACTGTCAGATGAGCGACTCTTCAAATGCTTTAACGAGCGTGAAGAAGACAAGATCACTCGACAATCTTTTTCATATTAAGGAGCCCAAAAAGAGTTTAAAGAAGACTCCACTAAGTCTCTTTTCACGATGAGAAATTTTACGAGCCTGAAAAGAATTAGAAACGGACTCAGACCTTTGATGCTAAGTTTCAAGAGCATGACCAAAGTGTCGCAATAAACGCTTGTTATAATAGATTTTACCACACCAAGTGAATTACACTTGTATGGCCTTCCCCTATCCCTCTACAGACTCCTTAGACCCATTGGACCATTTTTTGTCCTTTGATGTTTCCTAGACCATCCCTAAAAACATGTGAAAATTGCTATACGTGAATTTTAAACCCTTTCTCGCGTATATACGTGGTTTTGACCCCTAAAACCATGTACATTGGGATGTGTGCAAAAATCCAAATTCTTTTGGATTTTTCCTTGACATGGATCTGACTCACTTGTCTCCTAGCCTTCCATATGCCTTAAGATCACTCGGATTCGACCTTTCATTACCCCATTGAAAAGCTATATAAGGAACCCTTTGGATACATTGAAGGCATAAGAGAATTGAGAGCAAAGAAACTATAGTCCATTGTTGCTGGAACTTGTGCTTGAGTCTGCATCCCTTTGTCCCTTGGAGCACTTTAGTGTTCTTCCCAAGATTTCCTTTTGCTTGTGAGCTTGCTATCGAGAGATGGAGGATTGAGGTGGTGGATGCCCAAGTGGGGGATTCAGTTTCTCTGATTCACAGATGTGCCGATAGAGGTTGTATTCATTGTAATCTCTGATTTTATATTAATAGAAATATATTTTCCTGTCCAATAATGTATGTTTGAATGAATATTTTATCCATATATGATTTTAAATGCTTATATGTTGTTGATTATATATGCTAGAGTAGATCTAACACCAATATATATAATATGCTTGTCTTGTTTACTTATTGTTGAGGAAGTGATTCATCAATTCAAGCTGAAATTGGAAAGCTCAATAGGGATCTACTTCAACCGTCCGGAATAAGGTACGAGTTTCGATCCTTTAGTGTTAGATATTTGATTTCTCTTGCATATTGGAAAGGATTGATTTCTGGAGTCAAGTTGTCTGTTGTGGTACCTCAAGCCATAGGAATTTCTCTCCGTAACAAAATTGGTGAATCCGCTGCTTGGGTGATTTATACTCCTATGGGTCAAGTATTGTCTTCAAGAGGCATATGTTTACAGCCCTCTTCAAACAATATTGTTGAGTATAGTGCCATTATTGAGCTTCTATGGGATGCCATTTCACATGGTGTTCTCTCTCTTGAGGTATGACTTGATTCGGAGTTAGTAGTGTCATAGCTAAATGGTTTGTACCATGTTAGAGATTCGACATTATTAAGAAGATTCTTACGTGTGATATTGTTAGAATGACAATTTGACAATATAACATACATACATGTTTCAAGAGTTAATAATCAAGTTGCTGACTTATATGCTAACTACGCGTTAGATTGGTATTTGTTTCATACACAATAATCTCATCACAAACATAAATTTTTACACATGTAAATAAATAAATCGATCATCATAATTTTTTTTATAAACACCCAAAATGTGGTCATACATAGTGTCATAATACAAAACTAGGGCTCTCGAGCCACCAAATATAATACACGGTAGTACAAAATATATCACTCCTAGGTATCTAAGCCTGTGTAGGACGAAGGGGGTTGTGATCGTGGAATGTCACCACAGCTCTAGCTAGTTGTCGAAATAGCTGCACCCATGCTCGTGGTACACCCACCACCTAACGCTGCATGGCCTCAGGAAAGTCCTCAACTTGCGCAATGGGTACTCCATGAGTCAGTCTCACGAAGTTGGTATGAATGCTTTGGAGCATCCACTCCGCATCCACACTCGTGATGTCGTCTCCTTTTCCCCTCCGTCTATGACGAGGGAAGCCTTAAGGCCACCGTGGTCTCACATTTGCATGCATATGGTAGATTTCACTATGTATTATCACCCAAAAACATGTCTTTTGATTCCACATAATCAAAAAACACAAAAAAAATTAAATAACTCAAAATTTTTAAAAAGAGGGTCAAGATTCTTTACCAATGTCACCGTATGCCGATCCTGGTGGTAGCGGCATGTCTGGGTCTCCTCAAAAATCTATCCCTGCATAGGGGTAGTCATCGATGGCAACTATTTGTCATCGCCACCATGGAAATAAATCAGCTGGATAGGGGTTGGAAACCCTACCTCCACCCAGTCTGTGCATCGCATCTGCCCAA
The DNA here is from genome assembly GCA_001517045.1 of Pseudotsuga menziesii. Lineage (NCBI taxonomy): Eukaryota > Viridiplantae > Streptophyta > Pinopsida > Pinales > Pinaceae > Pseudotsuga > Pseudotsuga menziesii. Next base: position 258,600 of record LPNX011073733.1, on the reverse strand, counting down.
CGCTGTTGGGCCGGATCTCGAATCTCGTGTAGAGGAACGTCAACTCTAGGGCCTAATCCCTGAACACGCTCGAAAAAGAATGTGCTTAGTATGCTGTTGAAACTGAAGTTTCACACCCTGCCCATATTGCAATCGCTGAGCTGTTGTTTCATGTTGCTCAACAATGTCGTACTCCAGTCATAAACTGTGGGTCTCATGCACTCCATGGCATAGAACATCAATGGCCATGAGGCCTTGTGGAGTGAGGCTAGCCCCGCTATCCTGCCTAGTGTCAGTAGAATGGACTTTAGTCCTAGTACATGTATGGAGTTAGTTGGGATCTAACTCCCCACCTTCTCCGTGTCCAGATAGCAGTACACCGCAATGTACTCATCTATAGTCAAGCCACCTCTGGGTCCGCGAGAGCATAGGTTCAATACTTCCCCCATCGGGAAAGTCCAATAATAAAGTATATGTCCTCCAATTCTATGGTGAGGGACATCCTGTCTATTTGGAACGACTCTAAATCTGGCTCCCAGTAGTCTACTAGCATCTGCAACAGTCTTGGTTTGGCCTGTATACCACCAAGACACCAAAACGCGTAGAGCCAGCATGACCGCAAAGCTTGTTGAGCCATTAGATTTGCCCTTACTGCCCCTTCTACATTACCATGCTCACGTTCTCTCCATTCTAGAACCATCCTCCACATAAAATTTGAGTTTGATCCATTAGAATACTTAAAAATCATTGAGCACGACCGTGTATGTACGCAACTTTGAGGGAATTTTTCGCGTAAATCTAGCCCTATACGCGGAAAAATCCTCGATTTCCGCGTGGACTGAGTTGCGCATTTAAGATGATCCTAGAATCCTAAAAACACCATGGAAATTGATAAAATTTGCATCAAAATGAAAGAGTAGAGCATGGGTAAGTACCTGGAAAAAACGATAGTGGATTCCACCAGCTGGATCTCCTGGAATTCGCTGTTGAAGTTCTGAGCTCAATTGGGTAAAAATTTCAAATGTTATATAATGTTTTGAATTTTTTACTATTTATAGAAATTTTTCAAATTTTTGAAAATTTTTACCTCCTTTTCTATAGTTTGGACTGTTTCTAATCCTTTTGGACCGTTTTTGGGCTAATTTATGATGTAGAAGACCATTTTGAGCGTTGTTTCGACCGTTGCTTTGACCCGTTCGTGCCCATTATAGGTATGATGTTTAAACTAGCATATAGGTTAGGATCACCTCCGAGTGCATCTTGCATGACCTTATGACCATTTCATTATAGCCTTAGGTACGAACCCATTCTATTATGTCACGGAACCTTCTTGCTGTTTTAGAAGTGGCATTATGTGAATGGTAGAGCTTGACCTTACATGGGTACCCTAGTTAGCACCTTATTTGCATTTGCTTCCCATGCTGACATTTTTTTCCTTAGGGTGTGGGAGTCTGTTGTATAGTATTGCCATGACATTTCGCAAGAGCCTCATACTCCTCTTGATCTTTTGCTAGCCTATTTCCCTCAGGACTCCCTTATGTCAAGTTGTAATTTCATTATCATGAGCTTTTCCTGCCTTATTGAGCCTTACGTCTGCTTCCTTGACATTGAGTTTCAACCATATTTCCTGAGCTTGTCTCATGTCTAGCCATGCAGAGCCGTTTTATATATCCTTTGCAGCTTGATTCCCTATTTTTACCAGGAGGGGACTTCCCCTCGAGTGTCGCTATCCTACACATGTATCCTTGCATTGAGCATAGGTATGTTCCACTGCTTGGAACTAGTTTGTTTGCCCATTATGACACTCATCTCTTTCTATTCTGTAACTATAAAACAATTTTATTCTTTTTCAAGATTTTTAAATATTTGAAAAAGTCCCAAAAAAAATTAAAAAACCAAAAAGATGGACAATGAAAGATGTTATCTTTGGCAGTTGTCGAGTCGTGTCGCCTTCGAACATAGCACTATATATCACATATGTTGGTTGGGTTTATAGTTTGACTTTAGGAGTTGTACTCGTTTATCTAAGTTTATCTCCACCAACTCGTTAAGCTTCCAGTCCCTATGGAGCCTCTATCGATGCCTCCTATGTCACAGAGGTGTCCCAGTTTTGTATATCGAGTCTATGCTTCCTTTATTCAGTCACCATTCACCATGATGCTCTTGTTCAAAGGAAGTTGAAACCTGAGTCGGCCATTCCTCAGTTATCTTTAATTTGCATGTCGGCCATTCCCAGTAAAGTTACTGGTTCATGCACCTTATGATCAAGTCCTTCCACATTATACAGCTTTGCTGAGTACCTCGTGTTGGATGATGGGGGATGCCTTAATGCCCTCCTTCCAATGGATTTCATCCCATCGACTTCAAATCATTTATTCTAATATTGGAATCTAGAGTAATTTTTGAGTGCCTTGAGACTTGCAGTCATCAGTGGCAGGTTCTCTCGCCATCGACAGTATTTTGGAATACATCAATGTCCCCTGATCGATGGATCCTCTCAAGTGTTCGACCTCAACACATTTATTCACACTTGTTAGTTTGCACTCTAGTACCTTGATTCCCATTATCATTATCGGTGGGTGATCTCCTGTATGTTAACGATATACATCAATGATCGATAATCAGACGATGGACAACTATATTCGACCTCAACACCTCTATTCACATAGTAGGACTTGTACTCGTAGTGGTTTGTGTAGAAGACCTTCCAGATTGGTGGCATCTCTTATATGCTACCTCCTTGATCGTGCCAGTGTTCATGATATTTTAGCTCTTGTGACTTGATTCCAGTGTGTGTCAGACATTTCCAGCTATTATGGAGATCATTATCCTTTGTATATCTTCATCATGGAGATTCTGATCTATGTATATTGTACATGGCGATGACCACTTATGTCATATTTTGTATCATGCCTATTCATGGCCATTTTACTCTTATGTATCCAAGACTGCTATATGTATTTGCAGTTATATGCAGAGTTGTATCATGGTACTATGCTGATTGGGTGGCTAGTCTTCCATTTGGGATTCTTCATCACTCCACTTCTGGGATGGACTTATAATGTATTTCGGCCATCGTATGACCCCTCTGAGCTCACACATTAGGGGGCATCTGTTATAGCAGATTTTACCACACCAAGTGAATCACATTTGTATGGCCTTCCCCTATCCCTCTGCAGACTCCTTAGACCCCTTGGACCATTTTTTGTCCTTTGATGTTTCTTAGACCATCCCTAAAAACATGTGAAAATTGTTATACGTGAATTTTAAACCCTTTCTCGCGTATATACGGGGGTTTGACCCCTAAAACCACTTACTTCGAGATGTGTGCAAAAATCCAAATCCTTTTGGAGTTTTCCTTGACATGGATCCAACTCACTTGTCTCCTGGCCTTCCATATGCCTTGAGATCACTCAGATTCGACCTTTCATTACCCCATTGAAAAGCTATATAAGGAACCCTTTGGATACATTGAAGGCATAAGAGAAATGAGAGCAAAGAAACTATAGTCCATTGTTGCCGGAACTTGTGCTTGAGTCTGCATCCCTTTGTCCCTTGGAGCACTTTAGTGTTCTTCCCAAGCTTTCCTTTTGCTTGTGAGCTTGCTATCGAGAGATGGAGGATTGATGTGGCGGAGGCCCAAGTGGGGAATTCAGTTTCTTCGATTTGCAGACGTGTCGACAAAGGTTGTATTCATTGTAATCTCTGATTTTATATTAATAGAAATATCTTTTCCTATCCAATAATGTATGTTTGAATGAATATTTTATTCATGGATGATTTCAAATGCTTATACATTGTTGATTATATATGCTAGAGTAGATCTAACACCAATATATATAGTATGCTTGTCTTGTTTACTTATTGTTGAGGAAGTGATTCATCAATGCAAGCTAAAATTGGAAAGCTCAACGGGGATCTACTTCAACTATCTAGAATAAGGTATGAGTTTTGATCCTTTAGTGCTAGATATTTGATTTCTCTTTCATATTGGAAAGGATTGATTTCTGGATTCAAGCTGTCTGTTGTGGTACCATAAGCCATAGGAATTTCTCTCCGTAACAACGCTCAAAATATTTTCCGTTTTATGGTAGTACGAAAAAGTAAAAAACAAACTCCCAAAACTTTACTGCTATCGCTCTTCTATCCTGCAATGACTTGAAAAACAAGTGTTAAATTCTCCAATAACTGACATTAAAGGACTATGACTGATATATTTTGGGTAATAAATGATTTTAAAACAAAACTATAGCATATCAAACCCTAAAATGTATATAAAAGTCATGTAAATGGTAAAAAATCAAAACATTTTACCATTTACCCTTAGTGGAGAGCCTTTGGAGCATTTTCTTGGCCAAATTTCCAGTCCCTGATATCGGCAGCATCGACCATCAAATTTACTCGTTGTCAGTTCCAGGTAATAGCCTAGACCCTACTCTTTCATTTCATGCCTTCAATTTTGATTTTTGGTGGTGTTTTGGGCTTATAAGGTGAGCCCTAAAACCATGGAAGTGGGCACCGCTCTTATCCCTTGCAGGATAAGCGGTACCTCACTAGAACCATGCCAAAAACACTGCGCAGAGGCAGTGCCACCGCCTATCATCAATGGGACATAGGCAGTGCTGGCTATGGATAAATATAAATGTATACACAAGAAAAACTAGCTCATTTTTTATGATTTGGATGATTTGGAATGCTTCTAATTAGTCTTGTGATGGTTTTTGATAGGTTCTTATTGATAAAAAATGGTCATATGGAAAGAGAGGAAACATGACAACGATGATTCCTTTTCCGAATGAAACACAGGTTGTATAACCGTGTTGAGAGACTGTGGACTCTTAAAGTTCTTCCGCAAACCCAGTATGGTGTCACATGAGCGACTACTACAACATATACTCTGGATGTGGAATTCAGAGCAACAGTATTTCGAGGTTGGTGCTCATATATTAATAGTTGAAGTAGAGGACATCTACTTCCTAACAAGCCTATCAAGACAGGGTGCTCCCATCTCTTTGACTGGTTCCCGTGGAGGGGACATTACTACTCAGGGGTTGATAGTCCGCCATTGCATTCCTGGGACCAGGACATCAGGGAAGAAAATTCCCATAAAATCAGTGGTGGATGACCCTCTACAGACAATGTTGTTTACCATGTAGAGAGTGGCGAGAAGCCAAGGAGTACACCAGGAATCTAGAGCGCATATGCTCTATGCCATAGAGGCCATGGCGGCCATAGTTTTCAACTGGGTGGAAGCTCTACTTCTGATCTTCAAGGATCAGCTGACCAAGTGTCGACAGGGGGAGCTGAAGCAATTTGGTTTCGGTTCCATTCTAGCTTGCTTATTTTTCAAGCGGGTTACACAGATGAGACCCCACGCGATCATTACAGAGTTGAGGGCACGAGACCCTCGCATGCAGAGGTGGGTCCGGATTATGGCCTGTACTGGAGCGGGTAGAGGCAAGGTAAAGTTTGATGACTTATTCTTTTGATGGTTGAGAGATCAGCTCCTCATGGTGGAGGACTATGCATATGCAGGAACTAACTTTAGTGGTGACCCTGACCTACCACTCCCACTTGGTGGACAGTGGGGTGATATAAGTAAGAAACAAAAAACCCTAAAATGGAAACGTGTTTTTATGTTTTGATGTTTTATATTTTTTATGTTTAGTAATGAGACTTGAATGTTTTCATGTAGACGTCGGAGCAGCACGACCCGGGGGATCCTCCCCATTAGATAGACGAGCCAGAGCCCATTTTGTACCACAGGGCGATGATGTGACAGGGGAGCTGGAGGAGAACCTAGAGAGGTTGACTCTAGACATCCCGAATGCCTCGATTGATGACCTCCCACTGAGGTATCAGATGCATATAGCAGAAGTATCGGGTCGTTTTAGTAGACCGCTACATAGAGTAGCTTGGGCAGTGGTGTGTTACCACAAGCATCACTAGATGATGAGTGCATTATGTATCCACTGAAAGCTGATAGATAGCTTCAGGAATTTTGTATGATGATTTTTCACTTGAAATCCTATGTGCTTCTCATGACCTATTTTTTGTAAAACATGTTCATATATATATATATATATACAGACTTCTATTTGGTGTTTATACATCTCAAATGGTGAATGTATTTTACATGAGTTTTATGTGTCTTTTATAGTTTATTTACAATGAACCATGTTTTATTTTCATGTTATGAATAGGCAATATGCCAGTCTAGGATGTAATTTTCCAATGAGTCGTCAACTGCATTATGTTCCCTACGGATATGCCTAGAGGTGATAGTTTCAAATGACCTTTCTAACAAATGTACCCTATGAAAGAGATGGAGAAGCTCAGGATTCCTAATGGTATAGACATGGTTTAGATGACAAACCATAAGTTGTGAGTCCATCAAGACTACCAAGTTCCGAACATCTTGGGAGGCAGCTTCAGTCAAAAGACCTATGACTGCTCGATACTCGACGATGTTGTTGGTAGCGGGACCAATACAAACCGATCCTGAACTGACCAAAATATTATGCTGGAGAATAGAGAACCCAAGCAGCTGAGGCAAGATTCAATATGTGTTGGCAAGCTCCATCAGCAAAGTCGTAGAAAGCCATCTGTTATGCATGACCAAAACATGGTATAAACAGATACAGACACTAAACTCAAAACCATATTGAAAATACTTAAGCACACTGAAAGTCAATCAATATACATATATACAAGATACTGTTCAAGAGAGATCTAGGCATAGTACCTCTTCAGGTACAATCCATTGCGAGGTTTTCCTAAGGGGATTCCATCATAGTCCACGAGCTCGTAGGCCCCTTTCTCTAAAACTCTGGAAATAATGAAAGGACTGTACCACATGGATTCAAACTTTCCTTTCTCTAGTTTGTCATATTTCTGATCATAAGTCAAAACTAGGTCCCCCTCATTAAAGGTACAAGGTTGGACAGACTTATCATACTGCTCCTTGACGCTTTTCTTGTGTGACTCATTGGCTAAGGCATCATCTCTTCTAGTTTCGTCGAGGTTGTTCAAGTATAAAAATCTCTCTTCCTCTGCAGAAGTGTCTGGGAGAAGTTCGAAAACAAGTTTCAAGGATGGAATATGACATTGAATTGGTAAGACAACTTCGAGTCCATAGACCAGCTAGAAAGGTGTGAAACCAATAGCTATTTTCACTAGAGTCTTGTAAGCCCAAAGAGTAGAGAAAAGGATATGGTGCCAGTTGGATTTATGGTCTCCAACCATCCAACAAAGCATCGTTTTCAAAACTTTGTTAATGGCCTCGACCTGACCATTAGCTTGTGGATAATAGGGCATAGAGTTTTCATGACAAAAACCTAGCTTGGAACTTAGTTCCTCCATCATTTGATTATGGAAATGTGATCCATGATTAGAAACTATGGACTGCGAAACTCTGAATCTAGCTATCACATGATTGAACAGGAAGAGAGTGGAAGTCTTACTGTCCTCTACATATGTAGGCATGGCCTCAGCCCACTTTGTAAAATAGTCAATGGTTACGATGATGTAACCATGCCCCTCGACTAAGGTAGGCTTACAATGCATATAATTAATCCCCCATTTGGAAAAAGGGCCAACGACAATGACAAGGTGTAACTAAGCAGGATGAGTGCGCTTTTTTCGGATAAAAATGTTGATAGGGTGGGCATTTCTTAATAGCCTCATGATAATATTTAAAGACTGAAGGCCATAAACAGCCAGCGCAAAGGAGTTTCTGGTTTGTAGCCATCCCAGATAAATGACCGCCACATGCTCTAGAGTGGAAATCATTCAACACTTGTTCAGCTTCCTCGTGGGTAAGGAATCGCTGAAGAGCGTAATCAATACCACGTCTATACAAAGTGTCATTCAAGATGAGGTAGTATTTTGCATGGTGATAGATACGGCGGCAATCGTCATGGGATAGAGTTGGATGAAATCTTTGTGTCTGGAGATAAATGAGCAAATATCCATACCATGGGTCAGTAGTGCTTATCAGGAATAGGAATTCATCCTAGAATGAATCGCTCGGCTCAAATTCCATCAAAGCATAGGGAAGATCACACATGAGATCGACAAAGACCAAGGATTTCTTTGATGTGGCTTTGGTAAATTCTAGACCAAACTCTTGGAGTATGACTATCCATCGGGAGTACTTGCCCCCGAGCGCTTGTCGAGTCAGGATGTAATACATAGGGTTCTAGTCTGCCAATACGGTTGTTGTCTAGAGCAAAATGTAGTGACAAATTTTTTTAACAGCAATGACCGTGGCCAATGCTAATTTCTCCACGTGTGAATATCGAGTTTCAGAATCCATGAGATTATTACTAGCATAGTAAATCATGTGGTCCTAATCGTCGGTATTCTCATGCACCAAAACCATAGCGATGGTAATCATGGAGGCAGCAATGTATAAGAGAAAACCCTTTGAATAATCTGGGGGGTGTATCATGGGTGAATGAGTCAGATTGTGTTTGAGATTATCAAAGGCGTATTGGGCTTGGTCATCCCAAAAGAACGGAGTTTCCTTCTTAAGGAGATGCATATAACTGTGTGTTTTCTTTGCGAAATTGCACACGAAATGACGGAGAAAGTTTTCCTTCCCTTGCAAACTTTGGAGTTCTAGAAGGTTGGTTGGGTCTGGTAGACCTAAAATAGCTACAATTTTCAATGGATCTATCTGGATGCCATCCTTAGAAACCACAAAACCTAACAGGAATCCTGTCTCAACGTAGAAAACACATTTATGAGGAGTGAGCCATATGTTATAATGATGACATCTCTGGAAAATGTCTCTAAGATGACCAGGGTGGTACTCTTGTCATTGTGAATGAGCAAGGTGGTCATCAAGGTATGGTTCAACAATATGTTTTATATCATGAAACACATAGGACATAGCGCATTGGAAAGTGGCTCCAGCGTTTTTCAGGCCAAATGGTAACTTCCTATATGCAAAGGTTCCCCATGGGAAAATCAATGCCATCTTGTGCTGATCGATGGGTAAAATCTCAATCTGATTATAACCTGAAAATCCATCCATAAATGAGAAGATGACACTTCTAGCACAGTTGTCGATAATCTGGTCGATATGCGGAGTGGGAAAGTTGTCTTTGGGACAAGATTTATTCAAATCTCTGAAATCGATGCAGACTCTAATGGTGCCCTACTTTTTATTGACAGGGACACGGTTCGATACCCATTCCATCAGGGGTATAGGATAAATAAAACCTACTTTGAGAATTTTCTCTATTTCAGCTTTGATAGCTACGTCTTTCCATGGATGGAATTGCCTTAGTTTTTTCCTGACAGGTTTAGAAGTGGGATAGGTTTTTATTTCATGGACCATAATGGATGGGTCTATCCCCGACATTTCTTTGTAAGACCAAGAAAAAATATTGTAAAATTCTTTGAAAAGTGTTCTGTATGTTTCAGATTCTCATGCTGAGTAGTTCTTCCCAACATGAACATGCTCAAGGGTACCAGGCTTGGCTGATATCTCAATTGGATTTGTTTGAGTAATGTTGCATAGGTTTTGTCTTGCAACAATAAAGGATTTTGAGGTGTGTTGACAATATCAGTGGAAAAAAGGGATGCAAAATCATGGTCTACCAAATTGGAGTTGGGGAGGAATGAGGATCGATGATGATGATCCTCCCAGATAGGCTCATTCGTACTTATTATCTCCATAATGGACACATTGAAAGGAAAAGTCTTTGAGAGATAATCCAGAATAGGAAGAGAGGGTTCTAACCAGTAGGGTAAGTGGTAAGGGTCTGAAGCCATCAGATGAAGCTCATCAGTGTGGTCATCGGAAAGGGTTTGAATAACATTGTACATTTCTTCATGTGGACTCAACGAGGTGGACTCAACAATTTGTTTGCACTTTGAGTCATAATTAGATGATGCAATCATATTTACTGTCATTGTGTCTATGTTAGGAGGGTTTGAGGGAAAAATCCCCATAAGGGACAAATCATTCAGCATGCTTACCCCAATCGACTGGTAATGAGGAGGGGACTGGCCTAACATAGGGATGTTATTATCCCTAGAGGTAGTAACATCTGTCATACAAAAATTGAGCTAGTCAATGGTGACAATTCTCCCTAGATGCAGAAATTATATAGTTTGAAATACTGTTGAAGCAACAGTAGTCATGGCATAAAACCAATTTCTTCCTAATAGGAGGTTGTAGTCTAATGGGGCATCTACTACTTCCACTTGAATAGAAACAACTTTTCCCCCAAGCTCAACTGAAAGGTCTGATATGAGACCATGGGTCTAGTAACCTCGTCCATCAAAGGATTTCAGAGTCGTAGGTGATGTTACAAGCTCGGGAGAGCCAATAGCTTTCCAACAAGATAGGGACAAAACTGAAGTTGAAGCTCCTTCGTCTAAGACAGTTCTAAAGTACTTCTTTTTGACTACTTTTGTTATGATTTGGAAATCAAGTTTGTGAGGTAGTCTAGACTTATAGTTCTCGACATTGAAATGAATCAAATTAGTATTGTCTGGGTCTAGAGCTCCTAACATAGTTAACAAGTTTTTGCGTTGTGTAGGACAACTTTGGAGTACTTCCAAGGAAGACATTGCACATGGTTCCTGAGCAATATCTTCAAATACATTATAAAATTGAGTATCTCGGGAATTAGGGTTAAAAATAGCCTTCCTAAGAGTACTCTTGGGTGGATGCAAAACCATGTCGAGATTAGGTTTCTCGATGGTTAGGGGAACAGTAGATGAGGACTTAGGAGAACTAGTAGAGGGAGCTTTTCCTGAAGAAGAATTGTCTTCTTTCTTGTCTCCAGGTTTTTCATAACTCTAACTTCAAGTTTGCAAACTAATAGTGTCCGAGGACATCATGCGAATTTCCTATGAAGAACTAGAGTTTCCCTGATTAGACATGCGGTCTATCAGTTGTTGTTGAGAGGGAAAAGGATCCGTGAGAACTACAGGTGCAGGATTAGTTTTCAAGAATTGGGTGATTTCGTCACAATGAGGACACTCTTTCATGAAATGGTCATCTCCTCATATTAGACATGGATATTTGTCTTTTCTTTTTCCTTTATCGTTCTCGTTGACGGTTGGTTTTGGATTCTCCTGTTGGTTTCCAGGTTTTTTTCTTTTAGCTTTACCTTTTTTTATTGTTGTCAGGTGTTTGAATACTCTAAATGGAATTGACCTTGGTGGAAACCTTGGGAGTTGAAGGAGTGGGGGTGGAAGTTTGGGGTTTCTTGGTAGGTTTTGATACTGACAGAGACTAGATTGAACCAACAATCCCATCAACAGGAGTTTCTGCTGGTGGCTTGGCAGGATCAGTGCTTGGGCGAGGAGCTTGAGAGATCAAGTCATACAATGTTCAACAATGGGAATAAACCAAGTCTAGATATTGGGCGCGACTAATGGCTTGCTCTTTAGTAACAGCACTGCCCATAGCCACATCTCGAGAAATTGGAGGCAAGAAATATTTAGTAAACCAATCAACTAACAATTGATCTAGGATAGGAGCCTTAATAAGTCTTCTCTGCTTTCTCCAGTCATGGATATGATCGGATATGTGGGTGGAGTTGTTCTGTCATAGAGAAGTCAAGAGATCCATACCTTTTTCATAACAGATAGGAAGCTAAAAGTGTGTAAGAAACACAGTTGCCAACGAGCCAAAATCCACAAACAAATGTTGTGGAAGTTCAATGTACCATTTCACGGCGGTACCGGTCAAAGCTCGTTGAAAGAGTCTTAAACAAACTGAATCATCCATAAGGGATTTTAAAGAACACCACAAATGGAATGTCATGATGTGTTTTTTTGGATAATCTCCATGCTTCCCATTGAAATTTGGAATGTCCAATGGTAACTTTACCGGAATGGGAGATCACGAGGGGTTATGTCGAATGGGATCATTAATCAACTTGGACAAATTAGGAAAGTCCAAAGTTTCTAGGAAAGGTAACTGACGATTAGGTTGCACATACTGGTAATATGGATATGGCATATAAGTACCAGTAGGACCGTAAGTAGACCAATAGATAGGTTGTTGTGATGAAGAACCACTAGAAGATCCACCAGTGAGGGGTTGATTTTTAGGATCAGGACCATTAGGACCACCGGATCCTCTGGGAGGAGGACCACCAGGGCCTCTGGGACCACCACGACCATTGGGACCACTAGGACCATCTAGACCACCAGACCCTCTAGGACCCCTGGGAGGTAAACCTCTGGAGCCACCAGAACCAATAGGAGGAGGGCCACTAGACCCTCCAGGACCACTAGGACCATAAGGACCATAAGGAGGAAAGCCACCAGGCCCTCTAGGACCATTAGGCCCTCCAGAGGGAGGACCTCCATAAGGTGGTCCTCTGGCACCCCCCACAGTATGTATAGGTATCCCCCCCCCCCATTAGAGGAAATTTCAATTTAAAATGGGCCTTCAAAAAATAATACAAATTACATGTCATCATGTATTAGCCAATCAAAATGCTTTAAAATTAAAAAAGGAATCACCTCTTAAACAATTTTTTAATATAAATTTGGGGATAGGTATCATAAAAGAAACTACTTTTTTTGTTCACATTTTTTACATATCTCCCTGTGGTTTTACTCAAATTTCTATCGGGAGAGCTCGTTGGATGGAGAATTAAATTCTGCATCCAACGAGTACCTACTCAGCATACTTTTGATGGGCCTCGCTACCCAAAAAATAAGAAATACCTGAAAAAATGTGATGATGACCCTGAAAAAATGTGATGATGACATCATCATCACATTTTTCAGGTATTTCTTATTTTTTGGGTAGAGGGGCCCATCAAAAGTATGTCGAGTGGATACTCATTGGATGTGTAATTTAATTCCACATCCAACGAGCTCTCCCAATCGAAATTTGAGTAAAAACATGGGGAGATATGTCAAAAATACGAACAAAAAAGTAGTTTTTTCTTTTCTTCCTCCAAAATTAATAAATATTATTTTATTATTTTAACTATTATTTTATTAATTTTCCTTAGGAGGCCCATTTTGAGTTGAAATTTTCTCTAATATGATAGCTGGCATGTAGGACCAGCTAGGTTTCCCCCATGGCGTGAAAGTATTACTAGGATATGGAATTCCAGCATAAGGCATTCTGGTAGGATTGGGTTGGTAATTGATGTTTCCTACAGGTACTTGATTTGCTGTGTAACCATACCCCCAAGAGGTTTGATTGGTTACAGGTTGTGCCCCTAAGGGATGACTTGAACTGGATGGGGGGTTAACCACATTCGTGTGGGTAAGAGGGACATAAACTGTAGATTTCTTTATACTAGAGGTATGCCCATGACTAGCTACAATTCCAGTGATAGATAACATAGTTTGTGCCAGGGTTGCCCCTCGGCACTAGAAGGTATTGATGAAATAGGAATTGAATGTTGAGCCCCAGGTGTGAGGACCCAGGAGGATTTGGAACAGACATAATATGGGAGGTGGTGGGGTTGGTAGTTCGACCTGGATTATGTGGAGTCACATTGCGATCTAGAATAGGTTCAATAGGTCTCATAGAATCAACAAGTGAGCGATATCCCACAGGAAAATCCGTTGATCAAGGTGGTGGTGTGCCCAATATGTCATCTATTTTCTTCCTAATTTATTGTACATGGAGAATAGTTTCTTGGTATTGTCTACATTCTTCTTTATTTGGAGAAACTTCTTTAGAAGAGTTTAAACAGGTGCCAAATGAGGTGATGGCCTGTCCTATAGAGGTATCCCAAAATGGAGCATTGGGACCATAATCTGGACGAGTAGTATCATCAACATGACCTTCTATGGGAGAATGGAATGAAGTATTACCGCGAGAAGGTTGTTGGGCCAAGGGAGGTGTGTGCGAAGGATATGGATCTTCGCTTTCTGAAACCACATTTTCTCCCACTTGGGAGTTGGTAGCAGCTCCTTGGTTGATAGCTTCCATAGGATTTTCTGTTGAAATAGGAATAAAATCAGGTGGAAAGCCTCGTACTCTTCTAGACTTTCTTAACTCAACCATTTTGTACAGTTCCTATCTAACCTAGGGTCTCAAAACTAGAAAACACACCAAAAATTTCCCTACTCAAGCTATATGCCAAATAAGCAAACTTAAATGATAGGAGGAGTTTAGATAGTCAGGTCTCTCACCAAGATTGTCAAGAAGGTGCCACTCACGATATACCTCAAGGGTACGTGTGTAGTACTCTCCCTGAATGCTATTTTCAGTGTATGGATCCAAGCAAGATGGCCAAAGGGCTTTTCTTAGATAGATAAGGTATCCTAGTGGGGTCTCCCGATATACACAAGGTATGTGGGAGCTCAGATCAGTCGTAGTGCTATATAAACCATAACCGTTCACAAGGGGCCTTTCTATATACAATCGAGTATGTGAAGTACCTTTCTATATACCTCAAGGGTACGGGAAAGGCCGTTCAATATACCGATGGTATGTGGAAGAACCGCACGAGTCCCGGGATGTAATGCGGATGAGTAACGATAGCTCCTATGCTTAACGATGCCCGGACATGTCTCTAGCCTATCACTCAAATTGATATGTAAATTTTAGCCTATAACTATTGTTAATTTTAAAGTGGACGGTTAGGTGAATGCATGGAATTTTGACAGAAAAAGTAAAACCATGCAGAATGTAGATGCAAATATTTCACTTTATCGTTCGTGGTATGCCTACCTATGGAAGGGAAAGAGAGTATTTTATTTTCATTTTAAAAACCAAAAATTCCCAAACAACTACTTTGAACAAATCAAAATCAAAGACAAGAAACACATTCCAAACTCATTTTTCTTTTTGAAAGCAATCAAAGGGGTAAGAGTCTCTTTTCATAAAAGAAAAACAACAAGCACTCTATATGCATATGCACTCTATTTTTTTTTTCTTAAAACATAGATAGATCTAACTTAAAACTACACTATTTTTCTTTTAATGAGATAGTACTAATGCAAGAGAGACAAAAGAATAGAGAGAACTTGAAATCTTGTGAGGCTAATAAGAGATCCAATGCCCTATGCTCAGTAATGATAATGACCTAATCTCAATAAAAAAAAAATTCTTTTTAATAAGCAAAAAGAAGTCCTCTATGGAAAAATGAAATTAAGATGCTAAGCAAATGGTTTTTCTTTTAGTCTTTATAAAAGATATGAAAAGAGAACTAACTGAAACCTAATCTTTCAAAAAATTCCTTTCACAATCACAACCAACAAGCATGAAAGAAAATGAATAATCAACAAGCCTAATATAGCTTTTGAATTCTTCAATCAAACCAATATTTTACCACAGAATTTTCAACCATGAGCATACAGTTTCTAACACACAAGCCTGACTATGCAAGGATGAAAGCAAACAAACTCAACTTTTTGCAAAAATTGATAAAAAACTAGTTCTGGAACAAGGCCTACCTAGCACCGCACTAGAGGGGTCTTGATAGAGTGGCTCTGAATGAGCATTGCTTCTAGATAATGGGACTCAGGCAGTGGCACCGCTTACGGCTAACAGAGTTCAGGCGGTGGCACCGCTTGTTGATAGCACATGTGTGGTTCCCTAAATGGATCCAAAACACAAGGAGAATGAGAAATCAAGTTAGAAAATTGATCAAATCAAGGTAAATATTGATGAATTGATAATAAAAAAGAGCATATAAAGTTGAAATAGTTCAAATCTGAATAGATCTAAAAGTTTCAAACCAAAATTCACTAAGTCAGATGGAAAATCTGTCTGAAGAGAGTCAGAGATGGAGCCTGGATTAGGACAAGAGTTTGAGGACTGAGGAAGATTATATCAACTGAGATTTGCACTATTCCCCAGTGGAGTCACCATATTTGTTATCAGGAATATTGCACCTTCTGCAGACAGAAGTTGTTCCTAGGGTCTTAATGGTTCAGATGCAGAACAAATGAGTGAAAGACAAAGGATGAAGACCTTCCATAAATGCTGTAGACACCTGGAATACTGCTTCGATCATGAACCTGTGTACCTACAAACATGATCTAATCCTGGGGGCGAGCCTAGAAAGTCATCAAACCCTCTCGAAACAATCAGGACCAATAGGATCATTTTTCTGACGTTAGTGCAAGTGAACATGAGCATAATATACGTCTGTAACATAGAATCATCCATATGAAAATGAAAAATCATTCAAGCACATTAGGGACACGATTTGATTACGGAGTTCACCAGATCTCCTGGCTACGTCTCCGGGCCTACTCCAAAATAGAGGGACCAATCCATTGCAAAGATGCACAAATACATAAGATACATCACAACGGATTCACCTGTAGAGTCTTATGTCAGTAATATGTGAGTAATTTTTCCACTCACTTCAAATATTAATCATTTTACAATTTCTCATGAGTAAATGCATGAATGTCCAAAAACTCATTCAAGCACAAATGCATGCATGCTAGTCATCATGCCACTTCATCCTGCCATGTCATCATGCCACATCATCATGACACATTATCATTCCATGTCATTAGGATTCACTTTGTGACTACCACGTGGCATCTTGAGGGAGTGCCACGTGGCACTTCAACCAAAATTTTCCATATTGGGGCCAAACTTCAAAACGCAATATCTTTTGCATCCGGAGTCTGTTTGACACACCATTTGCACCGTTGGAATCGGCTTGACAAGATATTCGACATGGTACTATTTTTATTGAAATATGATGATTTTGAAAATTGGCCTTTTTAGATCCTCCCAGATCATTCCTCCCCACTGGGAAGGCTTTTGGTCCCCAAAAGATTCTTGCAGGTATGCTCATCTACTTCTTGCTTCATTGGTGCCTGCACAAACTGCTTCCAATTCCTATATTTTTGCACACTGTAAAATTTTGCTCATAACAGTCCACAACCTGCAACACTTGTTAGTTACCCTGATACCACTTGATCTGACCCCGGGGGTGAGCCTGGAAAGTCATCGAACCTGCTCAAAACAATCGGGACCAATAGGATCGTTTTTCTAACGTTAGTGCAAGTGAACATGAGCATAATATAAGTGTGTAACATAGAATCATCCACATGAAAATGAAAAATCATTCAAGCACATTAGGGACACGATTTGATTACGGATTTCACCAGATCTCCTGGCTATGTCTTCGGGCCTACTCCAAGATAGAGTGACCAATCCATTGCAAAGATGTACAAATACATAAGATACATCACAACGGATTCACTTGCAGAGTCTTCATCATCTATTCATCTCTACCGCCGCACCATAATTGCCTCTGATGGGTCACATAAGTGCACAAGCTATAGGACTCAATCGAAGACTGCAAAAATCAAGCAAGCAAATGCCTGCCTCCTTTGTCTCGAGAAGTTGCCAAACTTGGACATGAAGATATTTTCCCAATGTAGCCAATCACACTCTTTCAACTGACTCTATGAGCCACGAACCTCGAGTGTGTCAACGACTTGCATAATGTTGCAAAACACACTCTTTCAACTAACTCTACGAGCCACGAACCTCGAGGTACGCCACACGATCTTCTGCAGGATAGTCTCAATAGATGAAATTTTTTTTGCATGACAAGTGCATCAATAAAACCAAAGTCACACTCTTACCAACCAATCCCTTCACCTTTGTCCTTTGGGATGAGAGTGTATATGGTCGCTACTTGCCTTCAAATGCAAATTGAAATGTTTCCTCCTCGAATTGACTCTGCTTCTTTGTCTCCTACGCTGGATCACCTTCGGACATGATGGAGCCATGCTTGCTCTCTGAGATGGAACTACAAGGTTGGAGCCTCTCCATGAGCTTCTCCAATGGAGACCCCCAATGGGGCCTCTCAGATGCTTGCTTCCTCTATGGGCTACATCTCTCCAAACTTGAGCTCCTTCAAATGCACATGACAAGTGCTTAAATAGGAGAAGCTACTCTTGGTGGATTTATAAGGAATAGTATGAAGCTACTTCATACTTTTCTCCGGTAAAAATCTCTTTTGGAGTTTTGTTTCCAAGGGTACTATGGGAGATTCTATTATGTACATATATTGTTGTTCTGGTTGATTCTAACCAAAGGTACATAGGTAGATCTTGATCATGTATCATAGAATTCACAACTTCCATGATAGATCTATTATTTATTTATTCCACACCATTTTGTTGTGGATTTATAAGGAATGGTAAGCTCCATCTTAATCCCAGCTTCTTTGCAGTACTCATTGAATTCACTTGATGTGAATTATCCTCCATTATCTGATCTTAATATCTCGATCCTCTTTTCAGAGAGGTTTTCTACTAGGGCCTTAAACTCTTTGAATATTTCAAACACTTTATATTTTTTCTTTAGGAAATATATCCAAGTTTTGCAGTAGTAGTCATTAATAAAGGAAGCATAGTAAACATGCATGCTTAATGAAGTAGTTTGAATTTGCATGCATATATCTGAATGAATAATATCTAAGATCCCTTTCTTTGGTGTCACTATTTGGATAAGGGTTCTTAGTATTCTTACCTTGTGCACATCCTTTTCACACTCATTCATGATCTATTTGAATCTATGGTAAACCATTTACAACCTTTCTCACAATTGGCAATGCTTTGTAATGTATATGAAGAAAGTATTTTGTTCCATAGCTCACATGGGATTATGGTACTAGTCATCAATGCTAAATCTACATGTCCCTTCAATTTGTAGAGTCATCCTTCTTCAACTCCAATTACTACTGCATGATCTATAGTATTTCATTTTGTCCACATGAGGACTTCTCCATCCACAAAATAAACTATGAACCTTTCTTATCTAAGGCTGATATAGAAAGAATATTCTTCTTTAGTCCTGGGACATGCATGACATCCTTCATCTTCATGGACTTTCCAAAGTCCAACTTGTAGGAGGATTCTCCCATTCCTTTGATGGGATATTGGTAATCATCTCCAAGCATTACTTTGTGTGGGGACTTCTTTTATACACTACATGAGACTGAGTCCTTGTAGCCTGTCATGTTCTTGGAGGCACCACTATCTACTATCCAAGTGTCAT
The DNA here is from genome assembly GCA_001517045.1 of Pseudotsuga menziesii. Lineage (NCBI taxonomy): Eukaryota > Viridiplantae > Streptophyta > Pinopsida > Pinales > Pinaceae > Pseudotsuga > Pseudotsuga menziesii. The sequence continues at coordinate 239,636 of LPNX011073733.1, read as the reverse complement.
TTCCTGGTGAGACTGATCTTGTGAGTGCATAGATCAAGGCATATTCTTTACAGGAATATTCATTTTTCTTGGTTATGTCCTCATCTTCTTGATAATTGTCTTCAACAACATGGGCCTGAAATATTTTCTTCTTCTTGCATTAGAGCAAATTTCAACTCAAAATGGGCCTCCTAAGGAAAATAATAAAATAAGAGTTAAAATAATAAAATAATATTTATATATTTTGGAGGAAGAAAATAAAAAAATACTTTTTTTGTTCATATTTTTGACATATCTCCCTCATCATCACATTTTTTCAGGTATTTCTTTTTTTTGGGGTAGTGGGGTCCGTCAAAAGTATGTCGAGTGGGTACTCGTTGGATGCAGAATTTAATTTTGTGTCCAATGTGCTCTCTCGATTGAAATTTGAGTAAAAACACAGGGATATATGTCGAAAATACGAACAAAAAAGTAGTTATTTTTATGATACCTATCCCCAAATTTATATTAAAAAAGTGTTTAATACCTATACGCTATTTGAAATTTAAAGCAATTTCATTGGCTAACACATGATGGCATGGAATTTGAATGAGGGTTAAATGGCCCATTTTGAGTTGAAATTTCCTCTAATGACTCATTATTCCCATATTTGTTGGAACTTGGTTAGTCTTCTTCTTAAACATATTCCTCTGATAAAGTATTCCCAATATCTTGGAAGACCATTGAAGGTGGTCATTTCAATTTCTGCTTCTTCAACCATATCACCAATGGCTTCCAACTGCTCCTTTATTTGAGCTACTCTTGTAAAATATGATTGCATGGTTTTTTACTTTTGAGCCTTTACACTTTCAAGGCGATTCCTCATGATCATCTTTCTATTGATGTTTCCTCCTTCAAATAGGTTAGATAGAGCATCAAACATTTCTTTTGGTGTGCTCCATGAGGATACTTGAGGAATCAAGTTATCTTTGATGGATTCAGTTATGATACTCTTAGCCTTGATCATATCCTTCTTGTATTTGGACTTAGCTTCGGCTTCTTCCCCTGAAGTTTTCAGCACCTTCAAGCTTCTCATATAGCTTTGTACACTTTGTCATCTTTTAACAGAATGAGAACTTCAAATGGAATTAGAAGGAGTAGTACTTACTTGATAAATATAGCTCTGGATGAACTCCTTTGGGTTGACATAGGGTTTGATGTAGAAACCCTAATTTTCCAGTTGGGATCACTTGTAGGGATAAGTGATGGAAAATATGTGCATCCCCAAGGCGATCTAGACTGTATCTTTCTTTTTCTGATATTGATGATGGAGTCTCCAGAAAAATGAATCCCTAGTTCTTCTCTGTAGCAGTGTTTAGTCCAAAACTGAAACTTCTTGGAATTCATCTCTATTTCCACAGAAAGATGCGCCCTTCTATGTCAAGTTAAGTGAGTCTATTTTCTGGTTGATTTGTCGAGTGATTTTTTCGTAGTAACAAACCCTAGTTGTGTAGTGTCTCCTTTCAAGGTGGCCCTGATACCATGTTAAGTTTTCTTAATTGCTTAGATGATATCGTAAAACAATTTTTACTAGTAGGATCATTGAAAGAACAACAAGCACAGAAACATAAAGAACAGAAATATTTTCCTCAGGGAAACCACAAGGGAGAAAACCCCACAAAAATTCCTCAGTATAGAACTCAACCAGAGCAGTGTAAAACCCAAACACCTGCTTCTCTCTTCTTTCTAGTGCACTTGTTCTTCTTTCTCTTGCAAACTTGCTTGAGTGAGTGTGTACAAATGAAGGGGAGTGCCTTCCTATTTATATTTTTCACTGGAATTTTCCTAGGACCTAACAGGGCTAACTTGTCTAACTGATAGAGCGTACTTGTCTAACAAGACACCAAAAATAACATTTTTTATAATGATACTTGGGTACTATTGACCTGAATTACATTTGGAGGTTTACATTGATTCTTTCAATGACTCTTACATGACTAAACTCATCTCCTAATGGAGGAATACAATAAATACATATGGAATATCTTACGAAGTTATAATACTTTAACACTGGTAGTTGAAAAAACTATCACAAAAGTGCAGTCAGTCCCATGCTTCAATAACTGCATGAGGTGACTTTTCCCACCAACCCCACACATGCATTCAATGATTGGAAAATAGTCAATAAATGAGATAATTGGCTTATTCAAGGAACTCAACAGAATTTTGGATGGGTTCTAAAGTTGACACTTGGTAGCAAGGATTTGGTCTCCCATGGCCCCCCTTTCCTCTTCCTCTTTAGTAGAATCATAGCTGTTTTGGTGCACTTTACACAACCATTCTTGGACCATTAAATTATTTATGAACATAATATTTACATAGATTTTGAATTGGCATGATAATCCAAACACAAGGTCCAAATAAAATATTTGCATCATACATGCCTAGAAATTCACTAGGAGGCCCTTGGCCTTGAGCTCAATGCTATGAATCCATAGTAGCATATTTACATCATTTACATAATTTTCTTCAAGTACATCCAAGTCAAAATTGGGGGTATTACAAATGGTGTGACATCTATGTGCAAAAAGGACCACTCGAATCCATCTAGAGGCATTCAAATTCATGGGAAATAAACCCTACAAACACAGGAATAATCCTCTGCAAAAAAAAAATCATCCCCTACAAAACAACAATGATGAATGAATGACCATTTGAATTCCTTAATAGCAATTTGAATTCACTATCATAGGCTAGCTTTGGTTCACTAACAAGAAAATCTAAATCACTGATGGATTTTTCCCCACTCATGGGTTGACCATTCGAGTTCTCAACAGAGAAACTCGAATCCATGTAGGCTGATCCTAATTCATAGGAAAAACACTCCCAACCACTGGAGGTATAAATCGAATTCACTAAGATTGACTCAGTTCCCCTTAAATCACTCCCATGCACTGGATACAACTCAAATTGACCAAGACTGAGTCAAATTCCACCAAAAACACTCACATGCATTGAAGATAACTTGAATGCACCAAGAAGGACTCAAGGAGGCTAGCTTCAGTTCACTATCAAGCAACTCTAGATCACTAAGGGATTTTCCCCACTCATGGGATGACCATTCGGGTTCTCAAGAGAGCAACTCAAATCCATTTATACTGACCCTAATTCACTGGAAAAACATTCCCAACCACTGGAGGTATAACTTAAATTCACTACGATCGACTCAGATCCCCTTAAATCACTCCCATGCACTGAATACAACTTGAATTGACCAATACTGGGTTAGATTCCCCCAAAATAACTCCCATGCATTGAATACAACTTTAATACACCAAGAAGGACTCAAATCCCCTAAAATCACTGTAAATGATAGAATACAACTCAAATTGTCCCAAATTTCCTCTAATTAACTGAAGACAAATCAAATTAGGTGCATGGTGGACAAAAATAGGCAAATGGGGCACATAAGTCATGAGAGATGGGAGAGTGGGTCCCATTGGAATCTAATAAACATTATTCTCATAAAGTATGGGTGCATGGTGCATGGGCGCATGCAAAGCAACAAATAGGTATAATAGGACCTCCATAGTCCAATAAAATAAAAATTTGGAAACATAGAGTATTGTTAGGGAGAGTAACAACTCCTAACCCTCCAACCCCCTCACATGTGGAATTCATGACCCCCCATCCACGTTTGTTGTCCATGTTGAGCTATTATTTAATTATAGGTAAATAATAATAAAATAATGATAATAATAATTTCCATAGTCCAGGCACCTATTTCCACTATAATAATCGAATAACGTCACATATGTTCGGGCCTTACCATCCGGGCATTACAATTGCCAAATTGTAAAACGGAGTAACCAAAATTGAAAATCTAAGGGGTCATAAGGTGCTTTTCAGAGCTATGAGGAGAATTGTATTTGAAACTCAATAGTAAAAAAATTTCTATTGTCTTCAATCCTAAACCCACTTGAAATTAAATAAGGGGGGATCAAGAACATGTGTGCAACATGGTGTTTATTGGTCTCTTATGATTTATCAAAATTTTTCTCTTTTCCACAAAGAATATAAAGTGACATATAGACATCCAATATTAAAGAAGGAACATGAAGGATCTAAATAATAAAATCAGCCACCTGCACTTGAAGATAAATCTGGTCACATCTTTGAAGCATCCTGCATTATAAGGTTGTCTTCAATATTTATTTTGTAAAATATTTGGATTTTCTTTGCATCAATGTTTTGGTTGAAAATATAGGAGTATGACTCTCTCATTGAATTTTTCAAAAGGATTACTTTAGAGTGAAGTTGCAAGAATCTTAAAAAAGTTTGTATTTGGAATCATATGGTCAAAATACTTGAAAACTTTAGCATTCATCTTTGGAATCATTAAATATTGATTTGGCCTGAAATTGAATAGGGGAATCAAAGCTATCTGGTGTTCATTATTTACTACACTTAGAGTTTTTTGTGACACGTTTTTTTGGAAACTTGAAGCACTTATTTGGATCATATATTTGTTCATTCTTCTACACACTTAAATCAACACTTCATAAGGAATAACTATTCAAATTAGTAAACATTCACTTAGTGATGTGACCACTTGTCTACAAGTTATGCATAAAAATATTGATATTCTCAAAACTCATAACAGGTTACTAAATGATGAATTGAAACTTCTTTGAAAAAAGATTATGAACCCATACTTCTTCAAAATAAACCATTATTTGGATTAAGTGTTTCTGAAATTTAATAAGAGTATATTGAGAATCAAACAACTCTAAATCATATAAAAAAAATTGATGAAAACACCCATGAGTGAGATAATGAATTTGATGGAAACACTAATGAGATAATATATAACTTAGAGAATGTTGATAAGTTTGAGGATAGCAACAACAAAAAACAGACCTTGGGAAGAGTTACAATTCAAGAGAAACAAATTTGTCTGAGGTTATGATAGGGAAAATAGTGACTTCTTTCATATTCATGATTAATACTAACATGAGAAGTTTGTGAGTGTTGGATTTCTTGATGATATTTTACAAAGGCATACTATTGGTAATAAATTAAATGAAGTAGCTAAACTTGATTATCATGATGAGCGGCATGAGGATAAGGATGATGAGGATGATGAACATGATCTTGTTAAGTTGGATAGTGTATCTAATGAATGATAACACTATCACTGAGTTGGACATCATCAATTACAGTGATTTGATATTCAACCATGCAGTATTTGTGGGAAGTCAAACCATGTCTCAAAAAGGTATCAAAATGAACAAAAAATCAAATAAAATAGGTACATTTTGGATGGTGAAGTAATTGGTTCTTGAATTTGGAGGCCAACTTGTTGGAGTGGTATTATAGTTGGATTCATACATAGGTACAGAAAAATGGACAACAGATGGACATGAAGGCTTTGATCTAGGTTTTCTATGATTCAGGGCATGATCTAGGCCCACTTGATGTATTCTTTTGAGTCGAATATTGAGTTTCCAGACTCTGCTCAAAGACAATATGATTACCCTTTTCCACTGTCGAGGTTGTATATTGACATTGTTGATTTACATGCCCTGTGACTTCTCAACTTTCAATTGTCAATGAGGGAAATATTGATGATGTTAGATTTCAAGTTTCAAAGTCTCTTAAGTAATTTTTCTTTGTAGACTATACTTTATTCAATATGATGGATTTAAATAGGATTGATGATGGAATCAAGATATGATTGATGATGGCTCAAGGATTGTTTAAGGACGTGTCAATGGATTGATAATGGAATCAAGATCACTAACACAGATTTTTGGATTGGTAAGATTAACCTTCCATACTTGATATTTTGAGGATTCAATCACTTGCATATCTATGAGCTATATCATTATCCGACATGTTTGATGGACATTTAGTTTTATAATTTGGAGTAATACTAGTAGTTCTCCAAGTTTTTTTCTCATAGGATTTTTGGCAAGATTATTAGTTTTTGAATACACAAGTTTTACAGTATACAAGATATGGATGTTGATCAACACCTTTTTCTATCAGTTGGAATATTGATAATTTTTTATGTGTTGATATTTGAAAGTGATCCAACCAGCAGTTGGCATGTTGTCGAACTTCGACAAAGTATAGCACTTTGACTGCTTTGATAGGTTCAACATCATCTTTGACAAGTATGAATCTCGACACAAATGACCTCGAAAAACCTCAGCGGGTTTCGTACTCGACATACAACATCTTGACATGGCTTGTCGACACTGATGAATTTTGAACATCGATAGAATGGATCTGTCTTCCAGTCATCTGTGACGATTGAAATTTCGAACCGCTATAACTTCTTGTTACTGAACTTAACAGGTAGTCACACAAGCATCTCAGGATTCTATATAAACATGTACATTATTGTAACAATCAACCAACCTTCATGGAGAAGAAGTAATATAGAAATTTGTTCGAATTATTTCATATTGTTTGTGGACATACCTTTTATCGATATAGTGTATTTCCTGCTTTACTTTTTCTTTTTCTATGCTTCCTCCATAACAATGCTCGACTCATTTAGTCGAGTTTTGTCCCCATCATGCACCTGGGAATAACCTAGATCATTGGTATCAGAGCTTGATATTATTCAGAGCCTAAGTTACATCAACACTTCCATCGAAGTTATTTAACTTATGCTTGTTCAAAGACATTCACAAACTCAACAACATAAGTAGACACTTCCTTTGACTTCATAAAAGATGGAAAAAAAAAGCAGACAATAGACATGCAATTAACGAGACTGAACAACTCTTAGAAAAATAAATCACTCGCCATCGGACCAAAATGTTTGCCCAGTTCAACAATATTCTCATGAGATTCACTTCGAACTCCGAGGAATCCTCGATGTGACCTCACTTTGATCAAATCACCCACTTCAAAGTGCTAATGAATATGGACATACCAAATCTTGAAGGAAATATTGACGTGGAATCTGTCGACAATTGGGTTCAATAACTATAATCATAATTCTCTGTGAATCAACTGTCTAAAGCGGAAAAGATCACCATTGCATCCTTGAATATTTCAACCTCTATACACTACTAGTGGGAAAATTTATCGACAAAGATGGAAAAGGAAGGAGACCCCATAGACACAAGGGTGAAATTTGTTGAATATGTCTGAAAGGACATTACCCTCCCAAATATCTTGAACAACAGTATAATAAGTGGCAGCAACTAATGAAATGGAAAGACCAATCTGTGCATAGTTACACCGATGAGTTCTATTGACTCATGGCTAGACTCATCGTCCAAGAAGAAGAGAATTGCTTGTCCTGAAGTATGTCAACGGATTATCCCTATACATTTAGCAGGAGATGGATATTTTGATTATCAGTACGCTTGTATATGCATTTCATTACTCCAGGAAACTTGAATCTAAACAAAAATGAAAAACATGTTTTGAGAACAGTCCAACATGTTGAACATTTGACAAGAAGTCACCAACTGACTACGACAAGTTTAAGCACCCTTCTCAGATCATCACAAGAAGAAATTTTAGAAAGACAAGAAGGATCGCAACAAAAAAGCTCCTACTGGGAAAAGGTGTGATTATCACAATTCAGCATGGCATGATACATCAGAATGCAAAGTTTGAAAGACATTTTTTGAAAAATTGTCGACACCTTACTTGTTGGATAGAACCTTGGTAGAATCTGATCCAAATGCATCAACCCTCTTGGTGTTAGAAAACAGGACCGCAGAGCAATAACAGATATACAGTTAAATTTATAAACAAGATGCAAAACAAATTAAAATAGTATAGAGAGGCACAGATATAACGTGGTTCACCCAAACGATGGGCTACGTCCACAAAGAAATTTGCCAGTCCTTTTATTGCAGTCCAGATAGATGAAGGGATACACCCTGCAGGAAAACCACTGCACTTCCTCTTCACACTCT